>VWZT01016803.1:128188-220228 GCA_013397055.1 Pachycephala philippinensis
GGATGCGGCGGGTAGTGGGATCGGGCGAGCCGCCCGCGACCTGGGCAGGGCTCTGTGGGAGGTGGCACCGGGCTGAGGGTCGGGCAGCCCGTGCGGCTGCACTGGAAGAGCTGCCCGGCCCTCGCCCCGCGCCTCGGAGCGCACTGGCTGGGTAATTCCTGTTGGTCTGGAGATCTCGTTTTCCACCTTGAACACATTCCTTTTGAAAGAGTTTGCAGCAAGTGTTTGGGCCCCTCCGAGCAGGTGTGTTTTGTGTTCCAGGAGTTGCAATTTGAGATCTTTCTTTTCTTAAATGTAAACTTTCTGTGACTGCTGCTTTATCTCAGGGCAACAGTCTGGAACAGGAGCAGTCCTGGGAGAGTAGCTGGAGTGCTGCTGTAGTTACAAGGAGGAAGGGGCTACAACCCTGAGTGTTGTAAAACAGCGGGGTCAGTATTTTACTTAAACAGGTGCTCTATTCTGTATAAGGCTGAATGTGATCTGCTCATTTGTGACCTCACTTTTTGAACGGGGAACACAGAAGTGTTCTGCCTTGTGTATGAAATGCAGAAATCGATGACTTATATTACTGATGTGTCCGTGTGACGTCAGGGAGCTAAGCCAGTGATGGAAGCATTCACCCCAATTCAGGGGGAAGCTGATGCACTGAGCTGTTGTGCTACATGGTTTTGCATTCTAATGGGAAAATTGGTGTTTCCCCTTGTTACAAATGGGGCATGGAATTTCACAGGTTTTAATAGGGTCAGTTTGAGAAGCCAGCAATGCCTAGCAGAATCACAGGAGAAGAAAGCAAACAAGTTATGGACGGAGAAGAGTCTGGCAGGGCAGGTGACTCGTAGGTAGTCTGGTGCTGAGCAGACTATTTCTATGCACATCCATACCGGTGTGCAGCTGAACTGGAATCTGCAAGGGGACTGGAATCAAGCCAGGGACTTGCCCTGAACTGAGATATGACTAGAAAGCATTTATTATAGTGTGGTCATATATGGAATTTTCTCTTTAAATTTCTTCCAACATGTGAAAAGAGTTAGGTTAGTAATACGATTAACAATATTTAATAAGATTAAAATCACCAGCATAACTCTTGAGAAAGGTAGGTGCAGACTGTCAGCAGTTGACACTTTTAATCTCTACTTTCTCCCATGTGAGTGCTGTAAAGAGTTCAGGCTCCAAGACTCTGCCTGCTTTTCAGAACAGAAAAATTCTGCCCTCACCTGCTGACGGCTCAGGTATTGCCTTACCTTTCATGTCCACCAACAGCATCATATTCCCAGCGGGGCCACGGGATGTTCCCATATAAGGGCAGAGGGAATAGCTGACAGAGGGCTGTAATGAGTGTGCAGAGCCATTCCCTTCAGTGCCAGTTTTTGTGTGAAGCGGGGTTGTTGCTGGAGTGTTGCTGCTGCTGGCATGCTTGGGCTTTCCTGGCAATGCTGGCAGAGCCTGCAAGGACTGAACGAGCCTGAAAAGTATCTGCTGCTGCCGAAGGTGGCCCCGCGAGCCTGGAGAGAGGCTGCCTGCCAAATTAAGCAGTGCCAGTTGTATGTTGGGTGTGCTCTGAAGGAAAAAGTACCCACCCAGGGTGCCTGTGTGGGGTGTGTGCTATCCAGCACTGTCCAAGAGAAGACAAAAGCAATTGCACTTGCTATCTTCCACTGTTGCTATTTGCTTTCTGGAGTGTTCCTTTAGCCATCATTGATGGGTACAGGGAAGCATTCTATCTTTTTCAGCAGAAGTTTTAGTGTCAGCTGGAGAGGGAGAACAACAGACGTGGAGAAGTTCAGAAGAAAATGAAGTAGCCACTCCCCAGAAATGCCTGAGATTTTTTTCTGGTAAAAGCTTTACTGCTGAATTGGGTAGATTGGCATTATTTCTCTTCTGTCATCTTCGTCTCTGTCTCAGTCCTTCCTGCTGCCTGTCAAAGCAAACTCACAAGGACTTCAGTTTCTTCTCCTCACTGACAGCCTCTCCATCTGTTCTGGTTTTGTTTGTAGCTGTTGGGTTTTTTCTCCTGAAACTTCAAATCGTTTGTTGTAGCCAAGTTCTGAGCTGAAACCTCCCAATCTTGCATAAGGGCATCTTGGAGGAAGATGATAGGACTTTGATTCATCCCAGCTTGGAGGCTGTGCAGGGTGGTAGCAGTCAGAGGAGGCATGAGCCTGCCTGCTTCCTTGTAAGAATTAGCCCTTTAGATACAAGCTAGTTTCTGGAAGCAGGGGTTGGACTGGTGCCCTTTTAGCTCACCTGGATCTTCAGTGAAACGTCTTTGTGCTCTGCATGCTGGGATCTGGTATATTCTACTGACTCTCCTTTGCATTCCCTATAATCTGTTACAGCCCTGGATTTGATTTGCATTTATTTGTGGTTTTTGTGAGTATCTGATTGCACGATTACTGTATCTGAAAGGATTCATCTTCTGCTGTTCATCAAAACCACAGGAGGGCTGCTTTTGCCTTTAAGAGAATGTGCCAGCTGGTCTTTCATTGTGCTGGTATCATTTTCCCTGTCCTGTTATTGGAGGTGTCTTTGATGACCTGATGGTTGTGATGATGTCTTTAGAGAAGATTCATATTGATCATTTTTTGAGCTTTGTCTGGTTTTGTCTCAGTGCCGGAAGACAATTCGTATAAATTCTTGCATGTGTTTTTCAGAAACAAGCAATTGAGGCAGTAGGAGCACGGGCACAGTCTCGTGACACAATACCACTGTTCTGGAAGGCAGAGTAGATGCTTAATTTAATTGGGAAACAGTAAACTCGTGTGTTGCACAGTCTTTACTCCAGCACAGTGGTGAAAGCCAAAGGACCTTTCCAGGTGGCACACTGAGTCCAGGGGACTCTCTAAAAACAGCACGGAGGGGGTTTTGCTACCCGCATATTTCTCTGGAACCATGAAGAATCAGCCTGCATGCTGTGGTTTGCCACAGTGATAACTCAGGTGCTCAGTTATTTATCAGTGCTTAGTAAACTGGCCGGGGTTGTAGTTGCTGGAGCTCAGACGTGCTAAGTTGCAAAGGTGCAAAAACATGAAGGAGGATGTTCCAACCTGTACCAACATGCAGCCCTGACTAATGGAAGAACTACAGTGCTTTGGTCTGAGCTCTTTAAGGCTCTGCTTCTTCTCCCCAGGTGCTTAAGTAATAAATGTGGAGGACTTGTTTTCACTGCTAATAATTTTTTTTCAGCCAAGTAGTTACTAAGACATCTGAGCTATTTTGAGGTTCCAGGAAACAATTTAGGTCTTCTTTTCGTTAACTAGAAGTACTGCCTCCCAATGCTTGTGAGGGAAGGAAAAAAGAAGAAATAAATGGTTTCAGTTTAGGTCGATTTTTTTGTTGTTGGTTTGTTTTGTTTTGGATTTTTTTGTGGGTTTTTTTTTTTTTTTTTTGTTTGTTTTTTTTTTGGTTGGGTTTTTTTTTTTCATTTAATCATTTTTTAAATGGTTTCTAATATCCTGAATTTAATTTTAGAATTTCACTTTAAAGTCCTGCCTGCCAATCTCAAGAAAGAAAAAGAAGTGAAAATGGAGTAGAAAAGAACTTTGTGGTAGCACGATCTGATTTTAGATGTTGATTAAAATGTAAAATGAATCTTCAAATGAAACAGATCCTAAGGAAATTTCCAGATGCCAGACTTTAATTGTATGTGAACTTTAGTGATTTGCTTGCAGTATAAAAATTAGAATCACTTCTTCTGTGCCTGCTAAACGTGTGAGATTTTGGTTTGCTTTTGGCTCTGAAGTTTAACTGTGGAACAGTCTGGAACTGTTGAGTTTCCCCAGCCTCTGCTCTGCACTAGCGCTGCTGCTCTCAAAATTCTTGCAACTTCATAGCTACTCCCTTTCAGGAAATGATAATTCGTTTCCCTTCTTGAAGTATCTGAATGCTGTAATTTTATCTTGCTACTTGTATCCATTCTTGGTTTATCTGGTGTGGGAAGTCTCTCATCCATATGTCACAGGCTGTAAGTGGATTGATCTTTGCTTCTGGTGGTGGTTTAGCTAGGCTGGTTCTGTACAGGGCACTGGAATTTAGGAACTGTGTCACCACTTGCTCCAGATACCCACATGGAATCTGTGGTGAGCCATTGGGATACACAGCTGTAAGGTATTGACTAAATGTATTGCTGTTGCTTTGTATCTGCAGGTGCAGACAATTTCAAGTCATCACCATTCTCCTTCCCTTTGCACTTTTCCTTAATTCTGAAATTAAAGGCAGTGCTTCTGGGTTTCAGTGAAAAAAACGTGTGTCAGCTTATCTCGGCATAATGTGGTATTGAGTAGCAATGATGTGGTTCATCCTGCTGCTGAAGTTATTCCAAGGAGAATGCAGTCCTTGTGTCCTACTCTTCCCTGCAGCTCTGCCATGGCAGGAGAGTAGTTGTGCCTGGAACTGTGCAGGTGGAGGAAGCTGATTGTGTTCAAGCATTTATGCTGATGAAACTTGTTTTCTGACTAAATTGCATGTCATTCTATAAATAGGATGGGTATGTTTGACATCTTACCTTGTTATAATAATTCTGAAAATTACTACATAGAAGTAGTGTTTTCAGCTGCGGGTTTCTGCCCATGCATGTAATTTCAAAATAATTTTTGTTTTAATCTCTGCTCTTTTAGCTTTCCTGTACTGCACAATTTCACAATTTGGTTAAGTGTCTTCCCTGCTCTTTGTGTGGAGTTACATTAAGAACTGGAGTGCCACCTGTCTCCCCCTCTGATCCTAATTCCTGAAGATTGTGTGCTCTTGAAATCCCTCTGTGCCTGTAAGTGCCCATGCCCTCATCCTTCTGTGTGAGACACTGAGGAATTTTTGGGTTCTCTAGTTTCCATAAAGAAATGCCAACCTCTGTGAACAGCTGGCCAAGCAAATGCTTGAGAAAATGCTCCTGGCATTGCCTGCTGAGTGCTTTGCTCAGCTGGAAGTCCTTCAGACAACAAAAATTTAAAGCAGAGGAACCATGGCTTCAGAGATGGTCCTGCCAGACCGGGCTTTGTCAGAAATAATGTCCTCACTGGAACTGGTGTAGGGGTTTGGACAGCTTGGAGTTAGTTAATGGCCCTGAAGCAACTCTCTGTTTAGCACTTTCAGCCTTGATCCCAAAATTTTTTTGCATCAAACCGTCTTAAAATGCTGGAGAGAGCAATTATGTTAGTGAATTATGAAATTATCATATGTGAGAGCATTTTGGTAACACATGTGATGAGCATTTTGATCATCTGTTTGCTGTCTTCCACACACCACAGTCATAAGCTCTTCTCACTTCTCTCCTACTTTCAGAGTAGCCAAAAGTTGTATGTGCTGGAGATCTCTAGTGCAGAAGCAGTTCCTGGACTTTTGAATCCCACTGACATCAATATTTTGATCTTTATTTGCTTCCTGCATATGACTTCTTGCATACAGATTGCAGTCCATTACTGAATGATTCTACCCAAGAGAATGGTAAAGCTGATGTGCAACTGAATTAATTGCATGAGATCTATGTGTGCCACTGTGTGAAATGGAGAAGTACTAACCAGGGGCTCTGTTTATTTGCCAGATCTTTTTAGCATTTTGATAGAAACTGGTGAAATGAGGCTGCAGAAGTACCTAGGGAGACTAAGGCATTTGTGAATTTATATTCTGATCCTTAGCTGAAACATATTTTGAATTGCATTTCATGTCAACCTGAAACTTGAGAGAGATTTAAGACAGATTGCAAGGGCTTTTTGCTGTTTGTCCTGCCCGGCAGTGCAGCTTTCTTATGGCTGTGATGGAGAGGTGTGGTTCCCTTCTGTGACTGTCCCTTCTGAGGCACTGCTGTGGCTGTAACGGGTAACACTGACTTGTACTGTTTATTTCCTCCTTTGATCTAAATTTTTTTCCTCTCTTTTTGGGATTTGTAACCAGAAACTGTTCTCCAGATGTGTGACAGCCAACAGAGGTGCACGTGCAATTACAGAATGGCCCTGGGTGATTGCAACCAGCTTGTCCTCTTGGCAGCATAGGCAAAATTTGAATTGGCAGGAAGGCAGAACAGCCCCTGCAGCACTGCCATCCCTGAGTGACTCGATGTGCTGAGCTCCTTGGCCTCAGTAACAGGCAGCTGGAGTCCCAGAGCTGGAGTTTCTGGTTGTGCTTTGTGCCCAGTACTGCTGAGATGATGCAGAGCTAAAGAAAAAGGAGTGGTGGGGTAGAGCAGCTGCCATACAAATGCTGCTCTTGCTCTCCGTACTGCCCAGAGGGCAGGTACCTGCAAGATTACCTCTCACAGCAGCACAGATGGGCAGTAGGGACTGTGTGTGCTGGCAGTGTGGCCATATAAGCAGCTGCACAGGACCAGATGAAAGAGCCATTTAGCCTGTTTTGCTTTCTCTGGGCTTGGGACAGTCAAGTCTCTGTCCTCACAGTCACCATGGCCCCTTCCTTCTCCACACTGAACTGATCTGCAGGGGAGGTGAAAGCCTGTGTCAGTAGCCTCAGTAACAAGCTCAGCAGAGTGCCACAAATCTAAAGGCTTCTGACAATCACACTTTCTTGCTAATTATATTTTATAGTTATTCCTGTATGTTGTAGTGGCAGTACTGTTCTGGATACTTGAACCTTGTAAATGCATTTTCTGGGCATAGAACACAGGCAACTCCATGCCATCAATGGTCTTGCAAATGTTTCATTGTGAGCCTGATGCCTCTCTGTACGGGGTGGTGGCATCATGAAGCTTTCCTTAATGACCTATACTGATAGTGGCCACTGTTCATGATGCTTAACTGGGCTTCACTACTGTGGAGAGCTGTCTCCATTGAACTCTGTGAATAAAGGTTGTGAAGAGTAGAAAGAGCTGGCAAGCTGACGGACATATTACAGACCAGTGTTATTTTGGATCCAGCCATCCAAATACATCTATACAGCATCCCCCCATCACAGACCTGCTGTAGCAGAGCTCTTGCCATGGATCTATGAATGCCAGACTCATTAGCTACAGACAAATAACATTTGAATAGTGTTTGCCCTCCAGTGGATGTCAGGGATGGGTGTCATGCTGGGAGGAACTTGTATGCTGGTGCTGCTCACAGAGTCACAAGAACACTTCTGGTTAAGTACTTCTGCAGTTCTGTGTTCTCTTGTTGATCAAAGGTTTGTGTCTGTGGCTGATGCAGCTGTTTAGCATCCACATGCGAGTCCCAGGATGCTGCTGCACTGAGCAAAGCTGTTACAGAAGAATGACCTGCACTCACAGTTCCATGGTTTCATCCTTTTCCTGAATGTTTGAAAGCCATTGGGCTATGCATCTGTTTCCCTTCCTCCCAGTGCTGCCAGCACAGTGTGATCCTAACGGGTGCTACAGTGACAATTACAGTCTCTGTGTTCTCTGCAGGCTGCCAGAGCCTGTTGGATCATAACACAAATGACACCTGGCTGTTCAGCTCTAGGATTGTAATCTGCATCCCCAAGTGCACCATGTAGGAAGTACCAGAAGGCACAAGGTCCTAATGAAGGAACTTTCACGATGTGTTTATTTTAAGCAGTTAGAAATTATATGTATGCAGTGATTCACAAGGGAAATGGTCTCAACTGGTATAAACACATGGAGCATCCTTGTTATTCCACTCAGTAATGAAAAATACATCTCAAAAACCTCTTTTCAGAGAGAAAGAATAAAACTTTCCGTGCTTGTAAAACTGTTATCTCTACTGTGAACTGTCCTCTGTGTTGCTGCTTCACAGACTGAAATAGAACTGTTAGTTGACAAAATTGTACTGATGTCTTTACCACTTGGTGACCTATAGGAAGACTTGTGTTTGTCTTCAGGCTGCTTTTCTGTGTATACTCTGAGAAATTTTGTGCCTTTGGCCTGTTTTGGACAGAAAGGTGAAAAGTTCAAGTGGAGGAAGGAGAATTGATCTTTTGAGAGCTGCAAGGAAAAATAAAGTATTGCAGGACTTTCCTTCTAAGGGAGCAAAACACTCCCTTTTAAATGAAGACTCTATTTACATGTGTTAATTCCCTTTGGTTTTTTCCGGGATGGAAAGGTCACTTTGTGTCTAAGCTATGAAAAAATCAATGGTTTAATCAATTTCTAAAGTAGATTTAGTCAAAATGACTACTGTGGTGTGGCTTGGGCTTTGATGTGTGAAGGTGTCCCAAAAAGCTGCTAGAAAAGTCAATGCAGGGCATTGCTGGAAATAAACTTACAGAAATTGTAGGGGAATTTTCTGTCCCATTCACTGTGTCCACAGGGTGGTTTTTTTTCCCTTTGCCCAGTCCCAGCGTGGCTTCCTCCTGGTGTTCCTACTGAAAGAATGGATCACTGCGAGCAGATAAACAAAAGCAGTCATGCAGTTCACTTGAGAGGTCATGCATAAATATGAGGAGACTTTCTGCTGTTGAAACTGATGGGTAGCCTTCCCTGAAATCACTTTTCCATAGGCTGCTTGTTCCTGCTACTTGGAGCTGTCTTGGCGATCTTGTCCCTGACAGACAGCCAGGTATTGCTGTTCCTGGGTAGCTGGGCTGGGGGGTTCACAATGGAAACTAAATTTCTTGCTTTGAAAATACCAAGGTAAGGATTGGTAAAAGCCACATGTTTCATTCTACACTATTGCCTTGGAATTATTTTCTTCCAAGTGGTATAACAGGCAGAGCCCTTCCAGCTGTCACACACCCAAACCTGGCCTGTGCTCCTGCCTGCACACAGAGCGTAAGCTCTCTGCCTTTGTGCTCTTTGCAAACTTAGATGTGCATTTAATGTATAACACAAAATGAGAAGTAACACAAAATGAGAAGTGCCATGCAATGGAAGTCTAGTTAGAGGTGGAAGTTCAATGGGCCTCCTGCTAGAACAGAAGTAGAGGAAGGTACCAGTCCTTGTGATATGGAGTGCCTGGTTAACATCTACAAGGGATTAATGCTCTTCATGCGGTCATCTTGAATAAGTCAGGTCTTTGGGGAGGTTTGAGATGGGTAGTTATAGCTTTTGATGCATATTTCAGAGGATATACACCTCTGAAGGGATGGGTTGTGTTAATAGTAAGAAAATGCTGCTGGAAAGAAACACAGCAGCAGGTGACTGTTCATGTAATGTGTTACTTGGATGTTTGACTTGGAGTCATACAATGGTATGAATAATTGATCTGTGCCAACATCAACAGCATACCTCATAATTAATTAAAAGAAAAGGCTGATGCTTCTGAAATCACAGGTTACTGGGTACATTTTAGAATGTGGTATTCCTAGCAGGTGACTTCAGCAAGCATCAGTAGTGTACTCCACTGTTCAGTAGTTCACCAGTATTCTGAAAATAAGTCTAAAGCCACCGCTAATGTTGATTCAGCAGAGAAGTGGGTCATGCTGAGGACAAATTCAAAACCATGGCTGGAAATGACAGGAATGTTGGGATTTTCTTGCTTGAATATACTGAATAGTATGTAAGTCTTTGGCAGAATGGGGTAGGTAGTGAAGTTTTCCTTAGAGCTTTTGGAGAAATGATTAAATGGTGATTAAGAAAGATACAAGCTCCTTCCACTCAGTACAGTCAGATAATTGACTGTTAGTGAACTGATACGATCTTTGCAGCCTGATTTCTGTAGCTCCTCTGTTTACTGTAAAATGGGTCCAGTGAAATGACATCCACCTGATACAGACAAGTTTGGACTTTGGTGTGCCAGAGATGCTGATTTTTCACAGATTGTGCCTCACCAAAGCAGTGACCCTGAAGAAGGGGGAAGAGGTCAATTAAATTGATATTTAAAAAACAAAAAAAAAAAAAGTTATAAGCTGTTCAAGGACTCAAGAAAAGATGCCTTGTACTGAGACACTGACCGGACCAATCTGTTGATTGCCAAAAAAGGTATTGAGAAGCGACTTGGTTAAAACATGTGCATAATTGACTCTGAGGAGCTCCTCTTTAATCCAGCAGAGAAGGAATTAATGGCTCAAGGCAGAAGGCAAACAAATAAGAAATTAGTCTGGCCTCGCTGCCAGAAAGAATGATGGAGCCATTGTAGCAAACTACTAGCAGAGTAGTGAACTTACATTTTGACCTCGAAAGGCCTTTAGTATAGATGCCATAAACCACTACATTTCACAGAACCACTTAATGGGCTTTGTGGAGGTGTGAGTGGATAAAATGGAACAGTGCCTGTGTGTTAGGCAGGAAATCAGAGCGGCTGTACCTTAAATTATGTGACTCTGACTAGTCCTGGTACAATTGATTTCTGTTTTTCTGTGCTTTAGAAATAACCCCAAGACCAATTCAGTCATGTTCTTCATCCCTGTTTGTTCTTTTCCTTCCAAACTTTGTTTATGTCTAGATGCTTTATGCACCATAAGTGGTACACCCTGGATATAAAGAATCTTGTTCATGGCAGGAGTGTCAACTTGTGGTTTGTACTTCAAATATCTCCTGAAAATGAAATCTTCTATATATTTTTTTTCTATTTCTTAGAATATTGGTGTAATGGTGGAATAAATATTGTATCTCACCTGTCTTGCAGTATTTATTTTATTGATTAAACTTTCTAGGAGAGTAGAGTTTAATTAAGCATTTAGTGTGTAAACCCATGTACTCTAAGGAATTGTGTTAAATTCCAATTGCATTTAAGTAACTCAGTTCAATAATCTTCTCTTGCATTCAATGTGAAAATCCTATACAAGAAGTAAATCTGATGAATGCTGTAATTTAGCCTATGATTGTTTCAGAATAACTTGTGGTTGTTTACAGGCTGAAAACTAAAGAGTTTGACAAGGGTGGGAAATCATTGAGCTTATTTAGTCTGATGCTGAGTAAAGCAAGGCAGTGGCCTTTCTTGAGTTTAAGCTAAACATTCAAGTTGAGACTGAATGTTAACAAAGAGAAGAGTTACAAGTGATGGAGAGCTTGCCCTACTAAATACATTTTAAAATACCTTTGAGAAAAGAAGCTTGAAAAACAGACCTTAGTCTGCTCAGACCAGAAATATTCAATTAGCAAATTATTAACCTCGTTGTGAATGGTTTAAGTAACGTGGTACTTGTTCTGTCTCACTTCTGATTGACTATATAATAGCCACCATCAGCAGTCTCTGCTGTGTGCTGGATTGCAAAATCTGCTAATTAACACATTAGTTTCATATTGCTGCTGCCAATGTTTGCATTGGAGAACATCACTTTTTTTGGCCATATGGATGGGTGGGAATATCAAGATCGAGTTATGGCTCTGTGCTCATTCATGTGTGATGCTTTGTGCTCTGTTTTTCCCAAGACATCGAATCAGGCTTGAAGCTGAGCAGTGCCTTTTTGGAGAATCTTTAACTGAAAGGTCAAAATAAGCACAAGGCCCAGAGACAAGTCTTGCTGTCACTCTTCCCAGCTGACCCCCTCCCCCTCCCCCACCCTCCTTTGTGTGTGTCTCTCTCCACATATACATATGTAGGAGTCCTTCACCCAGCGCATTCATCTGTTATTTCTTTCTTGAGACCCAGGGCTTTTAAGTGCCAGTCAGGGTCTTCCAAACAGAACGAAGCTCTGCCAGCTGGATCTCCCTCAGTCTGGGGTGGGGGATTGATTTGTAGTTTGGGAGCTCCTGACACTCGCCTGCTGGTGGGGCTGCTGGCTTTGCACCATTGCTGTGCACTGTCAGCTGCCTGGCATCTGTGTGTCTCAAATAACCATGTGTAGGTAGACCAGGATTTACCATAAAGGCGGTATTTGCTTGTGGACTGGGATCTGGTGGTTCTTCAAGGGAGTGGGAAGGAAAATGTGCCTTACAGTGGTCTCAAAGTGAGAGCTCCAAATGATGCCATGGAAGCTGAAGACTTGGATTTGCAGTCCAGATTGGGTCTGACATAAGTAAATTTGTTCACACTTACCCTGTGCTACCTCCCATCCATGCACTGAAAGCGTTACCAGGAAACTCCCTGTGGGACAGCATAACCATTAGGAGGAGGAGATGGTAAAATCTGGGTGTTTATTCCAGCTCTCGGGGTGCATCTGAGGAATATGCCTTTGTTTTAGTGGATGAGAGATATTTTATGGTATTGATGGGCTTGTGCCTCTTGTAAGAGCATTTGAGGCAGTCACCTCTTTTGCTCTTACTGTCACTCTTTCAGCCCTGCTTGGTTTCTTCTTTCCCTTACTCGCCAAGTGCAACTGAAAATGAGGTACTGAAGCAGCCCATCTAGTTTTTTGTATGCAATCTAGCAAATGTTAGTGCTGGAAACTGGGCTTTTGCTGCTGTTGGTCTGGTAACATTACCCTCTGTTGTTTCCTTGTGCTGCTTTTAAAAAAAATGGTTTGGTTTTGAAATGCTGGTTTGGTTTCTGTATGAGAGGTGGTTGGCCCATAAATGTATTCCAACCCACCTAATAATTCTTCTCTAAAACCTTTGATCAGGGCTTTTCTGTTATATAGTTTAAAAAGAAAAAAAACCAAATGCCTTCCTTTACCCCTGGAAACAGCAGCCGTTTTGTTCTGCTGAGCTGAGTGCTGCTCATACTGATCAGTGCTGTTCCCTTTGTCTTCGTTTATTTTAGAGTTAAGTTATAAGCTGTTTAAGACTGGGCTATTTTTGTTCTGTATTTTTGCAGGATCTTTTACGTGGGTCTTCTAAACACTAAAATAAATGCTCTTAAAGGCAAAAGTACCATCTCTATCAGGGCAAGATGGTCATTGCTCTAAAAAATGAAGTTTTGTGTGTTTATTCTGATAAAACATTTTGACAAGCACATGCCTGCACAGAGGAATGCCTAGGTCAGGGCTGGACTTATGGCCTTTTTTCTGTCTTTATGTTGGATTGCCCTTTGTCAGCCATATGCCTTATGATCCCACCTTCTCCCTTCTGTTCCCTCTTTTGACAGTAGCTGTGGTGCTCACTAGGGGCTCCCTGGCTGTGTTTGCTTTAGCTGGAGAGGTGTTTGCCTTCACTGCAGAATTCCAGTTTCCAGCTGCAGGGAAACCTGGAGCACTTTTGTTGATTTTTTAGGGCACCTAAATGTTGATTTATCAGTGCACCTCAGGAATGCCTTTGCTAAGGAGCTGGGAGTGATGGAGGGGATCCTGCCTGATGCAGTGTGAAGCCTTCTTGTTTCCCTTTACAGAAACAACAAGCAGGAATTCCCCAAAGCAAGGCAGGGAAAATAGCTCACTCACCTGACTACTTTGGAGAGTGTCAAAGTGAGACTCAGTTAGGTTTCCCTGTGTACTAGTTTGAAAACAAACCAGTGAGAGATCGCAAGTCAGAATTATAATTTAATAGGAAAATTAAAATAAACGCAATAGTACAAAGAAAAAGAAAAACAAACCACTGACAGAGTCAGAATACAACCTGACACCCTGTCGGTCAGGGTGTTGGTAGCAGTCCGAATGAAGTGGTCCTGTTGAAGCGGTGATCCTGTAGAAAAGAGTCTGGTCTTCGCCTGAAGGTCCAGTGGTGCAACTCTTGTCCTCTGGGAGTCCCGTAGGTAAGGGCTGTGTCTGGTGTTCCAAACCTCCGAGTATATACGGGTGGGAATGCTCTGTTCCTCCTCCTGGGCAGAGCATCTCACAATGGGATGGTGAGTCATGAGGCAAGGCACTGATGGGCCCATTAACATGAGATAGGTCCTTGATTGCCCATTAAACACGGATAGCTCCCAGAGGGAGTTATCAAGGATGAGTCACGGTAGGAGGTAACGAACATTGCTCCACCTGCTTTAACAGCTTGGGAAGATGATAATAGAATACATACTGTTGGTTACATCTTACATTGTAACCTAGGACACCCTGGCATAGAAGTAAGGAGGTGAATGATAGCTGCAATTTTAAGTGAGTTTTTGTGGGAGATGATACTGTGAATTGCCCTTCCAGAGGGTTTATATGCATTTGGTTGGTGTTAAGGGCTAGCATTCCTGAGTCACTGACTAGGGCTTTTTTCTGGGACATGGCTTTGGGCCATCTAAATGTTTTGCACTTGGAAGAAGCAACTTTCAACCTCTTTGGATTTGCAAACTTCTAAACATTTTATGATATGGATATGACAATGGATTTGGTTTTTTAATTATCTTTGGAGACAGCAGAAGTCTATGGACTACTAGTTTAAAAACCACTGACGAAAGTGTGCCTTCCTGTAGTGAGTTCAGTAGAACACCTTCACCTCTCTAATGTGTTGCAGCTATCTGATGTGCACCCCTTTTCTTTTCTTGTCTTGCATGCACACACAAATACACGTTTCTGGACTTTTTCTTTCATTTGAGATTTTGGAGGCTGTTGCCCCAGGTGATCTGAAACCCACACTGAGGAAAATGTTTGGTGTTTGTACAGGGTAGGGTGGTCAGCTGGTCACTTTGTGTTGATCAAGTATTTGGTAGTTGCAGAGTAGGTTGTGTTTACGGGGCATTGGTGCTGAGAAGGAATTTCCTTTCCTGGCTGAGGTAGAAAGACTGTCTACGTACAGCTTTATTCCTTTGCTTTAGCATTCCTTGAGGTTGTTTCCCCATTTTACAAATGCATCTTTTAAAACTGCCAGGAAAATGTCTGTCTCAAATGGAAATGGAAATTTCTGAGCTCACACGAATTAAAACCTTTGGGTCTGTGCTCACTGAGTGAAAAGAGGATTACCAACCAGCCATTCTCCAGTGTGCAAAGCGGTGGAGCAAAGTCTGCAGAGACCCTCTGAAAGTTACTGGCTTTCCCAAGGAAGGGTGCTTGTGAATAGAATTGAATAAGGTTGCTTGCGTCCCTCTTGGCTTCCCTGCTGCAAGTACAGAAAGCAGTGAAACTTGGAACTCAGTAGATACCTGAATAAAATGGGAAATGTTTTTTTTTGAAGTAGATGCCTTGTGAACAGGTCTAGAGCCAGTGTTCCTGCATTACTGTAAGAGAATTAATGGGTTTGTACTGCATTTAGGCCTGAAAAAAAGCAGGGAGGCAATGCTGATTTTTCCAGAACTGCTTGAAGGGTTCAGAAATGAGAATGGTGTGCTGGAGCAGATGCAGATGGCTTATTTTCACTGGGGACAGTTAAACGTGCCAAAGTGTAAACTGCATTGTAACAGGAAGATGTGAGACAAGGCCTGCACATCTCTCCCTCCTAATTGCTACAGCTCAGCTGCTGCTGTCTCTTATGGTGACAATGACAATCTCTTGAATGGCAAAGCAATAGCAAGAAGGGTCTTTTTTTTTTTTCAGCTATAGTCTGAAACAAAGAAGTTATTCAGCCAATAGTCAAAAATATGTCTATGAGAAATCTTTCTCCCAGAAACTGCATCTGTTATTCCAGATGACAATCAGAATTTCTGTATATCTTGATGGCTTGTCTTCTGAGTGACTACAGGTAAAGCAGCAACCAACTTTCTCCTCTTTCCCACACACATAGCCTCAAGAATGTTCACCACAGCAGTGGGACTTCCATTTTTGCTGTCCCTGCAGTTCTGCTCTGGGTTGCCTCTGTACACATTATCTTTTTCAAGAAGTTGGAAAGCTCTTCTCACCTTTCTGGCAAAAATCTGTAACATTTTCACAGTGGTTACTGTAGATGCTGAAACTCAGTCTTTCAGATCCTCATCACTCATGGCACACAAAAGATGAGGTAGTTTTTTATGACCTCCTCTTAGAGGAACAGGTACTTCAGGGGGAAAGGATAGTACTGGGCTTGTGATTGCATTGCAGTGGTACAGCAAGAGTGGAGGCAGTGGCAGCTCCCAGCTGGACTGCAGGTGATAGTTTTGGATTTGGTGTTTCTCCCTGAAAATCTGTTTTAGGTCACAGCCCCTCATAGCAGTCTTGCTGGTTAGCTATAAATATGTTAAATCTCCCCTCACCCATGACCCTACTCTGTTCCACTGTATCCCTGTAAATTTGGTTTAAGAAACAGCTTTGTGGAAGTTTGTCTTCCTGCCTCCCTGCCTGTTCTGTTTAGCTCAGGAGAACATGCTGCCAGGGCAGAATGGGCTCTGATCAGACACTGCATGGGCTGATGGGGCTCCTCTTCCCTGGGGAAAAACACACAGCAGAAAAAAAGGCAAAGCAGTGCTAAAAAGTACAGATATTTTTAGGTGAGAGGAGAATATCCTTCTTCATAGCCAGTTCACAAACAGGGAATAAAAGTTGAAGCAAGGGGATGCCTGTCCATTTGTATCAGCCTGGGAAATAGCAGATTTCTCTCCTGAGGCCTTTGCCTCAGGCATCTTGCCAAAAGGCTTCTAGTCTCTATTCACTTCAAACACATACAGTTCCTAAGCCAGAAATGTGCAGAAAGCTCATGAACTGTGATCAGCTGAAGGCCAGACAGCATGACCTGGTGCCTCATAAAAATCAATGAATTGAAGATCTGTGACTTCTAGATGCTTTGGAAGCATGAGCAGCACCTGCTGTGCAATGTGAACCTAAAGAGTATCACAGAGTAATCAGCTCAAACGTGGATCTAACCTGTATTTATGGTAGGAAACTATCCTGGAATCTGTGCTGAAAGAATCAGAATTTGCATAAGTGAAGTGTTTTGGCAAACACAAGCAATTACTTTCTTAATGGATCCTGAGTATAGGCTTTCTTTCTTCAGAGCACAAGGAATTCAAGACAAATTTTACTTTGGAGCTAAAAGGCATGTTTTCAGCAAAGGCAGTGCAAGCAGTGTTGGGACAGACTCCAGGTCTTTGGTGTTCCTGAAGAAACACAAACAACTGCAGAGAAGGGTATAGCTCAGATCCCTTTGCCAGCATGCTTAGCAGGCAGCCCTGTACCAGATCTGGTTCAGGCTTTGACAAGTGACCTCTGTCACTGAAGGGAACATAAAGAGCCTCAGTGAGCTTTGGCTGAACTAGGCTTTTGCCTGTCTGCTCTGGAGAGAGAGTAACCTCAGTGTTCCCGTCCCTCCCTCCCTCAGTGTGTCTGTGAAAGTACTAACTTGATTTAGCTGCCAAAAAAAGACATTTGAAAAGTATACATTGCTCTCCTGTGTCCCACCTTCTGTAAAATACGGGTTATGGTTGGTTCCTGTATATGGCGCTCAGTAATTTTACAGAAGAGAAAACGGCACCACTGCAACTATCCACACAACACTTAATACAGTGAGGTCTTAGTCTGTACTGGGACTCCAGAGTGCTATTCTGGGCATTATGAACCCGATTATATTACACATAGAGCTTAGATGGCTCAGAGCCATGCTCAGGATATTAACTGTTTCTATTAAGCTTTGCATTTAGAGATCCTTCTGGCAGAGAAGGGCAATGCCGGACGAGCTGGCATTCCCACAGCAGAACAGTGTGTGTGAGTATGGTTAGGGAGTGTTTTGTATTTCATTTACACAAGGGGTAACCTGAGTTCCGGATCTTGCTCACTCGTGGCTGCTCAGTATAATAATCTTTTCAATGTATTGGTTTTATAGCTGCAGGTGTTGTGGCGGAGACACTTACTGATGTAGATGTACAGGAGTGCAGGAAAAACCTTACAAAGTGCTATAAATGTATCATAAGGAGAAATCCATATGTAGTGTGTCATCTGGCAGAGAATGTGATAAAGTGGCATTGACTGTGATTACTTGTGATTCTTGACAGCCTGTGCCCCTCAAAGAGTGTTTTTAAGACTTGGTTTAGCTTGTGATGAAGGTGGTTTTAGGAACAGTGAAGGTCCTTCCACTTCTCTTAAAAAAAAAAAGGTTTCTTTTCATGATTTTGTTTTGTGCTCTTCCAGATTTTGTAAAAACAAACACCCTGAAAGCCCAAACAACAACAATAATAAAAGAAACCCTTTGTGGATCGCCTCTGTGACCCAAACAAAGTTGATGAGTTTCTCACTGTTTGAATACACATTGTCTGCCAGGTGGGAACTGTGCAGCTCTTCCTTCCCTCATCACCCTGCAAGTGCAGGAAGAGATAAGAGGAATTTATTTAATCCTGCCCTCACACTGGCTGAATTTGAAGCACACTACTGGCAGACAGGTATACTGAATTTGGAGCCTAAATGGCTGCCTTGGGTAGGAAAGGGGGGCAGAGAGTATGGCTGTTAGGGATATGAGGCACTGGGATAGTGCTAGTGAGAGAAGAGGGTTGCTGGACATGGTAGCATGTGCTGTTGGGAAAGCAACCTCTCATCTTGCCCTTGAGGTAATGAGAATTTGCCTTTGCGGGGCTTGGGGTTAAACCCTCTTCCCAGTAAAACTGCAGTTTGCAGCTCCTTTCTCTGTACTGGGAGAGAGACAACTGTTGAGCAGGGACTGGCTACTGTGCAGCAAAGTTATTCTTTGCAGGAGACAGAAATGAGTGGATGGAGGTATCCCATGTGCCATGTGGATCCACGTGCCACTGTTCAGTTTGTGCTTAGGCTGATGGAGAGGGGTTGAGTTTGTGTGTGTTTTACTGATTAATATCCCTTTCTCAGAAAGTAAACAGCTGACATCTTGGCCTTGCAAAGGCTTGGACATCTTTACCTTTCAAAAGCACTGCTCTCCAAATGTGGGTCTACAGTGCAAGAAATACACATGATGTCCTTGGTGTTCCTTCTCAGCTACATTTTTTGTCTTGAATGCCAGTGACCCTGAGATCTAGACATTTCCCTCTGCTGTTTTGTGTTAAAAATGAAGAACAAACTGTAATGTGTGGAAGCAGTTTGTGTGATGAAACCCATCAAAATAAACTTGAGGGGGTGGTGGTGGTTGAAAGAGCTTAGCTGAGACCTGCTAATTGGGCTGGCTATAGTGAGAAGGAGAAGGGGAGCCAGGAAGGTACTGAATGGAAATCAGTCCCCAAAATAAATATCCCATGAGTGGGGCATGAAGAGATAAAGAGTCTCCTTCAAATCAGATTCTGTGCCTGAGCCTTCCTCCAGAATTTTCTGCAATTTAGACAAATGACCAACTTCAGATTTTTAAGTGGTGTTTGTGCTGAACACTTGCAGGCATGCGTTCCCATCCAGCTGCTGAGCAGAAATCCTTGTTCTTCAGTCTTGCTGGGAGCTGCTTTGCGCTTTTTTGTGGCAGCCGCTTTTGCAATAGGAGCCCCGCCCCCGCCCCCAGGATGGCTTTTTCTGTGAAAGAAGCCAGTGCAGCCAGGCAGACATTATCCCCTTGCCGGAAGGAGGGACCCGGGCTCCCTGGGGAGGACGGATGGGGAGCGAGTGATTCATTGCAGCTGGCTGCAGTTTGGCCTCCTCTCTCTCTTTGCCCTGGGTGCCAGGGAGTGACAGCTTGTGGGCAGCAGGCCAAGCTGTGAAAAGAGGAGTGTGTGAGGCCTTTAGCTTTCTCATGCTTTATCAAGCTGCAAAGAATAGCTCGATATTCAGCCAGCGTTGGTGCAGGTCAGGAGAATGGAAATGCGAACTTAACTCCTGACATGCTGGCTGATGGCTGACCACAGGCTCTGCGCCCACGAGGGCAGCTTTGTACCGCAGCTTGTGGGGCAAAAGGGAGGGAAAGTGCCTTGATGACATGGTAAAGATAACTTTTTGTTAAGTGGGCAGCCTCTGGAACTTGCTGGGAGAATGAAAAGGTGAAAAGAGGGCTTTCCACTTGTGGCTTGCTGTCTGTGTGCTGGTGGAGGATGGAAACACTGGAGAGCAGAGCTGCAGGAGTGACAAGCGTCCTGGGAAAGCGAGACGGACTGTGGTGGGCGAATGGCAGGTCTGTCCCTTCACTGCTGGCACAGCACTGAGGCTGTGGTGCAGGTGCCCGTCAGTGCAGAGAGCAGGACAGGGCCTTTCCCGGATGTCCCCCTGTGCCGAGGTCCTGCCAGCCTGTGCGGAAGGCTGCCCGCCAGCACGCAGGGAGTTAAGCGCCTCATCGCCCGGGGGTGAGCCTACTTCGGGGTGTTGCGCTCCATTCCCACGGCTTTTCTTTTCTAAGGGCTGGGGGAGGGATCGCCTGGAACAAGTAAAATTCCTGGAGGCTGGAAAACAGCACCCCGGCCCCTCTGGCCTTGTGTTGGTCTGGGAGGGATCTGCGTTTCACAGCAGGCTGGGCAGGGGCTGCCATCCAAGCCTGGGGTCTGTCACTGCTGGGCAAGAGCCTGGGTTGTTTCTCTCCTTTAGGCAAAGAGAGATGGCTTTGCAGGCAGTAGAGTGCCTGCCTAGGGACTGAAATAACCGCATTCTCAGCTGGAAGGAGGTAAAGCAGAAATGAAGCCCGAGAAGTCCTATGGGTAGATCACAGCACAGGTTAACACACAGGTTTTGTGGCTGAGGGAGAGCAGCAACACTGGGTTCCCTGTGGCTCATGCACCTTTCTCAAAGGCATGAGGGAGTAGAGTCCTTCCTTCCCGATGGTCACTCTACCTTCTCCTCCTGCATCACTTTGAGCTGCTGAGTTGAGGTGTTTGAAGCCCTCAAGAGCAGGAAAAGGGCAGGTGAAAGTAAGGGAATTAGCTGGTGCTCAGAGCACACCCTGCAGCTGTCTGTGAGCCTAAATCCCACTCTTTCTCCATCAACAGTGCAGGAGTCTGGGACAGCAAGAGAGCTCTGCCACATCCCAGTTTGCTGTGGAGCTGAGTGTATCTGTGTGAAGTACTAATCCCAGCCAGCACCAATCTCCCACCAGAGGGAGAAGGGAATTTGCGTACCTGTTCAGCCCCTAGAAAGACTCTAAAGTCGCTTCTGAGGTTTAAGGTGTGCAGTTCCTATTCTCAACAGCTTCCGAATTCAAGGCAAGGTGAACTGATGTGAGCAAATGGAAGCCAGTAGCAGCATAAAGGAGAAATGAACTGTGGGCTTGGAATGCAGTTACACAGTTTGATTCTTCTGGGCTGTGTTTGCACTGTATAGACCAGGTTATGCCAAATGCCCGGCAAAGGTGTGGTTAGAGACTGGATTTTTGCTTGTGCATTGGTGTCTGGCCGTGCATCTGTCCCAGATCTTCTTTGCAAAGAGTGAAGTACTGTGATCCTCCCACTTGCTGTGCTGGCTCCTGCGGCAGGAGGATCTGGAGAGGACAAGGTTTGGGAAGCAGTTTTGCCTGTGTGGGCAGAGGCTTTGTGTAGCCTGGGTTAGCACCCAGATACAGACCTGAGTGATAAAACAACAGTGTGCAACTATTCTGCAAATACCAGACTCATGGTGGATATTGTGGATTGTTAAATGCCAAAATCTTAATAAAAACTGGTAGACAGGAGCCCTTGTTCTCTTTTCTGCACCCAGACACCTAATGGTTGCCAAGCTCTGCTGTTGAGTGTTCTGCAGCTCTTTTCTCTGTCCATTTATTCACCTAGCACTGGGAAATGTGGCTGGAGTGGGAGCTGGGGTCCCAGGCTGATCTGAGCCCTGTGCAATGCAGACCTGCAGTGGATGCACAAAGAGAAGCTCTCACTGGCTGTGAGGTAGCTTGGGACCCAGGTGCAGCAAAGGCACCAGTGAGAGCCGGCTCCCCTGCAGGGACAGGGGGTGTGTTCTCACTGTGCCTGTTCTGGTTTGCTCCTGTGTAGCCCTTCTCATTATTCTCGCCTTGAGCTGTCTCGGGCCCGAAGGCAAAGTGCTGCAGAAAGCTCTGTGGTCTTTCCCTTGAGAGATGTGGGATCCGTGGAGAGTGGCTGTTCAAGGGAAGCACTGCAGCGGGCTGAATTGAGGCTGTTTCAGGCTGCACAGCTCTGAGCTAATCTCCCAGAGGCAGAGACATTACTCACCAATCAGGAATGTGTCTGTATTTTTCCTAATGAGAACAAAACATTTTATCCCTGTTCATTAGCAGAGAGTTAGCGTGTGCAGTTGCTATGCCAACAGACTCCTCTCCTCCACAGACACACTGGGGGTGTCCTCCATGCCACGGTTAGAAGGGTGGGTGAACAGGAAGGCTGGTTCTGGCAAGAGAAAGATCCCATTGTTTTCCCAGGGATGCCTGGACTTTGTGCAGCTGGCCAGACCATGCCTTCTCGGGGGGAAGGGAACCACAGCGGGAGTCAAGTGCAACAGATTTCATTTATTGGAAAAATAGTCTTTGCATTTCATGCTCTGTTGTTTTTTCCAGCTTGAGGCACACTCTTCAATAAAAGAAATGAAGGTGTCTCAACGTTCCCAAGAGTCCAGATGGTAAGCAAAATGTGCCGGGAGTCAGTACTGGGATGCCCATGGACTGCTGCAGCCTGCTGGGCTCCTCCGTGTTCCTGATCATCTCTGTGTGTGTGGCCACTGTCATGCTGGGCAGCCTTTGGATGCTGTTGCGTGACGAACCCACCTGACCAACTGTACCACCTGTGATTAGTTGGACGAGTTCTCCAGGCACGTGGTCTACTGGAAAGTGTGAGTGGCTGTATGTGGGAGTGTTCACGTGTTCCTTTTCCAAAGGGAACATTCTCTTTATGCAGGGAAATCCTGTGAAGGATGAAGGACATCTCTTCGACAGAAGCTCTGTTCTGCAGAGTTCTGCTGTAAGCAGATGTATTTACTCCAGAGGTTGCCTATTTGCTTGTCATTTTTGTCTTTGTCACTCCAACTTTCTTGAGAGAGTGATTGGGAATTGTGGGTTGCAGTGCTACCAAAGTCAGGCCACTGTACACCTTTTATAAGAGTCTTCTTGGCACCCCTGGTGCTGCACTTGAAATATAAAAACTAACTTTTAAACTTTGAATTTTCTGCAGAAGGGAATTATTTTAACCTACAGACAGAAACAAACCAAAAAAAAACCAAAACGAAAACCTGAGTTTCTGAGAGTGATCAATAAGTAGAAATGGGCCAGTGAGTGTTGCCAAATGTGAAGACAGACTCCTGGAGCAGGAGTGATGTTCATCTCTGTTTGTCAATCATCATGGAGTGTGATGAGCTGCTTTGTGCTGGCTGAGCTTTGTGGTGTTGACAGCTATAGACCCTTGAAGAAATGTCTCCCTGAAACGGAATTCTTTCAGGCTGCTTCCAATTAAACAGGATAGTTACAACTCCACTGTCAGTTTGCCCGGTGAAGTGCTCTGTAGGTGAACACATGGAATTTGAATATGGGAATTTGAATATCAAATATAGGGTGGTACACCAGAGATCCCAGACTGAATGAGTTGCTGGAGATCTGCAAATCTGCATGAGCTTCTGGCTGAGAAGCAAAACCCTGGCACCTGGATACTAGGAGCTGATGTAGATGAGTCACTGGCTTTTGCACTGGAGAGATGAGTATCATGTTAGAGCACTGGGTGTACAGGAGCCCTTCATCAGAAGGATGTCTGCTTGTTGGATTTGCAGCTCTAACAGCAGGAGGAATCAGCAGAAATAAAAACAATGAACAAAACAAGACAGCAACCCCCAGCCCAGACCTCTCTGGGTGTGCAGCCTGTGTGGTTTCAGTTTGGTAGTAGACCTGTATTGAACTGTTGGATAATAAAGAGCAAGTTTTCAGAAAACCTCTTTCAATCTGGAGCATCCAAGAATAAATCCTGAATACATATAACAAATGTACAAAGATTGGTGAGTCTGGTTGCCCCAGCTTTGCATTGCTCTGGGTGGTTCCAGAAAAACCACTAAATCAAAGCTGTTTGAAATAGGGAATGAGTAAGTACTTGAGATGACTTGAATTCAGGCCAGTCTCTTCTGGATCCATGCTTTCAGGGTACATAAAAAACACAAGATTGTAAGGAGGCCAGAGGACTGTATGTTGTATTCTTTGAGATATTGAGCTGATCCTGTCCAGATCCTGTTGTAAAAGTGCCCAGCAGAAGTGCACTAGAGGACGTGCTTTTTTGTACCTTTAAGTGTGAAAGATCATGTCTGAACAAACTAACTTCTGAAATGTGAGTTACGGTTATTATCTGAGTCGCGCTCGACTTCATTCCTGTGCAGCCGGAGTAGCAACTTGGTGTTACCTAGGAGAGTGTTACTTGTTCCTTCCTCTTCCCTCCCCTCCTTTTTAAGGGACTGATTTTCTGCCCTATTTTCTGTGTACCACCACTTTTTAAGAGTAAAGATAAACACACAACTGCAGTGCTGTGTGCAAGGCAAGAATTCTTCAGGAGAAACATTCACCTTTGCCTCTGAAAACACCTCAGGTGCTCATAGAACCTTGGGAGAAGGGTTTTTTGTTTTTATCAGACCAGTTAAGGGCTGTTTGTGGGGTGAGGTGTTCCTTCTAACCCTTAGAGTATGGTTCAAAACCCTAAATTGTGGGGTAGGTTTATATTTTTAAGAAGCTGTTAGCACTGAGTATTGTAACTCTAGGTAATATACTGTTCTGTTGGGTTTTAATGGCCTTCCTTCTCTTTTTAAATTCTATTTATACTTCTACATATCTGCATCTTTAAAAAATGATTATTTGACTCTTAATGGTAAAACTGGCAAAGGACAGAGTAAAGCCAGGAAAGTTATTTCAGCCTGACAGGAAACTTTAGGTTGCTTAGTCAGCTAAGTATGTATTATTAACAAAGTTCTATATCTCATAAGGAATGTGGGAAGCAATTAGGATTACTGCATTTGTGGAGGAAATCACTCAGGATTTTCAGGGAGTCATGATATAAACAGTCTCCAAACCCAAATATTCTTATATGACTCTGCAGGAGAACAAAGTCTGGTAACAATATTGTTCTGTGTAGCATCAGGAAATCTCTTAATACTGCGCCCGTACTTGTGGAAAATCCACTTGTGGATTGAAATGTTCATAAAGAACATACGACAGAATAAAGCTCTGGCACACAATCTTGTGAGGGATCTACCCTTCATCAGGGCAGGCTAATTCAAACATAAGATAATTTGTATTTTCATAGAACTAACAGGGAGAGAAAGTTTTTTAAAAAGACACCCTATTCTGGAGGAAGAGGCACTTTTTTGCCCAGGGTGGCTTGAAAGTAAACTTGCTTTTAAATAAACTCAGTTGAAGGAGTTAGGCTGAATATTTTAACAGGGAACTGATGGGCAATTCACTACAGAAGTGGGGAATCCCTGCTGTATTTGATAACCGTCACACTAGTTCCTCCAGCTCTTGTGGAAGTTGAGTTTTCTACAACTTCAGGAAAACCACTGCCATCTTAATAGAGGTATCTTCTTAGAGTTTTTAGAAATGGAACAGCACTAACAGTGAACAGAGGTTACCTTCCATACAAAGAGCGACAGAATAAGTTGGGATTCTTCCGCCTGAAGAACAATAAATGACAGTTATCTTCAATTCTGAATTGCACGGAAAATTTAGAGGGGGAACAACCTTTTTTTTCCTTTTCCATTACAAGTATGAATAGGTATTGCATGGAGACAGCATGTAGTAAGCTTAAAACCAAATAACAACTTAGTCCTTGATGTGTGCAGTTAACCTGGGATGCTTCTTGCCACAGGATGTTGTGAATGCCAAACATCTGTGTGTATGTGAGGACATGGGGCAGGTCCATAGAAGAAGGAGCAATTGAAGGTTACTAAATGCATAGAAACCACCTTTATCCCAAGAAGTCCCTGAGCTGCTTATTGATGAAGCCTGGGAGAGTATTCAGGGAGGTCAAGTGCTACTATGTGCTTGCTTCAGTCTTATGTTTCAGGCCAGAGCCAGACAAGTGCAGCCTGGTTTATCAGCATGGGGTGGGAGGGGGGATGTAATAAAACTGGTTAAAAAAGAGACTGACACAGCTTGTGTTCTAGGTTGGTTCTGTGCTGCTTGTGATGTACAGCATGCACCTCTTGCTTGCTGAAGGCACTGCCTTGGGCTGCTGGAGTCTGCAGGCTGTTGACATGAATCTGAAGAGAGGAGAAGAGTGTATTTCTAGAAACTACACAGGTAGGAAGGGTGGTGTGAAGATGAATATTGTAAGCAGAGAAGCTGACTTTCCTCTTTTCTCTGTGGCAAATGCTGTTCCTATTATTATGGGATGGTAGGTTTTACTGAGATACAGAGACTGCCTCACTGGTGATAGCCTATGTCTTATTTGTGTTAATTTCCTGGCTTTGAAAGGGTGTTTCTTGCTTCGTAATGGACTCTAACTTAATTTGAGCTAAAATGGGTGATAAGCCAATGCATGAACAGTAAAACCTCTGTTCCAAAGCCTTTTCAAACTAAAAATGTCATGGCCTACGTGAGGTTCATACTCTTCAGAAGTACTCAAAACACTGGTCCTATTTTAGGTCCTGTCTAAACATTTAAAAATAACTCAAAACAGGGCTCACTCCTAGATGCTTCACCCTTGAAAGTCTGCTCTTGCACTTGGTTTTACATGCTTACCCAAATGTGCAGAGGGCACAGTACAGAACAGGCCTAGTTGTTCCTTTGAATTTCTAATTTCAGAAGGAAGAGAACAATGTCAGGCTATCTGTTGTTTTGTCTCTAGAGACATGGTCTCTGCTGTTAGGCAGTATCCTTCTGAGTTTGGGGTGGGGAGAGGAGGTGGGAGCATGTTTAAACTTTTTGTTGGTTAACTTTGCTGCTGTGGTCCCCGAGGAACAGCTATGCAAAGCTGACCGGTAGGGGAACTGTGGTAATGTGTATTCTTGGACGCAGGCTCTTACGACTGAAAACTGAGTTGGTGTATTTTGGGAAACTGTAGCCCCCCTCCACGGGTACAGAAGCAGTCTTGTGTGCATATCGTATTCTGTAGCAGAAGTTACTCCATGGAGTGGCTGAGGAGTTGCGTGCTCAGATTACAGCTGTGGGGAATACAGACAGGCCTGGGCCTGAGG
Source organism: Pachycephala philippinensis (assembly GCA_013397055.1). Lineage (NCBI taxonomy): Eukaryota > Metazoa > Chordata > Aves > Passeriformes > Pachycephala > Pachycephala philippinensis. The sequence continues at coordinate 154,658 of VWZT01016803.1, forward strand.
GAGAATCCAGGTGGACTGCAGACAGGATTAGGACAAGGGTCACCTTGGGGAAGACTGGCACCAGGTGGAGGAGACTGAAGTTCCTTTCCTGTTGATTGCTCCCCCATTATCTTTATTTAGTCAACTCTTTGATGCAGGAAGAAGTTTCTATCCCAAACTCTAAGTCTCATCATTGCAGAGTAGCAATGGGTTCAGTTGTTACCCCATTTACAGAGTATCTTTCCTGGTTTGTTCTCAATTTCTCGATTATTGTTTTCATCAGTAGCTTGGCTCAAGCAATGATTCTCTCTCAGCTTGTTCCTGTGCGTGCTGGACCTGGCTGCCATTCTCCAGATAGTCTGTCTAGATTAGATTTAGTTTGAACCCATCTTTAGCCGGTATGATCTTTTCTATTCCTAGCTGATCCATGATTTTAACTAGTGTATTTCCTGCTAAGCCCTGAGAAGATTTAAACTAAAACTTTTTTATGAGGCTAAATTTGTGTCAGCCCCACCATGGCCTCCTGGGTTGACATTAGATTGCTCCTTTTGGTCCATGTGTAAGTCTGAAAAGTGCTGTCTGAGCCACGCTTTTGTGGGGTTTTGATTAGTTATCTATGTGTGGCAGAGTAAACAGTTTCATCTCCGAGAGGAAGGCACAGTCTCTGCGATGTGTGTGGAGTACACAGCTTAAAATGACAGAGGAAGGGTGCCTGGAACCGGGACAGTCTGCAAACAGAACTGTGCTGACCACAGGCTATGGTTAATCCCCCCAGCACAGATATGCATACTTTTCCCTTGTTTCCTTACCAATCTCTCTCTGTTCTGTCTAGCTGTTCCTTCTAGCAGAGGAGCAGCCACTCAGCTGTAGAACTCAGTGCTATTCCTAACAAACTACTGTAAATCTGGTTTTCCTGGGCACTTTTTTGCCCAGGAGTGACCCTGGCAAGGCAGCATGCTCTTGAAATGCTGGCAGTCAGCCAGTCATACTGGCTGAAATTCCTGCTCATAGCAGTTTGCATTTCAGATTGGCACCGCAGACCTGTTTAGTGCATCTCTGCAGCCCTAGGGTGAAGGTCTGGGCTTCTTTGAAAGGGGAATGGATGAGCCAGTCAGTCCTGCTCAGCCGGTGGCTGTCAGACTGTGCAGGTGGGAGGGTAGCAAACCAGATGAAGAACAGTCTCAACCAGAAAGCCTTTAAAATTCATGGCTCTCATGAGCAGGTAGCTGGTTCTGAACTTTTGTGCCTTTAGGACAGCATGAAGGAAGCTTTCTCAGCCCTGAACCAGGAGCTCAAATATTTTGCCAGAAAAAGTCAGTATCTCCTTAATCTGACTGAACAGAAACTCGTGTTTGTAAAGCCACTTGAAAATTTCCTATTGTGAATTTTGTCTTGTTATAAAATTCCTTGTTCTGGGTAAGACATGAGTAGATGTCTGCATGTTAACAAAATAACTGGAGAACTCTTGCTCCACGTGGTTTATTTCTCCAAGTACCAAATCTTGCACAGTCCCAGCTTCTGCTTCCTTTGCCACTTAATTTTCCTGTTGCTTATTTTCACTCCTCCAGGCTGTGGACCCACTGTGGTATGAAGGGAGAGCATTGCATGATGGCCTGTGTGCAGCAGTAGTTCTCTCACCCCTCTCTATATGCAGTCTGGTGCTCCTAATTTTATCCTTGAAACAAGAACTTCCAAGTGTGGACAGTGTCTGGCATGGAGGGCTGTGATTGTACAGTAGAAGAATAAGGCTGCATGGCTGCTGCCAGCCTGTGACTCCTCAGCCCTAGGCACCTTGAATGCCCTTCATGGATGGTTCCTGGACCACCATTCCATGTTGGACTCCATTTGAAAACACTGGATATCCAGCTGGGACAGTCCTTGTTCAGAGCTGTTGAGACTGGTGGGAAGTTGATCCTGGCTCTCAGGTCTGCGCCCATCAGGCTTCTGCAGTAGTGCAGTGGGAGCTGTTGTGTCTCAGATGTGTTGTGCAGGTGTGAAGCTTCCCAAGCTTGGGAAGGTCCCCAGGCTTTTTGAACAGCATAGTGTGTTGTTATCTGTTACTGGCTTTATGAAAGCCTTGGCATTGGCTTACTGAGGTGGAAGAAAACGTCTGGTCACCTCAATTTGGATCATTATGTAACAGACTTGTGTGACCTAATTGCCAGACTATTGAGCCTAGTAGTTCACAACTGATGACTGAGAACCTTCCAGGCTGAGGCACTAATTAATGGAAGATTAATTGATCAAAGCGTCATTTCTGATAATGCTTTAACATAACATGAGTAATATAAGGTAGAACATACCTCATCTTGGTCTGAAGGCAAACCACAAGCAGATTGTGGTAGTGATGTGGAGTTCTGTTTATTCTGCTGTCTCTTCTGGGCGGGAGGGAATAGGTACTACTCATGTGGCTGCATTACATTAAATGTATTTGCATGTTACTGCCTGTATTCATGGCTATAGCCAGAACTGCTGACAGTCTTGGAGAGAGAGAGGAAGACTGTCAAACTGCTGTCAGGCTGTATGGTTCTCCAGAACCAGTGGGGAGGGCAGAAAAGTGAATTTTATTTGAAATTAAGGAAAACGCCAAGAAGAATTCCTTCCTGTTCACCCAGGACATATTAGTTCTTTATAGATCTAGTGTGGTACTAAATCTAAGACTTAAGGGGTGTCAAGGAAATTTCTTTAACAGAGCAGCCTGCACTGCTCAATGTCTGCAGAGCAAAAGAATTTATTCAAGGCAGGCTACAGTGTTTAACATTTCTCATTTGCATCTTGACAACAGGATGGTGGAGCTCAGGATGTGGTCCTTGTGTGTCTGCCTGTGGTCTGTACCACTGCTGGCATGAACTCCTGTGGTTGGCCTCTGTTCTCCCTTCCGCTGTGGAAACCTGCAGGGCTGATGCTGGCATGGAGACCATGGGGTTTCGTCTTGGAGTGGAAGTGTAGGACTGGTGCTTTTTCACGGGAGTTTCATAGGATGTTTGAAGCTTCTCTCGTCTCTTGCTGGGTTACTCCAAGGCCAAGCTGAATGCAGAAGAACTTGCCTTGGGGATGTGGCCTTTGCCTCTGGGACGTGAGAGCTTGGTTAGGGATCACAGTCCTGTCCTCTGGGAAGCATGTGCTGGTTGCAGAGGTCTCCTCTCTCCCTTCTGCAGGGCATCCTGCCAAGGAAAATAGACTGTAAGGCAGAAGCGATTACATTGAGATCGTGTGCTGTCCTGGCTGTTTCTGGATGAAGCAGCTGGGCATTTCTGGTTTATAGAAACGGGCACAAAATAGCTATGGCAGAGCAGGATTCTGGCTTTTGTAGCCTGTGGAGCCAAAGCTGAGAACAGGAGGATCCTGGCTGAGGCTGAGAGAGGTGCCTCTAAATGACAGGGAGGGCAGTGTGGTTGGGAAGGTGTGCCTTGTTTGAGACAGAGGCTGGTAAAATATGAATCACATCTGTTTGAAGTAGTGATGAAATCCCAGATGAAGGTTTTCTGTAATACCTGGCCAAACAGTTTGGTGTGCTCCAGCTTTCCTTTCTCCCTGGTTAGAACGGATGGTCCTGACCTACTTTTAGCAAACGCGGTTCTGCTGAGTGCTGCCTGAGGCTTGGCTGTTCCGATGGCACACACCGATCTGCTGTGTTCACTCTGAGTGAGGAGTTTCCATCAAACGCTTGGCAGACAGGGAAGAGCTGTTCCTGAAAGGGGGACTGTGGGTGCACTAAACTTGGATCTGCCACTTCTGTGCTCTGTGGCTCTGGCCCTGGGTTCATTTTCCCATGGAGCGCATTAGCTTTTGTGTTGTGCTGCCAGGATTCAGTTAGATGGTATCTAAATGTTAACATGAGAGATAACTACCTTTAGGAACAGCCAGGAAGGTTAGGCTTCCAGCCTTCTAAATATGTTATTAAGCAGGGCTGAAATTACATTCTTAATATTTAAAAATAAATAAAGTCTATAAATGTACCATAAAATAGAAGTTTAAATAGAATATCATCCTGGGGCAAATTGCAAAGCTTTGTGTAGCTCAGTGTCCTGCCTTTGACAAGATCCAGAAGCAGATGCTTAATGAGGACTGTAAGAAACAGGGCATGTATAATGTGGTGGGTTTGTTTTGGTTTTTTTTTATTCTCTCCCCCGCCCCCCTGCCCCCCCCAGCTTATGACCATCATCAGTTTAGGGCCCTGTTTGGCCAGGAGTTGTATCTCATCTTCTGATCTTGACTATATCTAGTCTCCATTAATTTATATAATCCCTCTTCTAACTTGTTTATGTTTCTGGTCTCCATGATATCCTACTTCAGTGAGCTCTACAACTTAATTACGTATTTTAAGTGTTATTTGAAATATTCTACACCCAGTGACAATATCCCTGAGCTGACTTAGGATAGTTGTCTGTAACTTTGGTGAGTGCTCTCCTGTTGCTGCATTGTAAAATAAGGTAGTATAACCATGTAACTCCATCGATAACTCCATGTTTTTTATCTCAATACTGTCATGTTTCAGACCTCTTGACTTTTCCTTATCTTCCCCGTGGTTGTTTCTTTGTCTATCCAAAGTCCTACTCTGCTCGATCTCTCCTTATATAGAAGCTGCTCCATGGTTTTGATCATCTGTTGTCCCTTTTGTCATTGTCTCCTTTTTCAGATGTGGGAATCAGAACTGCCTTCAGCATTCGACGGCATAATGGGGATACGTGTTTTCTTTCCTAATTATTCCAGAGGCTGTATTTGCCTTTTTGCTTGACCTATGAAGTTTTTAAAGTTTTTCTGAGTGATAACAGCTAGTTTTGATCCTGTTGTGTTTATGTACTTAGAATATTTTTGTTGGTTTTGGTATTTATTGACATCTAAGATACTGTGTAGTTACTTTAAAGTGCATGAGTTCTTTTACTTCTTACAGTCTTCTCTGAATTTGATTGTGATTACTAATTTTTTAATAATAAAATTTTCCACTTCTAGACATATTCCTCTTCTTAGATCTTAGGTGAACTTCATGAACAGTGCAGATTGCAGAATAAATTCTTGGCAGATCTCACTGATAACCCTAATCTGACAGGGAAACACTTGATTGCTTGTCTTTTAACTACTTATTAAATCATGATAGGGACTGGGACTTTAATTCCACAATTGCTTAACTTTTTCTTCAAGAGCCTTAGCTGACAGTTCTTTTAAAATCAGTTTAGTTAATATTAACCAGATTAAAAATTGTCTCTTGGATCTCAGTTCAACAGAAATAGGAAATCTGCGCTTGGAATTTCCTGGGTGCTGCAGGGGTTTCTCTCTGCTCCAAATATTCATCGATATTTTGGGCAACAATTGGCTTCTTGAACTCATGCAAGCGAATTTGTTTTTATGTGGAGTGGTGGGCTTAGATTTATGTAGATTAGCATAGAAACAGAATTTGCTGAGCAGAGCCAATTGGATGGGTAACTTCAGTGAGCCCTGCTTTCCTAGCAGGGTTTTATTACAGCTGTAAACCTATCTAGGCTCTTTGGATATACTCCAAGAGAATGGGATATTTTTTTCCTAACTAGTTTTTTTTCCTAATTGAAAGAATATTTAAGTCACTGATGGTATTTGTCCACATGCAGACATAACATGTGATAGGGCAGCTAGAAGATCAAGGGGTTCTTGCATGGGTAAATGGAGGACTGGTGGGTTCAAACTGGGAGAAATAACATTTGCTCTGAGTGCGGTGTTAGAAAGCCAAAGGAGTGGCCTGTCCAGGTCAGGTGCTGTCAAAAGGGAATGCTTATCCAGGTCAGGTAGCTAAAAAAGTATGGTTTTGACAAATTGGGATGAGCTCAGACAGCTACTAGAAAAATTAAGTATTTGTGACTGAAGAAGCTTAGAGCACTTAATGTATCCATCCGAAGGATTACACGTGGCTGCAATCTGTGATTTGGGAAAGCTCGAAGCTGGCAGGATGTGTAAGGGAAGGATTGCATTATGCTTGTCTGTCCGTCTACTTCTTAGGCATCTATTATTGTCTGCTGCTGCAGCTAGGGTTTCTTTGTAGGTGGACCTCTGTCAGAGTTAGAATAGCTGTCTTTATCTTCTTGCCCAAGGAGGATTAAGAAGAAGGATTAGTTTTCGAACTGTTCATGCAAAAAGTGACCAGAAGCTTCTTTGACTTGGAAGATTTTGTGACAAGCAGAGTTAGGCAGTATGACAAGGCATTTTACTTGGGGTAAAGAACCCTCAGGCACCAGTTTGTTGGGTTAAGGTGGTAGTTTCTGTAACTAAGGAGCCCTAAGAAAAAGTCCTGGTATCCCTAGGAGACTTTAGTTGTGAGCTTGTAGGCTAGAAGGGATGGTTAGTGGTGTTCTGTGGTTTGATTATAGAGAAAGTTGGAGCAGATCCTAAAGGACTTTAATCTTCAAATGTGTAACACTGGATGAATGTTATCCTTTGGTTGTGTTAAGAGGCTGAGAAACTAACAGCTGGCTTGATTTCCCCTTTTAAAAATGCACATGTAACATGGTTTTGAGTTCACATTGAGTTAGTATTTGAGAGGATGGTAAAGTGGAAAAGTCAACCGTTAATTTGCAATGACAGAGTATATATGAAGAAAGCTTCTTCAACAGTAAGCATCTTGTGGTTATTTCACATTCCTTGTAAATGTTTGTGTAGTTGGTCTTGGTTTGTAAAAAGTTCACTATTTAACACTGTATTAATCATTAACACTTCACTAACCAGTTGTACTGGAAGCTTAGTGTTTATAACACATTTTCATCAGTGCAAGGGTAAAGTTTGGTTGTGCTAAAGCTGTTTAGAGGAAATACCTATCTACTACCATCAGTTAATTCCAATATGGCTGAAATTAGTATTTAGGTAGCCCCAGAGATGTAGAAGCATTTTCTGCAGTTTTTCCAAAGAGCAGCGCACGAGCATTATTGAAGTATCACAAAATGACAATATTTTGTGCAACATTCTTTAACTTCAATCCCCATCCAGGAAAGTACCTTGTAATGTTCAGCAATAACTATCAAGGGTTTAGAAAACATACTTTTCCCAAGTATTTATTTAAGAATGCTGTTAACTCTGTAGTACAGAATTTCTGCCACCTTCCCTTGCCATTTCATATTTGATATTTTGTCTTTAAGGGTTTGGAGGGGTTTTTTAAAGTTATTTTGACCTCAGCTTTGGTGTTATTCACATCTGGTATAACAGAGCTCCCTTATCTGTGCCAGTCCTGCTCTGACAGGATGGCTTGGACTTGGGATTCTCCTTGGGGTCAATTTTGCTTGGAAAACAGAGGTTTGTGTTCATCTCTGCCGGAGCTGCTTGCTGCAAGTGTTCTTAAACAACAGAGCGGGGAACTGGCCTGCTAGTAGTAAATAATACTCAAAAAAGATTTATTTATTTAATGGGAATGCCATCTTTCACAGCAGAAAACAGCAAGTCTCTGTTGAGCATATGAAGCTTAGAAGGGGGCTATAATTCAGGGCTTTTGTGCAGAAAACATAGCAGTGGTCGTCTTCCTGCCGCTGGGCCACTTGAATGTGCTGGAGCACAAGGGTCATCATGCAGCTGGAAGAATGGTGCTTTTAATTTTTAAATCTTTGAGTGCTCACACTGTGGGTTGGCGCTACAAATGATACAGCAGAAATTACAGGTGCAAATTTCAGAGACCTAATTATTTTCCAAGGCTAATTCTGCTGGGTTTGGTGGTGAGTATCAAATCTAGCCTAGAAGTTGAAACATTAACTGACCTCTCCATGTTTGGAGGATAGAATGTGGTATTAGGGAAATAATCTGTGAGGACTGGAATAATCTCTGTGTGTTGATACGCTGCTAAAATGTGCCCAAATGAGTTCTGCTTTTTTTTCTTAAATAAATAAGTAAAGTTTCTCAGACGGATACGTGAGGTCAGAGAGGTAAAAATAGTGCTACAGAAAACATGATCTTACTTCAAATTTTAAGTAACAAAATAGTACCATTGCTTGGTTGTTATGTGGCTGTGATATAAATATTCTGTGCAGAATTGACTAATCCTCTAGCCCTTCTGTTGTGATCCAGATTAAATAAATGAAACTCAGCAGTATCATTTGGATAATAATATTTTACAGTGAGTTAGAGGCAATATTCAGAGTATTGTCTGGAGCATTTCCTATTTAATGGAAATTCATCAAAAAAATGGAATATTTAAAAAGAACCTTTAAACCTTGGCAATTCCATTCAGAATTAATTAAAGGCTACACACTTTTAGTGCAATCTGTCTGCAACAGCTGTGTTATACACTAGCAGTGAGCAAAGGAAGCAGAACGGTTCAGTAAATCCATAAAGAGCTCCGTAGTGTAGCCTGTCATGAAACCATCAGATTTAAATGTAGGTTAGCCTCGTCCTTCCTGTCCTCCCGGAGAGGTTGTGATGGGCTTAACTGAAAGGCAAGCAGAAAAAAAGGCAGTGATGCCTGTGCTTGAGAAACAACTTAGAAAATGGAATCAAAAGACGCTGCTGGCTTTTTTTCCTCTCTATTTTCATGTAGGGTGCAAATGCTTCTAGCTACTGATAGCTACACAGTCCTGCTCATTTCTGATGTATGTTTGCTCACCTAGCAATAAATACAAGTTCATTTGCTAATGGGTCTTTAGCAAAGAGCAACAAAGAGCACTATATTCAGTGTTTATCCATTGTGCAGGGTGATTAGAACCAGCCTGCAGAACATGATGTACTACCGTTTTGTTTTGTTTTCTCTGTTCTCACAGAGTCATGAGGACCAGACAGTAGTTTCTTATCTGGATCACGTTTAAGGACTAGCTCTTAACAAAGTGACTTCCAGGGGGATACTGGTGGCTGAAAGAAGAGTACCTATATGTCAGAGCCTTGACTACAGTGAGATCTGATTATGGTATGCTGGAATGAAGGACTAGTTGATTTTCCAACCTCTTTCCAGTACAGGTCCTCCAATAGGTAAAATGCTTTCAGTGAAACGTTTGGGGCAGGTTCAAATAGAGATCAGTGAGCTTGTAACAAGATCCCTGTTGCTGGAGTAGTGTGATGTGCTGGGCTTTGAGTTGAAGTACTGGTTAGTTCTGCCCTGGCAGTTGCCAGTGAGTCTCTGTGGGGGACAGAGCAGAGTCATGCAGCTTGTAGGCACGACCTCTAGCCAGGAAGCCACTGTTTCAGAATCCATAAATCCTGGAGACACATGCCGATTTTACTGTGTAAGTGTTGGCAGAGGAAGGTTGCATTAGCTCAGAAGAAGATTACAGATTCCTCAGAGTGGTGTAGTGTAATGACATCTTGTGATTCTCAGCTTCTTCCAGATCAAAGATTCTCTTCTCCATGTCATTGTGGCTGTTCACAACATAGTCAAGCTCCTGCTGTTGGATGGCCATCAGCCTATTGTTTTATTTGCAGACATTTTAAGCTTTGAAACTGAGGAGACTCCAGACAGTTGCACAATAAGCCATCGTGACATCTGCATGATGGCAGTGCAGAGGTATAGAGACAGCTGTGTGGTTAAGGAGTTCCTTAAATCAAGTTCTCTCCAATAGAAATTATGAAAATGCATTAAAAATAACTCACATGTTGGAGATGGAGCAAGATCTTTTCTGCTGATGTAAACCTGAGGGGATAGAATCAAGTTAGATCTCCTTCCTTCAGTCTATGGGTATCTGCTTGCTGGCTTTTCCCACTTAACATCTCCCACATGATGAGGGTTTCTCTCAGATGCTACAACACACTCGCTCACCACCCTGGAGAAGAGACTCCTAGCGTAGTTCAGGGCTGTTTGCCAGTCTGGGTGAAGCAGAGTGTGTTGATAGCTCTGAAGCAGAAAGCACTAAGTGTCCATTATCAGGGCAAACAAAAGCCCCAGTGTGAGCATAGCCCAAACACAGCCCTGGTCCAGTGTGAATCAGCGGCTGTGTGCTATGGGGGACAGCTGCCAGCCCAGACCCGGCCTTCCTGCACCCGGGTATATCCTGACAGTGCTGCCTACTTACCTACAAGAACCATGTGAAGTGGAGCTTTTCCAGAACTTCACAAAGCCTATATTTAATAAAGTGTTGTTTTTATAATACCTTCCATCCGCTGGATTTCACAAGCAAACTAATCCTCTCAGCTGGTCTTTTGGTAGAGCAAAGATGCCGGTTTTAATGACAAAGGAGCCAGAAAGCAGACTTCTGTGGGTTTTTTTTTTTTTGCAATAACAGGGGAGTAGAAGATGGATCTAGAGTCTTAGAGCTATTGTTCTCAGCATTGCTACTGTGTTTTCTGCACATTGTGTGCTGGGTGTTGTATAGAATGAGTGGGTTTCTCAACACAGTTTGTGGGTTGAGAAGTTTGTGACCTAAATTGGTTAAGTCCTGCAGTAAATGCTGGTGCCGTTTACTCTTGAAATGCTGCAGATCTTTTTCTACCTCTGTGCTTTAAGCACTTCTGAGCTAAAAGCACCTCGAGTTTACCAGGAAGACCCAAGAGGGCTGATGCCCTAGGAGGGAAGTGATGATAGTTTTCTTAACTTTAACTACAAAATTAGTATCACCCCTGAGGAACTGAGTTGCCAAAATGAGCACAGCAGATTACAGGCCAGTTCTGGAGGAGATACTGTACTCATCAGCTCTGTGGAGCCTCTGACCCACCTTGGCAGCTGTGTAGCTCTATGCAGCTTTGATACCCTGTCTGCAAGAGGGAGGGAGGGGAGGAAGGAAATAGATTCACAGCTGCATCACCACCTACTTCTCAATTTAAATGAGATGGTACTCGTAGTAAATTATTAAGTACTTGCAGCTGCTTCCCCTTCTCCATGGGGAAAGCATTAATCTAAATGTTGCAGGTACTTATTACCACATTTCCACCATGCTGTGGGGTTCCCCGTGTTGTCCAGAGCAGTTGTTCCCATCCATGGCATGGCTTGGGTGGATCACAGTAGATTTCAAAAAGAGTTGGTCTAAATATCCTCTGGAGACGAGCTGAACAGGTCTGGTGGTTCCCTGGGTCTGTCCAACATCCATCCCACCTGGACTTGCTTGCACTTTGCGACATGGGACAGGGAAGGAATGAAGCACTGTCCATAAAACAGGCACATTTAAATCACCTTTCAAAGTACTGGGGGAAGTGATGTGGAGAAATGAGTGCCAGTAAGAGACTTCTAGCCCAGAGAGTGCAGTAACAGGTGAGCAGGTCAAGGTGGTTTCCCCCTCACCTGGACATGCTGTGTAACTTCCCAGGGAGATGGGGGCTCACAGGGTCTGGCTTGGCAGGACTGGGGGCAGACTGGTGGCCCCAGCAGGAAGGCTGGGAGCTGATGTGACTGATACTCCACAGTATCCTGGAACCCAGGTTCTGCTTGGGTGGGTGATACTCAGTGGCAGAGATGGTATGGGAAGGTTTCCTTTGAATCATGAGTGGAACAGCCTTAGACCCACAAGAGGCTTTTGATAGCCATAAGTGATAACAAAGAGAGGGTTTAATTATGATATCTAGATCAAATACAGAGTAAAGGGCTTATAAGTTTGTTCCAAATTGTATCTCAGCTACAGTTTATTTAAACAGTGGTCCTGCAGGTTGTGTTTGTCTTGGACAGTGGTTTGTTTTACTGTGGTGTTGCTCATTAGCACTGTACGCAATATGCTGGTTCCTAGGGAAATTTGGTCCTCTCCTGGAGAACTTTCAATACAGCACCGTAGCTCAGTTGTGCAGGAGTTGAGTTAAATGTGGATTTTTCTGATGTAACAAGCATAGCGATCAGCTTCAATGTTGCATTACTTGCAGTATTGCAGCTTCTCCTGAGGATGCTGTGGCTATCATCTTGCTGTGGAGATGACTGAGTTAAATCTCTGATACTCCTGCAGGCCTCTTGCTGTGGGTGTTTCTGCAAATGCAATGTGCTGCCTCTTCATATTTAGCTCTGTTTTCTGTGGTTATTCATGGTGGGTTTTGCCCACCTCTCATAATGAGAGTGCTATTGAAGGATTTTGAGTGCTAATCTTTACTCCTGGAGTTATAACCGCCTTTCGTCTCTTGCAGAGCGTTTACCATGCCTCTGGGAACGTTCCTCCTTCCTGTTCTCTGTTTCTTGGGAGCATCAGTTCCACGGGGACTACAGTATGTCACATTCTCACACAACACTACAAAATTCCTCCACCTGTCCATGGACTTGGAATCTGGGACCATTTACTTGGGGGCCACCAACTTTCTCTTTCAGCTGACATCTGACCTGCTGTTGGAGAACATGGTTCAGACTGGACCGGTTCTGGACAGTAAGGATTGCCTCCCCCCAGTCTCAAAGCTGGAGTGCCCTCAGGCACACCACACTGACAATCACAACAAGTTGCTGCTGGTGAACACTGTGCAGAAGGAGCTCATCGTGTGTGGCAGCGTCCACCAGGGAATCTGTGAGAAGAGGAGCCTGGTGTCCATCGGCCACATCCTCTTCCGGCCCGAGAGCCCTGGTGACACTCAGTATGTTGCTGCGAATGATCCCAATATCACCACTGTGGGACTCATCGCCTACTCAAAGGATGAGGTGCCCTTGCTGTTTGTGGGACGAGGGTACACTAGTCGAGGAGTGGGAGGAGGAATTCCTCCCATCACGACCCGGAATCTCAGGGCCCATGGAGGGAATGTTCAAGCAACAGACTCTCACTCCATTTTCTCCTATGAAGAAACAGCAAAACTGGCTGTGGGCCGGCTGTCAGAGTACAACCACCATTTCATTAAATCCTTCACTTATCGCTCCAGTGTCTATTTCCTCTTCTACCGTCGGGACCTCAAATCCCAGTCGCGTGAGTACAAGACCTATATCTCGCGCATCTGCCTGGATGACTCCCACTATTACTCGTATGTGGAGTTACCTCTGCTCTGCCAGAGCAAAGCCAACACATACAGCCTCCTGCAAGCAGCCTATGTCACCCGACCGGGAAAGCAACTGGCCCAGGTGCAGCTGGACACCGAGGGGGAAGTGCTGTTTGCAGCCTTCTCTGCCTGGCAGGCTTCTTCTGGGAAACTGAGCGAGGAGTCTGCGCTCTGTGTCTACGCAATGGAGGAGGTAGATCGCCTGACCAACTGGACTAGGGATGTTTGCTACATGAGAGATGGGAAGTCGGAAGAAGGGACAGAAGTGGCATATATTGAATACGATGTCAGTTCCAACTGTGTCCAGCTGCCAGCGGTAAGTGGCTTCGCACTTTTGAGCAGTCTGCAGCCTGTTCTTGTGTTGCTCTGTGTTCCTGAAGTTATCCTGCTTACACAGATGGATGTTGAAATCTGGGTTAAAAGCCTTTGGCCTCAGTCTGTTGTGTCCCACATGGGCAGGATTCCTTGCAGAGGGAGAGGAACTGTGTGTGGCAGTGGGAAGAGCATCTGGTATGACCTCGCCCTGAGGCCTGTCTTGTGGCAATACAAGGCAAGAGCATTGAAGCTGCAGTTCAAGTCGTTCTTTATCTGTGTCACCTGGTCTGCACTGCAGGGAAGGAGAGGAGCATGTGTACATGCACTTGTGTGTTGGGAAGGGAATTTAAGGGATGTGCTGGGTCCCTGTTGCTTATGGTGAGGTGTACCTCACAACAACTTCCTGCAAGGGCACTCAGGAACAAAAAGGAACATTAGCAAAACCAAGTGTCAACAAAGAGATGTTCAAAACCCTCCTGGATGTGTTCCTGTGTAACAGGTTTTAAGTGACCCTGCCTTGGCAGAGGGGTTGGACTAGATGATCTCCAGAGGTCTCTTCCAATCTTAATAATTCTGTGATTCAGTGAAAATCCCAGTTTCCTATAGACTGCTTTAGTCCTGCAGAATTTTGGGCACAAGAAGGACCTTTTCCTGAGCTGGCTCTTTTTCTCCAGAGCTGTAAGAGGTGTTAATCCTTTAAGTTCAGTGACAAAGGCATGATGGGGTGTTGCAGGATAAAAATGTGACCTAAAGTGGCTGTGACCCTGAATTCTCACCATCTGGCAGCCACACTGGCTGCAAAATCAGGGACAGTGATGCAAACACAGGGCAGCAGCGCTCTCCTGGGTGCAGTGTTCTGGCATGAGGCTCTGTGACTGTGAGCAGCCTGTTGGCACCAAGGGTATTTCAGGTCCTTAGCAGAGCAGCATGTTATCTTGTGTCTTCCCTCTCCAGAACAGGCTGTCCAGATAATTGCCTCTTCCCAGCCTGGTGCTGCAAAGAGCAAAGTGGTACCACAGAGCTTTAGAAGTTTCTGGGGCTGGGTGTGTGGTTCAACACCAGTCTTAAAATTATGGTTTTCCTTTCAGTAGCTAGAGCTGACTGTAGACTACTTGTGGGACAAGGGAAGAGTAAAGAGCAGACTAGGAGCAGGATGAGTGTAAGGTAGGAGGTGTATGTAAGAGTTGGGAAGCAAGAGACTGCCCAGCTTGATGTCCTGCTTTCACTGTATTTCTTAGGCATGTCCCATGTGTCCTTTGAAAGGCCACAGGGAGGAACTTGTCACAAGTGATTTTTAGGGCAGCTTAAGGGAGTTAAATGTCAAACAGGTATGAGCAGATTAGAAAAATCCTTCATTCAAAATGATGTAGAGTACCCTTATACCATTTGATCCAATGGAGAAGTGGGTGCACAGGGCGGGAGAAAAAGGCAGTCTCTGTCTGTGATTCCTGGTGCATGATCCCAGGGTCCCAGCTGGATGGTTTGGCTTGAGTGGGCTGACCAAAGTGTGGTGTCTTACGAACAAGCGTGTCCAATGATATGTAAATGTCCTAACAAACCTGATCCTTCACCATTCAGCACACGGTACCGGTTGTCGTTCAAATTGTATCTAACATGATGTAAGGGTCTGTGCCAACTCCAGCCTGCTCCAGTCAGGGCTGAGTGGAAGTGGCTGTCAATGGACATTTTATGCAGGAACAGTTTTAACTCGTTTTCAATGGTGGCAGCTTGTGCTGGATGTAAGGATAATGCTAATTAATTTCACATTTTTCTGCCTCCAAACCAACTAGTGTGTAAGGTATGCCCTTTTCCTTAGTTTGCTCTGCCTCTGGGTCTCAGCCCATCAAGGGAGGCTAAGATTGAGTTTTATAGTTCAGTACAGTCTCTTCAACTGGGGAAAAACCCCCCAGCTTGTTTTTGTAAGAATTTCAGACCCAGTTCATTTGTTCAGTTTGCCGAAGGTTCTTTAGTCATGAGATGCAGGAGGCTATGTAGATGCTATTTAGTGACTTGATAAATTGGAAGTGTGAAACATGTTTCTACAAGGCTTGGGAAGGCTGCATGTCTTCTGTGGGTGTAGTTTTCAAAGCATGTACCTTATCCTTTTGTTTTTAGTCCTCTTCATGCATAGATATAGCTTGTCCTATTGTTGTTTCCTACCTGTGCGGGTAGGACACACACACTAGAATTCACAGCATCAGCTGCTGCATTTCATTAAGGTACTGGATGATTCCTCAAGTGCATTTTCTGCAACGTTGCCAAGATGTTATTCACTGCAAGCAATTCAAACAGCTTCTATGTAAGTTTATGTAAGTACTTTATACAGACAGCCCCTGTGAGGCCACTGCTGGGCTGTGCCAGTGCTGGGAGAGCCTGCACAGGTCATATCAGTTTATGGTAGATAAATGTGTGTGAAATTACTTGGTCTTGGCATCGCAAATAGGCAACAGCAGTACTGGGGTACAAATATTTCTAACTTGTATGTGGACTTCTTTTAAGCAGTGTTTGAAAAATCATCCTGTAGTGAGGTCATTAGGCTCCAGAATTTGTATGAACTTCTACGAAGGTTGCAAAAGATAGCTAGAATCCCATTCAAAATAAACACTTAATGCTTCGGAGCATGGAAATTTGGCAGTGGCCCACTTCCTAATAAATCTTATAGGAACTGGACAGCTGGAGAAATAGAAATGTTTAGGTTACCAGAAGATGACTGGAAGAAGCTGAAACATCAAATGATAGGTGGTAAGAAAAACATGTGTGTCACTAAAAATGAATGATAGTTTAGAGGATGGTAAAAACTAGCAGTCATTAAAAGCTATAACCTCCTCAGACTTTAAGTCAGAGCCTTACACCAAGTGTGCAGAAAAATCATTAAATTAGTATTTGAAAGGAAATCAATAAAACATTGGACTGAAAGCAGTGCTAGTCTAACTGGCATGGTTTGTTAATGGAACTGCTGTGTCAAGCTTTGCTTCCCTGCTAAGATAACAATGCATTTGAGAAAGGAACAGAGCTGAGCAGGTTAAAAATATTTTACTGTGGGATTTCCATAGACCTTATCAAAGGCTGCCAATTGCTTCTAGTTTCTCCAGGAAGAAGCCAAGTATTTAAAAACCAAACAAAACCAACAATAACAATAACACAAACACCAAAAACAAACAAACAAACCAAACCAAAACAAAAACAAAACAAAAAAAACACCCTCCCTCCCCACCCCACTCCAAGCAGAGAAGTGGGAGGAGAGGGGAGAAAGGGCCAGATTTTCTACGGGATCAGTGAACAGAGATAAGCAGATGCCTGAGGAATGCCACGATGTGCTGTTATCATGGATCTCTGATGGGGGCAGCTCCATTGCCTGGTGCTGGATGGTACCGTGCAGCCTGAGCTGCCAAGTGCAAAGCCACGGACATCAGACGGAAGGAATACATAACCCTGCTCGCAAGGAGTCTAAATTGAAGCACGTTGCCCAAGGCAAGAGAGAGAGCTGGAGTCAGTATGGACTGCACGGTGAATGCGCTGCTCCACACGCAGCTTTGTCAGAGTAATTAGTAAGGGGCTGGAGAGGAGAGTGAAAACGTTGTCCATGCTGTTTGAAGACAAGCCACTGATCAATTAAAAAATGGTGTTTTAGATAACAATTGTTGGATAATAATTGAACAATCCTGCATTCATTCTCCAAAAGGATACTGTAAAATTGAAATGGACATGGAACAAGGCACCGAGAAGGATATAAAGCAACAGAGGAACTCTCCTGGACAAGACTGAGTTTGTTACTTAGGAAAAAGATGAATGATAATGGGATATCTTTTCTCTACACATAACAAACAGTAAATAAGTTGGCAGCTTTCATTGTCCCTCTTTAGAATGCAGTAAGTGAAGGTTTGGTGGCACTGGGAAGGAACTAACTGAAATAGAAGGATGACTGTTTCTTCACAGTGCAGTGGAGTTAATGTTCAGAACTCTCACAAGACTTAGAAGGATTGAAGCAGTGTGCAACAATGACTCTTGTATGTACTCTGTGATTCCTAAGTGCAGTTAGTAAGCTCTTTGGAGCAGGTTGTGTCCCACGCTGTGTTTATGTATGTCCTGATGCATTGGGGTTCTGCTTCAGTCTTAGAGTTTAACTTGTAGGTGGTACAGCAAAACCATGCAGATTGCTTGAGGTAATACTTGTCACGAGGTGGCTTTGCACTGAAAACAGATATTCTCATCTTTTTGCTTTGTTCAGAAAAATGCAAAAAATCTTCTTCAAAGCAGTATCACAGCAGTGTGTAACAGTAATGCTTTTTTGAGAACTTGAGAGAGTTTCAATGCATTTCATTACTGATGCTGAATGAACTGGCTGAAATGTCTGAGGGATTCTGTGAGGGTACAAACAGCCAACATACCTAAACTAATTATTAAAATATGGGTGGTTTTGCTCTCAGTAAAAAAAGCTTAAGAGGGGTTAAAGCTGAATTCACTGCTGGGGAATTTGGGTAGAAGGGGATGGTGGGAAGTGTTAAATGTGCTAATGTTCTTTGTACCCATTTTTTTGGTACTGAGTTCCCTGTTCTTTTCACTCTCCCGGAAAGGACACCCTGTATGCCTACCCCTGTGGCTCTGACCACACTCCCAGCCCTATGGCTAGCCGGGTACCTTTGGAAGCAGCCCCACTCCTGGAGAAAACTGAGGCCCGTTTGACAGCTGTGGCAGTGAATGTGGAAGATGGCCACACCATTGCTTTTCTGGGAGACAGCAGAGGGAGGCTGCACAAGGTATGATCTGCATGCAGCAAAGAGGATAAAACTAACCAGGGGTGCTCAGGTAGAAGGGGAAAAAGGCAGGTTTTCTTTTTCCTTGGGAAGTTGGGTTCCTAATACAGATGGTTATTATCAGACAGTCTCTTCTCACACTGTACTGCCTGTGGAAAATGTGGATGCCCCAAACGTGGTCACATTGCCTTTGGTTACATCTGCACTGAGCCGGCAGCAGGGCTGGTGCATCCTACGTAGTTTGCGCAGGTATTTCTGCACATGTACTTCATGTCGCTGAAGCCACTGCATGGAAGTTCTGGTGGGAGGTTAAAATCCTTGCACACAGCAGTGGTTCCAGCTTGTTCCTGTTGTAGGACGGATGCCCCCAGCTCCTGTGGTGGTGCTTTGCCTGCTCATATCTGTGACTCTTTTGCAGGTGTACTTGGGAGCCCAGGGAGAGGCACACACCTACGCTTCAGTATCCATCCAGGCGAACAGCATGGTGAGTGGAGACCTGCTGTTCGACCAGTTGCAGGAGAACCTCTTTGTCATGACCCAGTCAATGGTAAGAGCAATACAGTCCCTTCCACAGAGTAGTTGAAAGCACTAGGTGTTCAGACAAACTGCTGACAGGAGTTGGGGAGGTCGGGAAACTGCACCTGGCTAAGCTTCTGCTGGGCAGCAGCTGCCTGCCAGTCTGCCTACAGGAATGGGGACTGGCCCTTCCCAAAAGCTGGAGGAAACATGGAGAAAGCCTTGTTACCCTAATCCATGGCTTGTTTGCGTGTGCATTTTCTGAAGTCTGTCAGGCTGTATCAGCAGTGATGGAGGAATGTGAACTGCAGGCTGTAAAGGGCTGCTCTGCTGGCATGAAGACAAGGAACCACAAATTCCTGGGTTCCGCTGTGTTGAGCAGGAACTGTTTGGACAACAGTGTGCATCTCCATTTGAGCAGAAGAAAGCCTCTGGATTCACATGTGACCCATCTTGGTTTTGCAGGAGATTAAAAAGATAAAAGGGAGATTTTGTGTAATTAAAGTGTAGCACTTCTGTTTTTAATCAGTTAAAAGATCAAGCTGTTCTTCTGTAACCTACGAAAAGCAGAAATGTGTGGGAAATGTCTTCAGATAGCAGAGGTGTTCTCTGACTAGGGGTATAATAACAGTCTTGCAGATGAAATCAAGCTGTGGAAGGAACTGTGTGAGGCACCTTTCTCTTTACCCCTGCTTTCTGTAATTCTCTTTGTGCCTACAGGCAGTTGGAGGAGAAGAGGCCTTGCAATGCCTCAGGCTTTTGGGGTATTGGTGTCTGCTGAGTAGGAAATCCAGCTATGGATACTTTATTTGAGAGGATTTGTACACCACCACTCGTATCAGCTCCTTGAGCTGGAAAGAAAAGGACCCTCCTAGCAAAGGAAAAGCAGTCCTTGAGTTACTCTGAAGGAAAGAACAAATAAAAAATGAGAGCATGCTGGAAAGCCACTACTTCCCTTCACTCCCCCAGTGCACTTTGAGATACTTGTAAAATTTGTAACACTTTAAAGCAGGAGTTGAAATCTGTGAGCGGAAGAAGATTAGGGAAATCTGAAATATACCCTTAACAGTAATTGTTCTGTCAATTAAAAGATGCAAATTACATCACGTACTTAGCAAAAGCAGTAGGTCTGGGATTAGAAATTGGTGTTTCAAAGTAGCTGAAGTGTAGTAGCGGATTAAAGAGGGCAAGAGGCTGAAATCAGCAAGGATGGTAAGTTAAAGCAGAAGAATTTTGCAAGTAAAATTTACCCCTAGATGGCAGAAAGTTTTTGTTCCACGTTGATCAAAGCTTCATGGTCTACTTTCAGTCAAAATGATAGTTCTGCCAGGCAGAGCTGGGCAATAGTGCAGATGGATTCAGAGGCCTCAGCTGTAGCTGCTGTCTCCAGCTTCAGTCACCTGTGTGTCAGGAGAGATGATCTCACATGACAGAGTCCAGAAAAGCAAAACAGTGGATGATATTCAGTCTGCTATCCTGTAATTCACTTTGTTAAAACGCAGTTTTATGACTAAATAAAATTTCCTTGTTGCAAAATGTGTCGCAGAATAACCAATGAATAGCAATACGGTTTGCTTGCCTCAGTGCCTCTCTACAGCCTGATGTTTAGATGTCCTTCACCAATACGTGAAATGGCCATTCAGAAGGGCACTGGAAGCTTGTTCCTTTTTTCTTTGTCTTTATGGGAGGATGAGTTGAGGATCAAGAAGTTGTTTTGATGAGCATGCAGATGATGGGACTTGCTAGTTAGGCATAAGAAGCCAGTGACCTGGGGGCTGTGTTGTGTGTGCTGTGTTTTCCACTTTTCATTTCTTTCTCTGACAGGTGGTAAAGGTTCCCATAATGGAATGTTCCCTGTACTTGGACTGTGAGTCCTGTCTGGCACTGAAAGATCCCTACTGTGGCTGGTGTGTCCTTCAGGGACGGTAAGATAGATCTCTGTTCACCTGTAAGGATTTTGGAGGGAGAGTGGCTAGGCATCGTCTCTGCTTACTCTCTTCCTTATATCTGTGTCTGGATTTAGTTTATTTTTAGTTCCTTTATGGGATATTTGCTCTAACTTACCATTCCTCCTCTCCCTAAAACACTGCCAGCAGCAATAGCAGTTGCACACAGGGGCATCTTTCCATTGCTTTTTGGGTCTTTGGCACCGCTCATGATTCTCCTGTTCATTGGATTTCAGCCTGGTTTTAGTCTGACTTCAGCTCAGCCTCATTTCAAGTGTAGAGAAACTGTCTTGCCTCTTCTTCTGGTGTCTTATTTAGCACTCTTTCACTTCTTGCTCTCCTACTGATGTTGCTTAATGAGACGAGGTTTATTCCTGTGTGTGTGTCTGCCTGCTGGCTCTGCTTCCCTGTAGAAAGTCACAGGAACTAGTTCATGACCCTCGAAGCTCAAGAAGTGCCTACCCATCTATAATTTCACAACAGTTCATCCTACGATTGAAGGTGGTGGGAGGCTGGGGCTTCAGTGTCTTGTGTAGCAGCTTCCCCAAGACTCTAGCAAGGTTGAGACAGTCAGTGTCTGCTTGGAAGCCAAACACAAACTGCTGCACAGGGCTCTCACAGGGCTTCTTGCTGTTTCCCTGTAGGTGCAGCCGTCGCTCCGAGTGCTTGCGGTCCAGGCTGAGTGAGCAGTGGCTCTGGAGCTTTAACTCTACACAGCAGTGTCTGTCTGTCCAGTTACTAACTCCAGCCAATATCAGCAGAGAGGAAAAGAGAAATGTGAGTGGTGGTGACCCTCTGATGATGCTCAAGCTTATAGAAAGTCCTCTGCGAACTGAGGAGTCACAAGTCTTTCTATTGCTTTCACTGGGGTGTTGAAACACTGAAACTTCAGGCACGTTGTCTGCCTCACATGAGGGACTTGTCTCCTGGTACAGCCCAGCTGTTATTTCAGTTGTTTGGTTGTTTCTGTGTTTTCCCTAAAACTAAATGCCCTTGCCTGCTAAGAGTTACTAGGTATTCTGGGGTATGTGATGTCTGCTTGGATGGGGACTCTCCTCGTTTTAGTATCTGTAAGGTGCCCATGTCTGTGCTTTCAGTGTTTCTGTCACTTGCTGTCAGGAAGACCTAAAAGGAGTGGCCCAAAATTACAGCTCCTGTCTGGCATGTGATAGCTGGCAGAAAAGCTAAGAAGGTGCTGGAGTGATTTGAAGTCTGTCATTGTGTCAGGAGGTGGCAAGAACCTGTCTTTTGCTAGAGGCTTGGGCAAAGGGGGAGGTTGTCACTTGCTGGAGGGATGCCAAGTTCAGTTCGGGAATGGCAAGCAATGATGAATGGAACAGTCAGTCCTAGGAGACATTATAGGAAAATGAGTGGTTTTGTAGATAACTACTTTATGGGGTTCTTCCTTTGAAAAAACAGAACCAAAGAATTAGATTAAATGAGGGCAAATTATTTACTGGATATTATTGAACTGACAGATATTCTTGGCCATATCGGACTTACCTTCTCTGCGTGAGGAAGAATTTTACTCATGTTATTTCGAAGATTACGAAAGCCCAGCGGTTCTGACAGAGTCAGGAATCATGTGTCCTTCTCCAGATCCCAGCCAAGCACCAGCTTTGCCAACAGGAACAGGTTAGTGAAATGTTTTAAATGGAGCATGATAGCTCTGATAACATTGTTGGGAGAAAGTATGTTGTAGGTCGTCATATTGCCAGGATTAGCAGCCATGAATGTATGTGGACTGTCAGCAGGTGTTCATTTCATTCCTCATAATATCTGTTTGCTTTCTACTTGTGTCACACACATCCTGTGCTATTTTGGGCTGTTGCCAAATTCCAGTGCCAAATTCTGATAGTTGGAAAGGAGATCCTGTTTGAAGGGTTGTATGTAAATCTGAATGTGATCTGAAATGCAGTGTAGAGGGGTGGCTGGTTTGGCAGCTTTGTCATAAATCTGTGGAGAGAACTCTCTTAAATATTGCTTTATTATTAAAACCAAACAAAATGCAAACCTTGTCAAAATCCACATAGGGAGAGAAGGAAGTACATGCAAGGAAAGGTGAAGAGACCCATGGTCCTTAAAGATAAAACAAGTCTGTAATGCAGCATAACCTCAGAAAATACACAGCCTGTGAACAATAGCTGGCTGAGTATTGCTGATTGGCCACTCTAAAGAACCTGGAAAGTTCTCAATTTATTTTCTTTGCATTGGATTTTACCCAGCCTGTCAGTGTGATGGGCTGATCTCTTCAAAGAGCTTGTTCATCTGAAATAAAAGGCAGGTGCCAGTTGGGACACATTCCACACAATTCACCTAAGTGGCTGAACAGATTTTTCTGTGCAAGTATGCAGCTGGCTAATAGGTATGAAGCAATCTCCATGGACATAACATTACACCAGAACTCAGCTAACACACTCATTCAATCTCAAACTCCTTCATTTTCAATATTATTTGCAGTATTTTAATATCTGGCTTTCACACTGCTTTAGTCTGGAACAAACCCACCAGGTCTCCATTCAAGGTGGTCAGACAAAGAGGGAAGAGGGCTTCATGCACTGCCGGTGCAAGCAGAGTGGGCAGGATTTGCTTCTCTGCTTAGTTGTATGGGCCTGAATTTAAGCACAGTTGTGAAAAATCAGTGTAGATAAAGCCACAGTCTAGTTCTCATTACTCCAGGCTTCAGATATTCTTATGAACTCCTTTGTAAATTAGTCTTGCTTTTATTCCAAGATGCCTTACCTACATTACTTTCATAGCGTCTCTGAGGTTTATCAAGTGGCTCCTGTCCTGTAGCCTAAACTTGCTTGTGGATGGTTTCTGTCCGTTTGATCTATTTGTGTTGTCCTTTTGCTTCTGCAGTGCTTCTCCCACTCAGTGAACTATGGCCAGGCCATAGCACAGGGTTTTGCTGTTTAACTGTGCCAACTTCTTTTTCATATTCTCTTGTTCCTCAGGCTTCCTATCTCCTTCACTCTATTGCTATTCCTTCTCTGTGTGGCTTCTGTACTCTGCTAAGATGAATTTGAAGCTGATAACCAGATTCATACATTGTTTTTTAAATGAGATCTCATTAGGGCCTTAGATACCAACACTTTCCTATTCCTACTTGTAATACTTTACCCAGCTCACTAAAATATTTGCCTTTTTCCAGCTTTGTTTTAAAGGTTGCATACCAGCTCATCCATCACATGTAGCTGTTGAGCTCCAAGTTAGTAGCACAAACCCTTGCTCTCAATTTGCAAGTGCTCAGCCTCATCTTCTGTACTGTCACACAGCATTATTGGCAGTCATAGGAAATAATGGCCTTTTTGGAGAAAGGAGTATTTATAAATATGGTGTCATAACCCTGAAATCCTGGGAGGTGTTAGCCCTTCCACCACTGCCAAATGCAAACACCTCTATGACAGTGATAGGAGTTGGCAGTATTGCAGTGACTCCAGCCTCCAGCTGTATAGGATATACCCTTATTTTCTGCTCATCCTGGGTTCCAATATACCCCTCATCACTGTTTTGTTAGTATATTGTTCCCTTGCCATCCTATGAGGAACCCAGCGTGGGTCTGACTGATTCACATGTTAATTGTTTTGTTGTGACTAGAGATTGCTTGCAAGAGGAGCTCTGAAATCTCATTCTAGAGGAACAGTGCACAAGATTCTTGTTACTTTTAGCAAACTGCCTTTGAGAAACAGCAGCTCCTGGGGTTGAGAAGAGAATGCAGTATGTTCCCATTATTTGGAGAACTAATAACCAACTCTACAGTTGGAGGCATTTGTCTGGGACAAGATTAATTAGCTGATCTAGTACTGTCATATGCAAAATATCTCCTTCTGGCTGTTGCTATCAGCTGCAGTAAGTTTTGACCATCTCTGCAGGTATTTGGTCTACAGGAAACAGTGACAGTCTCTTCCCAAAGAGAACAGGGTTATTGTGAGGCTTGTAGTTGATGTGAGATCTGGATTTTAAAGCAGATAAGCCTTCAGTCATTGCAAGTGAGATTACAAGTCTTATAAACCTCTTCCCTGACTCACTTCTTAGTTTGGTCATAGAACAAAACTCTCAAGGTGAAGGCAGTATGTGAAGGGCACGTCAGTTCTAAGGGTTTCGTTTTCCTTTGGATGACAAAAGAAGACAATCGGTTTTGAGCCTCAATGTTACATCTTCCTGTAATACAGAGATGGCAGTGGAATTACAGAGATAAAGATGGACAGGTCTTCAGACTAGGCTTCTTTCCCATCAGTTTGCAAGAGCTGTCACAAACTACTCCTGATGAACTTGTCCAAACTGTTTTTAGTGTCCATAGGATAATCCAGTGATTGAGGTGCTAAAAGCATGAAAGGGAATCTGTCTCAGTGTTTGACAGTGTCTATCCTAAAGCATGCTGTCTCCTAACAGTATGGCAAACTTGTAGGGGCTCCATTTCTAAGAAATTTTTATTTTCATTTTCAGATCATGTCACCATAAAGCTTGTAGTGCGTTTCCATGACATCTTCATTGCTTCTGTGGACTTCTCTTTCTATGACTGTGCTGCAGTGGCCCTGCTGTGGAAATCGGCACCGTGAGACCCTGCTTTTTCTCTTCTGTAGTTTTAGGGAGGGTGGCTGTCCCTTTCTGGGTTGTCCTGTCATAGCAGCTGCTTTTCTGTCATTCTTCCAGGTGCCAGAAGTGTGTGAGCAGTCTCTGGGGATGTAACTGGTGCATCCAGCAGCACCTCTGCACCCACAAAGCAGCCTGTGAGGAAGGAACCATTATCTACAATGAAAGGGTGCGTCTCCTGCTCAGTCCTAGTCCTGTGTGCACTCACAGGCTCAGTGAGTCAGATCTCTTCTCAGGTAAAATATCAGCTGTCAGTCACATCAAGCAAGGAGGTGAGCTGTTGGAGCAAAGAGGAGCTCCCCTTGGAGTGACACAAGGCTCTGCATCCCTGATACTACATGTTTCTGGGAAAGTGCCGTCAGATGAAGCAGGTCACCCTTGTCGTGGGGCTATGCAGCCAATGTTGTCAAAGTGGAGAGATGAGTAAGCTGGCAAGGAGGCTGCGACTGGGGAGGTGGAACAGATGCCCAGTTTGTGGCTGCCACAGGTGGCCTTGCATTTTTGTGGAGGATGAAGACCAGCAGACCTGCCTCTGAGAGGAGGCCAGTGCAGGCATCTGTCAGAAGAGGGAGTGTTGCTGGATCTTGTGCACTGTGAACATTCCCCAGTCCCAGTGCAAAAGATGGCATAAGATGTAGCTCTCATTAAAATCCAGAGGGTGAAGCAGCCTCTTGTCTATGGGAAGTCATACAGAGTGTTTTTCTGCTTGGGTTTTATTCATTTCTTTCCCTCTTCTCATCCCACCATGTTGTTTCTCTCTAGGCCCAGATCCCAACCTCAAGTGTGTATCCCTCTTCAGCTGCTCCCCTCACCAAATCCTCTACCACAGCCCCCACCATGGCCACAAAACCTGTCACCACCTCTGTGCATGTGGGCCCAAGCACTGTGCCCCACACAGAGCCCATCCACGTCATACCCTCCACAGCCTCAGAGATGACTACGGAGCCCGCGGAGACCTCCAGCTACACCTACCTGACCCTCTCCACTGAAGCTGCCTCTCTCCAGGCTGCCACAGAATCCCCTCTGCTACCGCCAGCAGACAAACCTACTGTCACTGTGCCAGAGACAACTTCTCCTGCTGCGTCTGTCCTCTCCAGCCCATCTAAAAATGTGGATCATGCAGCCTTGCCCACTGAGGGGCCAGCCACAGCCCAGGAGCCCCGGCACACAGACCCACCCACCACCATCAGGGATAGCCCTCTGCACACGTCTGCAGTGGCAGCAGTAACACCTTCCCCTCACGTCACAAGTTTCAAATGGCCTCCAAGTCCTTTTCCTACCACAGAGGCACTGACATCTGCCATCCCATCTCCCCAGACACCCAGCCAGGTGCCAGGGAGCCCTGTTGCCTCTGATGACTCTCCTGGATTGCCAGGAACTGAACTCCCTGTTTCAGAGCTCCCAACATCAGCTCCCCCACAGTGGCTGCTGGAGGAAGGCACAGAGCTCCAGGACACAGAGGACTGGATGGATTTGCTGCAGGCTGAGAATGACACATCTCTTTTCTCTGCTTCTACTCTTCTGTCGGGTGATGGCGATTCTTCAGAGAGGGATGTTCCTGACTTTCCCAGGATCCTTCACCCTGACCTCGATTATCAGTATGATGCCCCTGAGTTTTGGGAGGAAGTAAGTTGCTGGGCTTTTGTAATTCACAGTCTAAGGCTGTAACTCTTTGAAGTTTTCTTACAGATTGCCAGTTTAGTATTTCAGCACACAGGAGAGGTTGTGTCCTGTGCTTTCTTTTCAGAGTGAAGAGCCTAGCTGGGGTCCAAATGCGTGTCCCTGCGTGCAGGGAATCCAGGGATCTTCACTGTTTCCAGTCAATGTGGCGAGGAAGATAACTCTGCTGGGAAAGAACTTCCACCTCTATCAGGTAGTCAGCTCAATGCCATCACCATCAAGAAATTGCATTAGTGCAGGGCACTGTTTGGGCAACCTGGCCACTGGACTGCTGGAAACACGTGTAAGATACAGTTGTGACTCTGCCTAGATTTCTCCTAGAGGAATAACCTATTTCTGTGCCTAAAGAATTCCATAGCTGGATGTATTGGTGTGTAGGAGGTCACCCAGAAGAAGGGAGGATATAGGTGTGCACCAACCTGCTGGAGAAGATCTGCATGTATTTGGATTAAATTGCACCTGTGCTGCACTGCAGATGGTAGTTCTTGGAATAACTTTCTGCTAAATCCATCCTGTTTGTTTGTGTCTCCATAAACTAAAGACAAGTCATCTGTTCCCTTTCCGTTCTGGCATGCTGATGTTAACGTGGCTATTTCTGCCATACCTGAAACTTCTGCAGTGGGGAAAACCACCCTTGACAGCTGTTTCTTGGGTGCGCCTCTGATAAAAATCCTCTTTGCTTCTCAAGACAGAAGATGATTTGGTAACCTGTGACAAAAAAACAACTTGGAACATGCAGCCCAGAGTCTAATTGTTACTTTATACATTAAACCTGACATACTGCACTGCTCAGAGGAGCAGAGGTGGTTCCAGAGAGATGCATATCTAGCTTTTTTACAGGAAGTACCTAAGCAATTCTAAGTGGAAGGTTTACAGGAAAGAGTCAGGGAGGAGAAATATATACTTACTGTTTTTGACACGCTCTGCCCTAATCTTCACCTCCAAGCTAGTGTTTCACAGGGATGTACTGGCATAACTTCACAGTCCCACTGGTTTTTTTAATTTCTCCCTCTGTGCTAAGTTCTCCACACAGTGACACACGCGCTACCTTCTAGGTGTTTTGTGTTGGTTTGCCTTTCATGCATGGAGGCAGTCACAGCACAGAGAGCCCTTGAATATAGCATAGAGTTGGCATAACAAGGGGAATGAGAGGAGCACATTGCTGGCTTGGTGGCTTGGTGAAAGGTGCTGAACTGGAGAGGCAGGAGGAGACTTGTGCAGCCCAAAGCTCTGTATCACTGAGAAATGGTGCCATGTGTCTCCTCCTGCAGGACCAGCAGTGGGACTATGAGTGTGTCTTGAATTTGGAGGGGAGGACAGTGGTGATGGAAGCTTATGTGGAAGGAGAAGAAACAAAGAAGTCCCTCTGTTACATCACCTGCCAGATGAACCAGGTGAGTGCTGAGATTACTGTGCCATTTCACAGTTCACACAGGTGCTGGTTTTGCTCAGTAAAAAGAGTAGGATGGAAGGCAAGCTCTGGAGAAAAGAGCATATTTTGCAAAAGTATTTGTAGAATATTTAGCACTCTGGGGCCCTCAGCTGTGATGCTGCTGCCTGCCAGTACTGGTACCTTCAACCTCAGGAAGCTTGTGCAGTCTGAGCCACATGACCTGTTGCTGCACTGGTGTAGCAGAGGATGGTGCTGTCTCTGAACTGGCCAGCACGGTGCCACTCCTGCTTTAGCTTGAGGCAGTGTTGTTTGTCATTCTCTGCATCATGACTTCTGTGACGATTGTTCTTTTGTGAGAAGAAAAATGCTGTTAGTACTGATTTTGTCCTTGGTGATAGAAGCAAGCCTGTGGATTGTAAGATTATCAGGGAAAATTAAAACAGACATGTACACTTCTGGATGATATGTGGATTTTACTTAAGACAAGATTTGCAAGCAGAGATGTTATTTTTAGTTCACAAACTCATATAGTTAAGGCAGAACAACAACACAGACTCTTGTGCACATGAGCCCTGCAGACCAATTGTGATCCTACATCTTCGGCTCTACTGAAATTACATAAATGCCAGCTTGAGCAGCTTTCTGAGCAGGTGGCTTGTAGATAGGAATTGGCCACTTAGGAATGCAGTTAGGAAGTTAGACAAGTATTGTTGTGAGCACACACTTGGTTTTCAGGTATCATCTTAGTGAACCAAAACCTGCTACTCTTTCTAGAGCAGAATTGTAACTGTGAACCGGTGAGGACAAGCCTGTGCTGCCACTGTGCCAATTAACACTGCCTTGTCTGCATGCATGGAAGCTCCGTGTAGGCTGTATGTGCCATGCACTATTTAGTATGGATGCTGATGCTTGTTGCCTATTCAGCTGGGTTTTTTTTGCCTCTGTTAAGTCTTCTTGATGATCTTTGTCTTTTCAGTACAGTTACACAGTACCTCAACTCGAATTCGATGCTGCGGTATTTGTACAGAGGCGACGACACCTTCGAGTGGACAGTGCTGCAGATCTTCATGGTAGGAGTGCAACACCTACCTTCCCAGTAAAAACACAGCAGATGAGGTGGAAGGGAATTGAGAAATCCTCAAATGAGGCTTTTTGTACCTGTGGTAGTCCTGTCATGGGAAAACTAAGGAAAACAGAGCTTCACTTCTGACACTTGTCACTGGGGCTGGAGGAAGAGTGGGGACTGTAAAAGACGCCAGATTGCTGGGTTATGCTGTGCCCTATGGGGATGTTTGCAGATACCTCTGAATTCTTCTCCTTTGCAGTGACTTTTTACAACTGCTCTGTGGGACACACTGATTGTAGCCGCTGCCAAACAGCTGACTCAAAGTACAACTGTGTGTGGTGTGGAGGTGACAACCCCAGCTGTATCTTCAGGGGCTCTTGCAAGGAAGAAATTGAAGACCTGTGTCCAGCACCTCTCATTCACTCTGTGAGTAATTTGCTCACTGGTGTACTGCACACAGGGCAAGGAGGGCTCCGTTCTGCAGTGGAAATCAAAGGGCTATGAACTCAGAGTGCAAACAGTGTAGCTCAATAATTTATTGACCTTCTGAAGAGGAAGTTCAGTTGGGGTCCCTCAGTGTTGTGAGGATTCTAGACTGTTGTGCTGGGCTTTCAGTTTGCTGGTAGAGAACAGTGGGGAATGGTTCATTTGTATCTCAGCTGAAACTGGCACACCAGAATCATTCAGGAGCTGGGAAAGGGTCCACAGGATGGATCCTCCAACTGTCCTGAGCCAGACCCTGAAGCAGGTTGGCCTAAATAAGCCTGGGGCAAAGGAGGGTAAAACCTAATGATAACAGCACAGCAACGATAGGAAAGGCATGACAGGTTACCGGAATTAATTATTTTTGTCTGTTTATTTTAAATGTTTCTTGCTAACTGCCACATGACAAGTGTCTGTAGCCATGTGTCCCTTTTGCTGTCAGCTTGTCCTCCCTTCAGTGGCACACAACATCCATGTGCTGCATCTTGTCTTAGTTTACCTTGGATGCTGCTCAGGGACAGAGCTTTGATGTTTGTGCAGCATGCAATTCATTGTCGTCCTGATGCTGAGGGGGAATGGTGCTTGCTGCTTCAATACTAGTAACATGTATTGGCTTGTGCATTCCCACTCTTCAGCAGAAATGCCCTGTGGAGTGGTCAGCATGTTGATGGGAAGGCAAAGCAGGGCAGTCTTTGCCTTCTAAGTGGATTATCACCTCTGGGTGGGGACTGCTGGCAACAGCGAGGTATGGGAAAGAAGGCTCCAACTGTGGTGTTCCTTATGGCCTTTCTTCTGATGAGTCTGCATTCTGGGACTATTCCAAGCCAGTAAAAGGAGTCAACAGCAGTGACCTGAGCAGGCAGAGTTTGCACCAGGGCAGTTGAAGGGCCCTGTACTGTAGATCAGTCACCAGACTGTGGAGGTCCGAGATACTGTGACATTTACACATGCGCGGATGTCTTTGCAGGTGTACCCCCTGTCTGGACCAGTGGAAGGTGGCACTAGAATCACCATCACTGGCTCAAACCTCGGGCAGAAACATCAAGACATTGCAGAAACTGTCACTGTTGCAGGAATTCCCTGTGCCGTAGATGCTCAAGAGTATGAGATCTCTAGCAGGTAGAGTATCTGTGAAACCTCCTGCCAGAGGCAGGTGCTGGCTTTTCCCTTGGCTGCTGACCCAGCCTGAGATGTCTTTGCCTTTGCTGTAGTAAGTGTTGAGCTCTGCCCATTCCCCTGAGTAAGGTCACTGTGTGAGCAGTTGCTCAGGCAGTGACGCTGGAGAGATAAGGTTGTGTACAAGGCAACAGCCAAACAGTGGTGCTGTATTCCAACCACGCTGCCCCCACAGAGCCCACAGTCAGGTCAGGGAGTTGAGGGCTCAGAACCCTGCAGTTTCATGGGTGTCTCTCTCAGCCACAGGGAGGTTTCAATAAAGCAAAGGACATGGCTTGTGCAAGTGTCACTGATAGGGAAATAGCCTGACCATGTTAACACAGGGTGAGCGTGGGAATGCGTGGTTGGAGGCACACCCCTAGACTGTCAGTCTTCATTTGCTAGCGAGACTTCCCCCCAGGAAAAAACTCAAAAAAAAGATCCTCTCAGCCAGCGACAGATTAGGGTGTCCTGGTGGGCCCAATGCCACTCTTCTGGTGGCCAGGAGTGCCTGACAGGTCACACAGTGCTTGTAAAAGTAGTGGCAAGGAGAAGGATGAGAAGCAGAAAGGCCTGTCCTGCTGAATCCAGCTCATGTCAGTGGTAGAGAATTGTGCAGCTGGTGTGTCTGGCTAGGGCAGAACAAAATAATAAAGCAGTAGTTAGGAATTAAGAGGTGTGAATGGGGGATAGCTAGGAAGCAAGGAGAAAGGGATATTTGTGTAGTTGGCCTGTGGCAGGGCACGTGGGTGGAAGCTTTGGACAAGGGAGGAAGAGGAGCCAAACAACCTGCAGGAGAAGAGGAGAGCAATTGTGAGTAACCTCTTACCAGAGCTATCACAAACGTGTTTTTCCATTCCATGGTAGCAGTAGTTGTAGCACCCTTCCCTCTAGGAGCCAGGTAAGATCCTGCTGGGAATGGCCTGCTGTGTTGAGCACTGTTGTCCTGCCTGTGCAATTTTTTTGTCTCACTCCATCTGCTTTCTGTTTTCATCCTAGAATTAGAGCATAGTCTTTCTGGGGTTAGCACTGTCTATGTTCCATATCTGTAAATCACCTGGCATCACAGGATCTTGGCTTGGACTGCACTGCCTACATTCAAATTCCTGAGCCTCTGTAGTTGAGGGGATATAGCTGTGAACCTGGAACCTGCCCCTGAGCAAGGTCCAGACAAAATTAATCTCCTGCTGTGCAAGAAGGCTGGGAAGTCTCCTGCAGAGTAGCTTTTCTGTTAGCAAATCAGTGCTGTAACATGGGATTCCTTGCTGTTCTGTTCTAAGTACAGTTTGACTTTTCACCTTGTCAGCATTTCCCATATCAAATTACGTCTGGAAGAAGGGCTGGGAAGAATAGTTGGTGCAGATCAGGGGATCTAGCTGGTTGCAGAGACCACTGGCTGAAGACCAGTGACAGCTAAACGCAGGTCTTGAGTCTTCTCCTGCATCAGACACAGCACTAATGTGTGAATTGACCACTGCTGACCTGAGGTCCCTCCAGATGTGACTGATTTTTATCAACTCTGGACAGTAGAAGAGTTCCTGGACTCTTTGTTCATCTGTGACACAGTGGGCTTCATCCTGTCTGTCCCAGAAAAAATAATCATAGATAGGATGGGCCTGTTTGCAACTGGTCCCTGCTTTTTTCTGCTGCACCTAACCCAGCTTTTTTAGAGGTGTTTCTCAATGTTTGATTGCATATTCTGAGCATGAGATAAGGCTGGAAGAAGGGAGCTGTGGTTGCTAGATGTTTTTAGGACATGCTGCTGTGGATGCAGCTCGCCTGCTCTCCCCTGGTGTGACTCTGTTCTTGGATTGTCCTGCAGCATCGTGTGCGTCACTGGTGGGAGCTGGACCGAGAGGTTTGGGCATATCGTGGTGGAAGTGCCTGGAGGAGGTCGTGGAGTTTCTGGACATGTTTTCACCTATCAGGTAACACAACTTTAATATCTCCCCTGTTTCCCAGTATCTCTGCTAAATGGCTGTTTATTGCATGAACTTACAGGACTCTACCAGGCACTTGCTGCTGGTATTTTTATCTGATGTTTCTGCTGCTTGTGTTGTGTTGTGTGGTGGGATTTGTTTTGTTTTGTTTTGTTCCTCCCTCACCCCCCTTTAGATTATAAGAGCAGCTATACTGGGTAATACTAAAGATCCTGTAGTCTAGTGATTTTATTTCTTTTTTGACAATGGTAACTGTTAAATACTTAAAGATACCCTGTATTTTTTCTCTATATTTCCAATTTGAAGATTTTTTTTATGGATGGCTTAACAACTTACTAAGATTTCTGACTTTCCTTTTGTTAATATGCAAATTGCTTGTTAGACCATGCTTTTATCTTCTGACCTTCATCAGCTGGTGGCAGTAAGTCCCGTGCATTGTGTGGAGAAATGTTTCTTATAACTTTTAAACATATTTCTGATAACTTTTTTATATCTTAAACCCAGCAACTATGAGATAGTATTTAAGTAACTTTTAAATACAATTGCTCCTTTTTCTTCCTTTCTGTGCAATTTATAAGTTATGTATCTAGTTGCATGTCTCCCTTTCCCATGGGAAAGGGAAAAAGATCCTGAAACGTCTTAAGCTCTTCCATTTTTGGCTCGATAGAACCATTTTATGTACTAGATTATGCTTGTTGCTCTTCTCTTGGCTATCACCAGGATGCTATTTAGAAACTAGCAGTGGTGTACATGTTTGCTTTTCATCCTGTAGTCTCCCTCCTCCTTCTCATTTCATGGATCTTGCTTTTTTTGTCAGCAGTGACTTACTTGTGTCATTCTGCCTGGTTTCTTTAAATTTTGCTGCAGCTCCTCCGCGGTACTAAGGTTTTTTTGTTACAGCACAGGTCTCAACACAGATTCTTAGGGCTCCCTGCTGTTAAGCTCCTCATCTGCTAGGCAAACAAACAATTTATTTGCTACCTTGTTTTTCCTAACCAGAGTTATTAATCCACTTACTGATCTGAACAATCCCTTTGGACTGTTAATCTTCGGGTTTGTGTGCAAGGCTCACAGCTCTGCTGTTTGCAGCATCCATATGCCTTTGGCAATCTGTGGAAAGGTCCTCGATTCCTTGCTGGTGTGATTGATCCCTCCTCTGCTCTGTAAAGTAGCTGCTGGAGTATAGCTGAGGCCTGCCTGTGATTTGGATCTTCGATTTTCAGAGCATTGGAGGACACTGAACACCTTCTGCTGTTTTCTTTCCTTGTCTTGTCTTTTGAGGTCCTTGTCACTCACTTCCCTTTTCTTTTTTTCTTTTTTTTTCCCTCGCTCTTCTAGAATCCAGAGCTGAAATCCATTGTTCCAACTCAGGGCCCCAAAGCAGGAGGAACCTGCCTTACCCTTCTGGGCTCAAAGCTGTTGACTGGGCATCCTAATGAGATCAGTGTCCTGCTTGGAGACCTCCCTTGTCAAATGTAAGATCAGAGCTTGCCAATGTGCTGGCTGTGCACTGCCCTGAGTCCTTCCCGGAGCCTTCCAGGTGTTATGCTGCCTGGAGGAGCTGGAGCTCTGCTTTCCTCTGTGTTCCAGGGGATCTTCCCCTTGAGGGTTATGGCAGCAACCTCAACCATCTTAGATTCCAGCCCACCTTCCCTGCATGTGAGCAGTGCTGCACACCTCTGTTCTGCTTGTCCCTTGACAGGACTGTAACCCATCCTGACACTCTG
Organism: Pachycephala philippinensis; assembly: GCA_013397055.1. Lineage (NCBI taxonomy): Eukaryota > Metazoa > Chordata > Aves > Passeriformes > Pachycephala > Pachycephala philippinensis. Next base: position 189,009 of record VWZT01016803.1, read on the forward strand.
CTTTTGCTTGTGGGGAGGTGCAGTTGGCTCCTGCAGCCTAATCCCAAGAGCTGCTTGTTCTCCTGCACCCTGGGACACGTGCACCTGCCTCACCTCACTGCTGGTGAGAAGGTGCACATGTCTTGGTAGCATGTGTCCAGTCCATTTGGGACAGTGACTGTACCTGTTTTTTGTCCATGTGCTGCTCCTGACAACTGCCCAGCAATTATTGCTTGCACAGATAAGGCACAAGAGCTTTCAGCATGAGATTTAGGAAAATAGCAGAAGAGGTTTGCAGACTCTCTGCAAAGAGAAAGGCACAGTACTATAAAATCTGTCTCTGCAGTGGCTATGTTAATCCCTTGCTCTTTCTTGTCTCTCCAAGCCTCTCTGAGATGACAGAGGATCAGCTGGCATGCCAGACGAGTCCCAGCAATGTGTCCACAGAACTCCCAGTCACCATCAAATATGGGGACCAAGAGCGGAGATTGGAAGGATCCCTCTTCAGATATACTCTGGATCCCAACATCACTTTTGCAGAGCCACCTAAAAGCTTCCTCAGGTAGAAAGAATGAGTGTCCCTTCCCTGGGGCAGTGTGCTGGGGCTGCAGCACCAATGGCATCTCTCTGAGTGGCACTTTGGGGTAAAGCCAGGTTTGTAGGAATGAGCATAAACAGAAGGATGGGAGCATGGACAAAATTGAGCTAGTGAATAACAGGTGGGTCAAATCAGCTACTTTTATCTTCCAGTGGAGGGAGAGTGCTCAGAGTTCATGGATACAACTTGGATGTTGTACAGAAACCAAAGATCCGAGTTACAGTTTCTCCATCTGAACGTCGGCGCCGAGGAGTGGGGCGATGGCGCAGGATCATCCCAGACTCTGAGTGTCCTGAGGACTCTCTGTGCAGCATCCAACAGGTAGCACAGCACTCACTGGGGATGTGGGTGCACAAGGGTTGTGCAGGCAGGCAGAGGCCTCTGAACAGGTGGACTTTTCTGTCCCTAGGGCTTTTTTTCTCCCACCACTTGCTGTTATCTGCTTGGATTGTACCAACAGTCTTGTCCCATGGAAGTGTTCTCTGCCAGACTGAGAGGTTAAGCACTAAGTGTTCTCTGTCAGACTGAGAGGTTAAGCACTTCCACAAACATTTCCATGGGCTGGGTCTGCCTCTGCCTACAGATGTGCAGGATTGTGATGTGGGACAGAAATAGCAAGGCAGCAATGTGGAGATAAAGGAATCTGTATCTGAGCTAGAGAGCTTGCGTGTCCCAGTGTGTCTGTGCTTCAGATTCTTCCTTTTGCATATTTCAGTCCATCCCTATAGTTCCTGGGATCTCTTTCACTCTGAGATACAAAACCAGTCAGTGAAATTACCAGTGCCACAACCATTTTCTGCTCTCCTGCTGCCAGTCTGCTGAGATGGGTCATTACAGAGGTATTGATGCGGTCACCAAGGTCACAGAGCATGCAGCAGAATTTGCAGAGATGGAGGGTGGTTTGCAGCCCAAGTACAAGAAGGATTTGCATTATTAGTGCAAATGATGAAGTGCTTCCTGTACATAAATGTGCTCCTGATGCGCATGCATCAATAAGACCTAGTTTTATCAATGTTCTTAGGAAAGAACATTTGTGGTTGTATGGCAGAAAAAAAACCCCAAACTTTCATTAAATGTATAAAACACATGCAACCAGGCACGGGAACACTTTCACAGAAGCATTCAGACTGGGAAAACAGCCTTGCATTGAAGGTGTTTGGTCCTATTCTCTCAGAGCAGGGAAATCTAAAGCTGGTCTCTCTCCAGAATTTGCTGCCAGGGGAATGTCGGAGCTGATTCCCACTGCTGAGACTTTCCAACAAAACCAGTGCTGCGAAAGCTTTCCTTTAGAGGAACATGGGGAATTCCTCAGATCTTGGATTTTTCCCGTCTACAGTTAAGCAGAGTTCTTCTGGCATTTCTCCAGACAAGAAGAATGCAGACTGGCCCCAGATTGCCCAGGGTGGGAAGTATTGCCAAGCTGCAGGAGAAGCATTGGTGTTCCATTACTGACACTTTTGTTTTGCCTTTTCCACTTAGTTTGAAGAACCATGTCTTGTTAACTCTTCCTACCTGATCCTATGCAAAACTCCAGCCATTAACCTGCTGTTGAGGAATGTCCATATCAAACTGGAATTTATTCTGGATAATCTGAGCTTTGATTTCAACTCACTGCATCCCATGCCCTTCTCTTATGAAGTCAACCCCACCCTAAAACCATTGAATGCTGAGGACCCTGCCAAACCATATCGTCACAAGCCAGGAAGTGTCATCTCTGTGGAGGTAAGACAAAAACCAGCTGGAATTAATGTTCCTTTTATGAATTTTTAAATTGCAGTATCCAAGGTTTTTAAAGCATTTGACCTGTCACAGCACATCTATGAGAAATGGTACATAAGAGGAGGGAAAAGAGTGCATCAAAAAAGCGTCTTAAGTCCATAAAACATTGTTAGGGGCTTCATAGGGCTTCTGGAAACTTTTGTGGTTTGTTTTGGGGGTTTTTTTAATCCTAATAAACTATTTGTATGTGAGATATTAGTACTACATTATCTCCATATCCTATTCTAAGCTGCTGGCTCTCTTGTAACTACTTCAGTTTCCTCTAGAAGTAACTTAGGAGTAAAAGAATCCTGCCAGGAGGGAGGACCTGTTACTAAGAGAAGGCGGGAAAATCACTCATTAAAGATGATACAGAAGAGCACAGTGGCTCATATTTTTACTGTACATGCAAGAAAAAAAAAAAATCTCTGAGGTATTTCTTTTATATGGAAAGGTATTTTTCAGTCCAGTACTCTTAAAGAAAGTAATGGCTGCAGCTGTAGGTGCAGATTCTCCACATGCTCTCTTTTTGCATATGCATAAATCTGTGAAGATGTAAGAGCCTAGAAATGTCTAGACCACTGTCATTGGGGTTGAATGCATCTTGGAGATGTAGGGCAGTTTGAGAAGACTGGAAGAGAACTTTAAAAGACAAGGAGGTTGATCTGCCAGCTTGTCGGGATACCCTGACAGAGCTCTGGGCTTAGAAAGCATTAAAGCATAAAAATGTAATTAACATCAGTCAGCATGGTTTTACTAAAAAAAGAAAAAGTCTTAATCCCCCAAAATTAAAGCAGATAAGAGAAATAGCACAGATATGTTACACCTTTGAAAGGCATCGATTGACTCACCTGAGTGTGCAGATTAACTGACACAAGACTACCTTTATAAATATACAGAGTGAAGAGCTGAGCTTAGCTGTGCCTTGGCTGAAGAGCCTTAAGAGAACAAGCTATTTATAACTGTACTTATGCAGTGTGCTACAGGTCCTAAAGCTAAATCTAAATCACATGCAACTGAATTTTTTAGCTTACAAAATTAAGTCCTGCAGCCAGTTCAGATGTGAGCCTAATCAGAGAAGAAAAAAGGCTGCTTTCATCCCATGGTATTGGTCTCCTTCATCTTCTCTGAAGCCATGGCAATACAGAGTTGTTTTTTCCCTGATCTCATGTGCTGTCCAAATCTATTTCAGGGGGAAAATCTAGATCTGGCCATTTCCAAGGATGAAGTTATGGCTATGATTGGGGAAGGAATCTGTGTGGTGAAGACACTAACAAGGAATCACCTCTACTGTGAGCCCCCCTCGGAGCAGCCAGCTCCACGGCACCGCACCAAGCGGGAGGGCACGGACCTGCTCCCAGAGTTCACGGTAGGGAATCGGCAGCACTGCCAGAAATCCTATCATTTCTTGAAGCATGTGCAAGAAGTGGGAGTGGGATGTGAAGTTAGGAAAGGTAGAAGCCCTGCTGAGGGGTGGGGGAGGTAATGGGGGTGGCAAGGAACTGGTCTTGTTCTCAACTTCTACTTTTAAAGTTGCCTGAAAGTAAACAGTATAGCTGGGTTCAATGTGCTGTGGGACAGCTCTTCTGGGGAGCTGTGTGCCCCCTGTGCTCATTCTGGCGAAGCCCTGTGGCTTTGTATTTCATTCCTGCACAGAGGAATGGAATCATCATGACAAATGCTTTCTTCTTACAGGTTCAGATGGGAAACCTGAACTTCCTCCTGGGCCGAGTGCAGTATGACACTGAAAGCCAGCTCACCTTCCCACTGGAGGCACAGATTGGTTTGGGTGTCGGTGCATCTTTTGTGGCACTGATTGTTCTGGTTATCGTCTTCATATACAGGTAAAAAGTTCTGGCATTGTATGAGGCCTTTAAGTTCCTCACAATGTTTTTCAGTGGATTTGACCAAGCATGTACATCTTGGGCCTAAACAAGGTTACAGTTTTCTTTATTTTGTGCCGAATTCTGAGGCACTGGTGGTGTTGAATGTGGGAGGCATGATGCACTGCTAGTCATAGCCTGCACTGTGGTTCATTCAGAATCTAATGAGTGCTTCAAGAGACACAACTAGTTTATGGAACACTGTTTGGTATCCTGAAAAGATGATGCTCTGTAGAAATCGCCTCAACACCAGCTGCCCTGGAGACTTTGGCAGCAACACAACAGTTGGCAAGGACAGTCCCTGGGCTAGTGCCACCAGGAAAAATTTTGCTTCTTATTGCAGGAGGAAAAGCAAACAGGCTCTGAGGGATTACAAGAAAGTTCAAATCCAGCTGGAAAATCTGGAAACGAGTGTTCGGGACAGATGCAAAAAGGAATTCACAGGTCAGTCACTGAGTTTCTGCAGCTTCAGGGAAACTTGGAGAACCACCCTCAGCCCTACCTCTCTTCCCATTCCTGTGTACTTGTCTGCATAGCTCAGAGCAGGCAATAATTTATCCTGTGCCAGTGCATAGAAACATAGAGCCAAATTTTTCCTTTTTTAATTCTTTAATTCAGAGCACAGTGATCTATACAGACCTCTCTCCTTCTCCACTTCATCCTCCAGTCTCAGATGAAGAGCTAAAGTCAAGACAGAACACTTGGAGGGATCTCAAGGACAGCTACTAGCCCAGTCTTTGTGTAGGGCAAGTTGAATTGCAGCCCGTGTTCTGGGCTTGTAAACCTTGTACTTCAGCTCTTTACAGCTGTAGGAGACCTGGGGCTCTGAAACTGTGCAGGTGACTGAGACTATAGTCCCCAGCTAATGTGTGAAGGAGTGAGCAACAGGTCTCTAATACTCTATCTTTCCTGTAGGTAATGCCTGTAACCACAGATGTGTGCTGAATAGTGGCTTCCTCTTTATAAAATTGGAAACCAGCTCATGATTGGAACTTTCCTCATGCTGTTTCTCCTGCTGCCTAGTCTACTTTTAAATGTTCTAGCAATGAGAGCCCAATATGCCTCTTCCTGACAGGAAACATCCTTCCTCCTTCTCAGTCCCATGTTGCTGGCCCTGGTTCCTCCACTTAACTCATGTCCTGCACCATCAGTTGAGATCATGTCGGTTGTGTCTTCCTCATGGGCATTTTCCTTTCCCTCAGACCTGATGACTGAGATGATGGACCTCACAAGTGACCTTGTGGGCACAGGGATCCCCTTCCTGGACTACAAGTCCTATGCAGAACGTATTTTCTTTCCGGGCCACCGTGAGTCACCACTCCAAAGGGACCTTGACATCCCTGAGTGTCGGCGGCAAACAGTGGAGCAGGGCTTGATCCAGCTCTCCAACCTCCTCAACAGCAAGCTCTTCCTCACCAAGGTAATGTCCCTCTCTCTGCTGGCAGCTTGCTGTGCGGCCAGAGCCATGGCACCAGCAGCAGGAAGTGGGCAGTGTCTGTTAAGGTTCATTCCTTAATAGTTGCCTGCACCACTTCTTCCAAGAGCCAGCAGCTGTGACTGCTTTGTTTTCAGCAGATTCACACAACGGCTTATCTCTCTCCCAACCAGTTCATCCACACTCTGGAGATCCAGCGCACTTTCTCTCCGAGAGACCGGGCCTATGTGGCATCACTGCTCACGGTGTCACTGCATGGGAAGCTGGAGTACTTCACTGACATCCTCAAAACACTCCTGAATGACCTTGTGGAGCAGTATGTGGCCAAGAACCCCAAGCTGATGCTGCGGAGGTGAGTGAGCCAGCCATGGTCCCACTGGCAGCTACCTGAGGGGACAGAGCCTTTCTGCCTGGCTGGCAAGCTCTGAAAGGTTCTGCCAAGTCTTGTAATCCCACTTTGCTATTTAGAGGTCCCTGGGTTCACAGTCATGCCATGTTTGGAAGCTAAACTGAGATATCTCCCATGTTTAGATCCCAAATAGCCTCCTATCTGGGCCATCCTGCTGATCTGAACACGTTTCTGTTGTTTGAGACCTACCAGAGGCTTTCCACTGTTCCCTGCTTCTTGTCTCTCCAATTCTGTAATTTGGTGCCTCCTTCAGGCTGACAAGTGCTTCCAGCAAGTGGTGTCAAAAGCATTAACCTTGCTGGTCTCAAAAGCCTTTTTTTTTTCTCCATTCTGTATCATGATTTAGTGTGCTCTTCTATCAAAGGGAGTGATCTTTACCTCCAAATCTCCTCCTGTTCTGCACCACAGTCCTATGACCAACCTGGTGCTCTCTTTCAGGACAGAAACAGTGGTAGAGAAGCTGTTAACCAACTGGATGTCCATCTGCCTGTACGCGTTTGTGAGGGTGAGCTCTTTGTCACGTTGTGGTGTAGAGGGGCCAAAAGAGGGGAGACAGGCACAGCTTTGCTTTGTTCCTCACTCGTAGCTGAAATAGTGCCAGGGTCACCCTGTATTCCTCAGGGTGAGGAATGAGAGCTGGGCTGCTCACTGGGAACAGGGACGCTTAAATGAGCATTATTACCACTCGTTGTTTCCAGGATGTGTCACCAGGTCATGGAGGCTTCAGTGTAGCTCCTTTATCTTGAAACACACAGGCCACAGAATGCTCTGTGCATGGGAGGACAGGTGCTGGTCTAATTCCTTTCCTGGAGGGCTCATGGGGGGCAAGGAGTCTCTCAGATTAGTGACACAGAGGCAGAACAATGTCTTGGTCATGTGCATCTCTCTGGTAGCTGGACAGTGCACTTTTCCTGTGCGTGGAGCAGGAGCTGTTGGCATAGGCTCTGTCTTTGCCTACTGTGGCTTAGCGGGGGTATCCTCAGTCCTGCTTGATATCCATGTTTCCAAGCCTGGAGTTCTGCTGGGAGGAGCAAGCTGAATTTCTCTCCTTCCTTTCCATGCCAGGATTCTGTCGGGGAGCCCCTTTACATGCTGTTTCGAGGAATCAAGCACCAGGTGGACAAAGGGCCAGTTGACTGGGTGACAGGGAAAGCCAAATATACCCTAAATGACAACCGCCTTCTGAGAGAGGACCTGGAGTACCGCACTCTGGTGAGCACCAAATCTTCTGTCCTCTCTGGTAGGACAGGGCTGAATGTCTCTGTTCCCATAACCAAGGCACAAGTGCAGCATCCTGCCACTGTCTCCTGAGAGCCAGATTTGTTCCAGCAGCACAAGTCCGTAGATGATGAAGAGCTCTGCTAAATCAGGCGCTTTTGCCCCAGGCTGATAGGAGCCTTCACCACAGTCATCTGGTGTACGTGCTATGCTGATGGCACATCGAAGCTCCTCCCCAATGCTGTTGAACTGGCTTCCAGCTCTTGACACAAGGCTAAGAACACAAGACTGAGGTGTTTAACATCTGTGATGTTTTCTTTTGTGAATCTCCCAGTGAAAGGACTAGCTGTTAACTTGCCTGAATGTCAACCATCAAAGGTGTAAATGTGTCAGATGTAATCTTATCAGCTGAGTAGCTGTGACCTTTTCTTCCCCAGACCTTAAATGCTTTGACACAAGCAGGAGTTGGTGCAGGAGGGGCAGAAGACTCTCAAGGGATTTCTGCGAAAGTGCTGGACTGTGACACCATAACGCAGGTGAAGGAGAAAATCCTAGATCAGATCTATAAAGGGACGCCATACTGTCACCGGCCAGACCCAGACACCCTGGACCTCGGTGAGCAGAGCTGTTTGGTGACAAAACTCAGTGAGGAAGTGAAGGAATGGTGGTTTGTTGTCTGTGCACAGCACCCTGGCATATGTGACATTTGTCATTCTCTGCTGAGTGTGCAGAATTATTGACCAAGGGTCTCGTACTCTGGCTGGACACAACAGGGGAGAGGCTGTAACAGAAAGAGGCAGGGGTGGGAAAGAAGCAGTTGGGTTCAGCCTCTTTCATTTCGTGATGTTCCTTGCCAGACGCAGACCACAACAATGACTTGGGCAAGGGGATGTGGAAAATGTGTAGGATGGGAGGGGGATTTGAGTGCAGTACAAAAATGCTGTGGGCATAGACTGGCGCTTCCTGGCAGTGAAGTCAATGGCAGCCTCTCAATAATATATGTCAGGGAGGATTTTGCCCATGGCAGTTAATGAAAGGTAGAACTCACATTGGGAGAGAAAATACTCAGCTTTCCATCTTCTTAATTCTTTAGCTGTTGATGAATAGTGGTGACATTTAGAGATGAGAAGTTACTGAGGAAATAGTAGCTGATAAGAATTATGGGTGCATCTTTGTGGTTTGAACCACCTGCTTGAAGAGTCACAGTCTGACAGAATTTGTAGGAACATGATGGCTGGAACCTGGGAGGCCATGAGGCCACCTGTCCCTGTGCTCAGCAGGGTCTATTCTGTGACTGCAGGACTCAGCATCATTACAGGCACTTGCTCAGGTTATATTGTCAGTGAAACAGCACAGGTAAAAGTTGACAAGGACCAGAGGGTGTGTAATGAGGTCGGCCAGGCTGAAGCAGATGATGCCTCGAATTAGCAGTTAATCCTTTAATTTTCTGTGTTTCAATGGCTGTAGAGTGGAGATCAGGGCTGGCAGGTCATCTGATACTGTCCGATGAGGATGTGACGTCTGTTGTTCAAGGAACTTGGAAACGTCTGAACACTCTTCAGCATTACAAGGTCAGAACTGTCTGCCATTGCCTTGCCTCTCCTCTCATCCTTCTACACACTGTCATGCTGTGTTTGTGGCTCTGGCTCCTGGTGGACCACTGTCAAAAGGTTGGACCTTTCTTGTAGAGCATATTCAAATGAAGTCAGTGCTTTGGCTGCAGTCTGACTTCAGCAACCACAGCCCTGTCCTTATTCCATACCTGAGTTGTGGACACTTGTAGGGCTTGGAAGGGTAGGCACAAGTTCATACTGCAGTGAAGGTGATGTGCTGGATCTGTTCCTGTTCCAGGCCAGATCAGTTAGGAGGTGATGAGGCACTGAGCTGCAAAGTACCTTCTAAGAATGGAAAGAGGGATTTTAATTACCTTGCACCAGTATGTCATGTCTTGCACCAATATGTCAGTACCTTGCTGTAACATGTTCTAGATGTAAATGACCGTAGTCCCTTCATTGTACTTTGAACATCTCTTTTTTAATTGGTACAGACAAGATTTTCTCACCTTCAGGAAAGATGGTGATGGTGCCTCGAAATCCCTGTTTCTGTCTCTATTTCTAGTGATGGTACAGCCTGTTTTGGTCTACGAGCACTTGCCTATTGTGCTGATGAGGAACATGCCATTTGTTTTGAACGTTGTTGTTTTGCTTGTGTGCAGGTGCCTGATGGAGCAACAGTAGCACTGGTCCCACGCCTGACCAAGCACATCCACAGGGAAAATCAGGATTACATCCCAGGAGAAAGTGAGTTTGATGTCTTGTTCTCATAAAATGACTTTAGAGCACTTGCCAGTTAGTGGGACAAGTCTCTTGCCATAGCCCCAGCTTTATCCTGGTATAGAAGGCTGACACATGCTTTGGACCCTCATAGGATTGTCAGGAAATGTGAAAGCTTGGTCAGGTGAGGTCAGAGAAAAGCAAAAATGTGAAGGCAGAGGAAAGCTGGGCTGGGTGTGAAAATGCAGAACGAGCACAGTTGTCTGACTCTCTAGGGCTGAGTGCAGTCTGCAACTTGCAGAAACCTTAATACCCTCAGGTGCTGAGCATGGCCTGAGGGGGGTGATGGGATGCCAGGCAGTTTCCATACTGCCTGGCAGAGTGAACAACTCCATGGATACTCCTGTGGCATGAGGGACAATAGCCACAGGCTGCAGCATAAGAGATTCAAATTGGATATGGAACAAAACTTCTTCAGCAAAAGAGTGGTTCAACCTTGAAACAGACCACTGGGGTGCCTGGGGGATCTCTGTCTGGGGAAGTTTCCAAGACCTTGAAGGTTTTGGGTGAACAAAGGCAACCTGCTGTACTGCTGGCAATGGTACTCTGAAGAAGGCTGGATAGAGGCCTCCAAAGAATCCTTCCCATTTGTGTTTCTGTTACACTGGGAAATCTTGCTTCCTTGGGGCTCACCTGGCCAAGGTCTACTGTGAGAGAACCAACATTCATCTGTAAACAATTGCTTGGTTTAGAAACACCAATGCTGGAGGATGCAGATGAAGGCGGGATCAAACTTTGGCACCTGGTAAAACCAACAGAAGAGCCAGAGCTTCCCAAGCATCGGCGTGGGAGCTTAAGAGATCGGGAGCGGGCCAAGGCAATCCCAGAGATCTATCTGACACGCCTGCTCTCAATGAAGGTGAGACGAAGCACAGATTGTGTTGTGCTTAGTTTCTTGCCTTCCTTCACATCCCCTGGCAGATTGCAGGGGTGTGTGTGAAGATGAAGCAATACCCTTTACCTGCAGTGGCTTTGAGTACATTTGAGCCTCCTCTACATTTTGCTTTGTTCACGAGCTTCTCCCTGGTCGCTGTTCCACAAACCACAGGGGCCTCCTTTCTCCTTAGCTGCTGCTCCCTTCAGTGGGGGTGGAGTACCCTTGGATGGGTGAGGGGCTGTCACTGAGCAGAAGAGGGTGACCTTTTATCTGTGAGGCCTGGGCTCTCTACTCTCCTCTTCCTGTGCTGACTCTGTCCTGCTTGATTTTCCACAGGGCACTCTGCAGAAGTTTGTGGATGATTTGTTCCAGGTGATCCTCAGTACCAACCGCCCTGTCCCTCTGGCAGTCAAATACTTCTTTGACCTGTTGGATGAGCAGGCCATACACTATGGGATCGCAGACCCTGAGACCATCCATATCTGGAAGACAAATAGGTAGGGTGTTCCTGAGGGCCCTGGAGGAGGCACTGCTGACTTGCTTAGAGCTTGCAAAGTGACAGCCACCTCTGCCTACTGAGGAGGAGCAAAATGCCAAGTGCAGGGCAGCAGACCATAGGGTGAAGAGCTGGTTTTGCTGGGAGGACCAAGCAGAGAGATGCAGTACCATGTAGAATATCTTTCAGCACTGTAGCTACTACCTTTGCTGATGCCTTTTTGCACTTCTGTCTCCTCTACAGCCTCCCCCTGCGGTTCTGGATCAACATCATCAAGAACCCCCAGTTTGTTTTTGATGTGCAGACATCGGATAATGTGGATGCTGTGCTGCTGGTCATTGCACAGACCTTCATGGACTCCTGTACAATAGCTGACCATAAGTTAGGGCGGGTGAGTACAGAGGGAGATGGGAGCATGGTTGGCACGAGAGTTGAGCAGTGCTGCCTTAGGAAAGCAATAATGTTTACATAGCACCACAGGGACAGCAGGCCAGGCTCCCCATGGCTTCCATGTGCAACTGGAGAGTAATGGGGGCTCTTCCCAAGAGAGGAGGGAGGACCAGATTTTGTTTAGCAACAAGAAGTTGTTGAGGAGTTCTCTTTATTTACAGCTTGCAGCTACTTGGGGAACAGAGCTAAACTGTAGTTGTCTGTGGTAGACAGTGGGAGTCACAGCATGCAACTTGGGACATTCAGGTTGGCCACTAGAAAGACTTTCCACCATCACTACTCACCCTGTGCTGAGGGTGGAACAGTCCTGCACAGGTCACCAGAGATGGGATGGGTGGATCTCTGGAGCACATCAGGCATCAGCTGTGCAAAGCCATAGCTAGTGTGATCTCATACTGGTGATCACCCAGCTCCAAGGAGAAGGCTGGACTAGGGATCCCAGGGGTCCCTTCATCAACACATCTCAGGGTACCTCAGACTGCATTACTAGAAGAGAGCCTGCTATTTGAAGTGCCTCTCCATGCAGAGGACAAAAAATTCTCGATCCTGAATAAGTGGCAGAAAATAGCAGTGATGGTGTTACCTGCTGAGGTTAGTCCAGAGCACAATAAAGGAGCTTTTCATAACCAATTCTGGTTTTGGATGTTCAAGGACTCTCCAATCAATAAGCTGCTTTATGCCCGAGACATTCCTCGCTACAAGCAGATGGTGGAAAGGTAAGTGATGGATGTGAGGAGCTATAGTTTCAGCAGTGAGGAGGAGGCACCATGCACTAATTGCCTGTGTACCCCTGTCTAGGTACTACACAGACATTCGTCAGACCATCTCTGCCAGTGACCAGGAAATGAACTCTGCCCTGGCTGAGCTATCACGGGTAAATAAAAGTATTTGAGAAGTCACCTGGCCCCTCACCTGTGTATCCAGGAGAGAGTTATTAATGCAAAGATGAGATGTTCCATCTGAGTGTGCAGTTGTGCTCAGGCACACTGACTGTGCCCAGTGGCTGCCCTGCACCACAAGGAAGGGTGAGGATCTGCCCAGGCAGCACTGGAGAGAAGGGGGTTAGTCAAGGATTCAGGGCAAGGAATACATGTGATTTTTCCTTTGCTAGGAATTGTTGGTGAATTCTCTTTCCTGTTGCTTTCCTAATGAGTTGTGAGGACGCAGAATTTGACAGGACAATTGTTAGGTATCTCACGGTTTTGTCTAATTTCCTCTCTTATAAACAGAATTACTCAGGTGACCTCAATTCCCTGGTGGCTCTACATGAGTTGTACAAATACATCAATAAGTACTATGACCAGGTGAGTGTGTGTTTCCAGCAGGTATGAATATGCCTTTCTCCTTCTACCAACCAAACAAAAAAACTACAAAAATTAACATTTAAGAGCAGCCAGACTATTCCAACACTGTGTCTTGTTTCATTGGCATGCATCACTCATGTCATGAGTTTGCTTTATTCTTATCAAAGAGCGACAGAGGAGATCAGCAAAAAGAACTTATGTCTAACTTGAAGGCTGTTGGGATTTCATGTACGCTTCTTCATTTTTATTCCAATATCCAAATAATCTACTTAAAAAAGAAATGCAGTTAGTTCAGATTAATTTACTAAAAACTTAATTTTCAGGTGAGGAGTTTAGCATTCTTTTTGCCCTGTGACGTCTGTAAGTTACTACAATTAATCTAGAATACTTTTAGATTATTACTACGTACCCACTCTAGAGCATGATGAATTCCAGCTTGAGGTTCTCCATGATGTGTGGAGTTGCGCTAGTTGGGTGTTGTGTGCTGGAGAAAGGCTGCCAGTGAGCTCTGTCTTGTTGCAGATCATTACTGCCTTGGAAGAAGACCCAACGGCACAGAAGATGCAGCTCGGATATAGACTGCAACAGATTGCAGCAGCTGTGGAGAATAAAGTCACAGATTTGTGACAGGCACAGACAGACTGCTCTCCCCTGGCTGAACAGGGACAGTGCTCATCCTAGTTGATAAACAGGGTGTCCTGCTGCCATTGGAACCAGACTTTCCAAGGAACCTGCGGGTGACATGAGCAAGGGGATGGCCAAGGCAGTACAAAGTACAAGCGTCCTTGCATCTCAGAGAATATTTTTTTACAGATTTTTTTCTTTTTAAAAGCAAAATGAAACAAAAAAAAAAGGACAAACTTTTTTTTTTTTCCCTGGCAGACTGCTGAGGGGTTTCACAGGTCCTTCCTGCAGATGTTACGTGAATGTGCCAAGTTTCCAGACCATGTTATTGAAGAGCCAGGTGACAACACCAACCACTGTGTCTGTGGAGTCCTCAGCCTTGCACGGATGCTCTTTCCAGTGCTGGGACAATCCCTGCTGCAACCACTCACTTCCATGGGGATCAGAAAGCTTTTTCTGGGTTGACTGCTGTGCTAACCTCTGTCCCCAGCTGGCAAGCACTCCTGAGAAACTCCTTGCAGCAATGTCCCTGCTGGTCCCAGATGTTGGATGTAGAAAGGAGAGTATCCGATGGTGAAGGTCTCTTGCTCCCCAGCGTTCTGGTCTCTGACACCTCGTGCATGGCACCTGCTTGGCTAGAATGTGCTCACCAGCATGGATGCTTGTCATGGGGCCCACTGTAAATGAACAGCACCCACTCACCCTTTCCCTCAGGACAAATTCAGTGTGTGAGAGGCGCCACCTGGCTCGCTTCAGTCTCCACTGACCCAGCTCGGATCTGTCTTCCTGGTTCCTTGTGGTCAGAGGTTGCCCTGCTCTTTGGAAAAGCACAACAAATGCCTTGTGCCCCTTCCCCTTCCTCCAGTGTCCAGCTGTTCTGCTGCTCTGAACTGGACTTGTAAATACTCTCAGAAAGTTAATGTATTTAAATGCTAAAGGAGAATGTTTAACTTTGTGGCTTTGAGACAAAGCTTTTCTTGGAGAAGTATCTCTGTGCACTTCTACTGACAAATGTCTGTCAGCACTGGAGCAGTTTTCTCCACTGCTTTGTCTGCAGGGATAACTTGTAGGTGTCTCCATTGTCGTACCAGCAGCTCGCCTTTCCCCGCAGCTCAGTCCCAGGCTCTCTGTGTGCTTTTCTCTTAGGCTTGCCTTACACCTAACTCTCAGCTCAACTGCTCGCACTCTCCTGTTGTGGCACATAGAAGGGTTATTTGGTGAGCTGTAATCTCAAAGGAGCTGTGAAGTACAACCATGATGTTCCCTAGGAGGGTCGGGTGTCCTGAAAAAAGGAATGATTTGTGCATGGAGGAGAGGCTGGAGTAGGCACAAGCACAGTTAGTTGGCAGCTGTCACTGGGCAGCTCCTCGCTGCTCCCTCCTTAGATCCTCCACTTTGTGAATAGTCCTCTGCCCTTCTAGGAGCCAATTTATAAGGGTGCCCACTTGTTCTCTTTCCTCCCGCTGCTAATTCCACACTGATGTCCTGTGTGCCTGGGGCAGGTAGACAGGTCTGACTCCTCTGTCACTACTCTGAGGTGGTGATTGTGTGGGCCAGGAGGTGGCAGAGCTAGAACAGAGCAGGATCATGTCCCTACCTCCCTTTACATTGCATATAGCAGTAATTCCAGGCCTGCTCCATCAGCCCTGTGGCTCTGTGCGAGTGCTCTGCAGTTGCAAAATCGTTCTTGGAGCAATGTAACAACAGGCTAATGCTGGCCTCTCTTCCTACAAAGCTGGCCCCTGTGACCCTCTCTCCAGCAGTATAGCAGTGTTCCCAGGTACATGGTGTGCCCAGAGTATGAGCAACATCCCTGTGCCACCTTCTGCTCCTATCCTGCTGTACAGAGCAGCAGGGTGGTCAGCTGGCTGCTGCCAGGCAAAAATAGGGCTGGAGGGTTTGTGTCTTTCTTTAGGTGAGGACCAGTTAGGGTCTCACTCCTGCCTGACCACCCATTTCCACAAAACTTATGGGAACTTAGCATCTCTGAAACCTCTGTCTTGACAAAATCTGATTAAATTGGTCCCCCCAAAAAGCGGGGTGGAGGAAAGGACTGCTGGATGGGAAAAAGCCAATACAATGCATGTTAGTAAAGCCCGTTCCTTTAGGGACTGCGGGAGGAGATTCCTTGGTTTGAAGCAGGTGCAGGTATAGTAGTGGAGTAGTGTTGTCTTGTTGTGTGTTGGTGGATGGACTTTCTGCCCTAAGAAACAAGGCCTAGTTTGTGGCCTCTCCAACTTGCTGAGTGTCTGCCAGAAGCCACAGAATCTCTGCTGGATTTCTGGCTCTGCAGACTGGCAGTGTCTGCCCCCATTTTTGCAGAATTATCTCTGCACTTTCCCAGAACAGGGTGGCTTGAGGCTTAATTCTCATTCCACCTCCCACTGGTATCCACATCCTCCTTGCTTCCCAGTAGTGTTCCTGGATGTTGGAAATTATCTGCTTTCTCCGAGTGTATCTGTGAAAGTCTGCTTTTATTAGAGCAATATTCAAGACTTACAAATAGAGCTAAACATAGGTGATTGACTTATTTAACATCTTCAGCTTGTCCTTGCATGGCTGGACAGGAC
Organism: Pachycephala philippinensis; assembly: GCA_013397055.1. Taxonomy (NCBI): domain Eukaryota; kingdom Metazoa; phylum Chordata; class Aves; order Passeriformes; genus Pachycephala; species Pachycephala philippinensis. The sequence goes on from VWZT01016803.1 coordinate 204,943, forward strand.
ACCAGTGCAGGTGCAGTGAGGGTGGAAAGCTGGTAGTGCCCATCTCCTCCCATCTGTCTGTCCTCGGTGTTCTAGATACCAGCATCCTCCTCCCTGTGGACATACACTGAAGGCCCTCGCTGGGATCAACTTGGGTGTTTAGGCATGGCCCCTCTTCTCTCCATCCGTGCCCCTTCCCTGTGGCAAAATCTGTTTCGATGACAGGGTTCTGTTGCATTTAAATTTGCACAAAACAGGTTTTATTATGAAATTCCCTATTGCAGGGAAAACTTATTTATTTATTCCTCATGATCCTTCCAAGTTTTTTCCAGTCTCTGCCTGATTCCACGACCAGACAGACATTCCTTGTCAAGGAGAGAGAATCCTGTCTGGATGTTCCTGTTTGCTTGCAGATAGCAAGTTCTATGGGCACCAGCAGAGAGAGCCCTGCCACCGCGGCAGGTCCCCTCCTGTGGGACACAGGCACAGCGAGGGGATGTCACTGCTCCGGTGGGACTCCTAGGACCGTGATGTTCCCGAGTGGCAGGCACCCAGCTTTATTTAGTGCTGTGGTCAGAGGGAGGGACTTGCTTCTGCCGTGGTCTGGGTGAATGGCTGAGAACTGATCAGTATTATGATAAATCTCCATTAGTGTATTTGAATGTCTTTCCTGTTGGCACGATGAAGCACAACAGGCACCCACATGACGTAGATGTGAGAGCTCTTGCTTTCATCTGTCTGGTGGCAAATTTAGGCTGTACCTGAAAGGTTGGTTTTTTGGTTTTTTTTTGTGATAGAAATGATGGCTGATTTTTTTAAACAAAATAGAGAGTTCTTGGATGCTGCTGCCTCGGTGGAATGCCGTTACTTTTTCAGGATGCGCCCTGGCTGCAGCAAGGTGCTGCCTTTTTTTTTTCTTTTTTTTTTTCTTTTTTTTTTTTNTTTTTTTTTTTTTTTTTTTTTTTTTTTTTTTTTGTGTGCCTTTCTTATGGGGATGATTATTTTGGTTTCCAGAACACCCAGGGCATATGCTCTTGTAGTCTTTTTCCTGGTCCTCTGTCCTGGTGTCTCTGCCCTCTCCCAGCCTTGTGACTTGGTGTCTGTCTGTCTGTTATGGTATGGCCTGACCTGCATTTATGCCCTGCCACACCTTAGGTTCTGCTCAGAGCGCCCAAGGTACTGTGTTTCTCAAATTGGAATTAATAATTAATATAAAAAGCTTGAAAAAAAATTTGAATTTTGTTACATAGTGTAATAACTGTTTGTAGATACTGTTCTGAGATGTAGGAATCTATTGGTGATATAAGAGGTTTTGTCTGTAAATAATCAGTTTAGAGTCCAAATGATTTTAATAAAGAGAATTCTTACACAATAATTCAATAAATTTTAATATACAACCTCTGTGTCATGCTTGTATTGCACGATGATGCAATTACCCAGAATGTATTTGCCTCTTTTTCTTCCTAAATGGAAACTGTGTACTGTTAAGCACCAGGATCTGGAAGCTGTGTGAGGAGCAAGGCTTTTCCTTCCTCCCTAGGCTGTGTTTCTTCAAGATAACGTTGTGCCACCTTCCGCCTGCATCCCTCTGCAGTTTCCAGAGTTCAAATACCATCCCTGACCACGGAAGGAGGCAGCCTCTCTCCACAGACACTATTGGGCCAGCACTGGGGGCACACGGTGCGTGGCAGCTCTGGCTGTGGTCTCACTGTGGGTAAGGGTTGCTGAAGGTAGGCTGTTGTCACTGTTGGTCACTGTTGTCCACCAGCGTGAGGCAGAAGCCAGTGTTCCTAATTTACCAAGACAACTTAAGTGAATTTCACAGTTCTTCCCAGACAGAAAGCTGGCTCCTGGCCCATCTATCCTCTTTTCTTCCCTCCCTTTCCTTTACTAGCAGAGTTTTGTACAGAGTCTGCTTCTCCCCCTCTTTTAGTCCCTTTTATCTGTACTGTGTGTTCTTGTTGCCCTTTAAGGGGTCACAAACCACTTGTCCCCTGCATGCTGCCCCGCAGGGCTCAGCACCCGGCCGGGTGCAGCCTCTGCCCCCTCCCTTGGTATTTTTAGTGCAGGGAAGGCAGGTGAGAGCAGAGGGGCACAGGCAAGGGGAGAACCGCTCTGGGAGGCCCTGGCCTGGGTTTGGCAGCCTGGAGCTGCAGCAGAGCTACTGCAGGCACGGTTAACCCTTTGCTGCAGGGTTGGGGCCCGGTCTCTGCAGCCTCAGCCAGGAAACCCGAGCTGTGTGAGGCCAGGGCCCCAGCAAGGGGGAGGCCGGGCCATGCCCAGCTCCGGTGTGAGGCTGCAGCATGTGGCAGTGGGGGGAAAAAAATGTGATTATTAATGTGTGTGGCCTTTTCCTCCCCAGAGTTGCATGGGGTTGCTGGGATGCTCGGGTCCCCCCAGGGCTGCAGGGAGTGTGCTGCTGCGCTTGCTCTCCAAGAGAAAGGAATAGGGGAAGCATGGGCTCTGTGGCCACCAGCACCATGCTGTGATGGTGTTCGACTGCGTGTAGGCACAGCTGGAGAGGCTGTGGTGCCTCAGGTCCGGCAGTGTGGCACAGGGATTGGTCTGGGAACAGGCATGGCTGTGCCAGGCAGAAGATGGTGCCACAGGAGCAAGTCCTGCTGATGCATTGCTGGGAGCAGGGGGAAGAGTCAGGCAGGCCCATGGTTTCTGGGTCTGGGGAAGGCAGAGCAGAGGGGGAGGACTTTTTTGTTTCCATCTCAGTAGAGCTGTGAATTTCCCGCTATAAATAGTTGCTGTGGAGACTGTGAATCTACTGCAGGCTGACAGGCCTGCTGCCAGGGAGGCAGGGAGAGGCTAGCAGTAAAGTGAATCCACCGCAGCTATCTGAGGTCTCCTGCTCTCCCAAAGCCGAGGTTGTTCCCAGAAGCGGTGTTGTGATCTGATACCCTGCCCCACTCCTCACCATGTCCATCCAGTGATGCAGAAGTTTGATGGGCTCAAGGACACCCCTCCTGGGGCAGTGCAGACTAAAATCAGAGCAGGACTAGCTGGTATCTCACTTTGGGGAGCTCCAGAACGAGCCAGATGATAAAGTCCTGCCCGTGAGCTGCTGCATGGTGAGTCTGTGCTGGGCCCTGGGACTCAGAGCCCCGCTGGGGCCACTTGTGTGCTGTGTGCTCTGACTTGCAGGGATGCTGTGCTCAGCAAGGGCTTGTAGGTCTGTGGTGGTGCAGAAGCTGAGAGTGTGTATTGCTCTGGTGAGTTCTGCCACTCCAAAGGTCCAGGTGTCATGAGGCATGACTGGTTTTGGGCAGCTCTGTATGCTGTTCCATGCAGGTTGGGTGGAGGAGTCCAGGCCAGATGTGAAGCATTGCTCCTTGTCCATGACTCTCACAAACCAGGTAGGAGCAGTTCTTGGGCTGAAGTTCTCTGAGCTAGTCCAGGCCTGCAGCAATTCAGTGGGTTCTGGACAAAACAGCTGGAATGGCAAAAGCAAAATAAGTTGTATTTAATGTAAAAGTGTCAAGAAATGAAGGATTAAAAGCACCAATTGTCTTTTATCACAAAGCTTAGAAAAATGCATTTCGCTTTCCTGTACCAAGCTGCATAGCAACACTCTTCATCTTTTGCCAGTGCTTCCATCCAGAGAGGGCGGATGGAGGTAAATCTCACATGCCTAAGGATGGACTTGTCTTGCCTCTGCAGCAACAAGGCCATCAGGGCCCAGTGAACTGCCCAAAATCTCCATCAGCCCTAGGGCGAGGATGAGTCTTAACGCTTTGGGTCTGCCTCTGGGTCCTATTTTCTCACTGAAGTCTCCTATTACCGGACAGTCCACCAAGGAAAGAAGCTGTTGAACTCCCATCTCCACACACTTGAGAGTTTTCCTTTGGCAGGTGAATAGTAAGCCACACCATTAAATCTTCCTTGCTCTCAGCTCAGCCCCTGCTGTCCTCGTGATGTGAGTGAAGAAGGCTCAGGCAGATGCTGGTGGTGCAGGAGCGTGTGAGGCTGCTGATAAGCTTAGTCTGTGCACAAATAAGGAAAATTTTGATTTCAGCTCTGTTTCATAGGTAAGATGTCAGTGAGTATTTGCTGTAAGGAGTGGCCATGCAGACACGCAGCATCCTGGAGGTTTATACCTAAAAGAGACTGATTCTGAACAGCGTAAATGCAAGGGTTAGAGGTGTAGAAGTGTGAGGAGGGGGAGGGAGGCATTTTGAGCTCCTTTCAGACCTCTGTGCAGGCTTGGGTAAACAGAATAATGCCAGCTCTGGTGCTTTGGGTTTTCCCTGACAGGATGAAAGTCTTGAGCCCAGTCTGACTCTTAACTAGAACTGTGTTGGGAGCTCACCGGGTGCCCAAAGGCAAGCTATGCCTCTGGCTGCAGTGCTGGGAGAGGAGCATCAGTACATGGAAAGAAACTTCAGTGTTTTGAGGAAGTCACACCTCTGTCTCAGAACCTGGAAGACATTACTGTTCCAGAACAAGTCCCTGCCACCAGCACTGCCAGCCCTCTATAATTATTTCTGAAAATCTTCTGGTTCAGATGAGTTCTTAGCTTTAGCAACCTGATTTGGAGGATTTAAGGGTCAATATTTCTACCTCTCCTAATGATCTATGGGCATTACTGTCACCTGTCTCGAGCTCTCACAGTGTGTATCAGCCTGAAGCTTCAGCCATACAGCAAGTGACATTTCCAAATTATGAAAGGCTGGGTTGAGAGTGCCCCAGCTACGGTGGCTTAAATCTATATTTCATTAGCAACAAGGGCTCTGAGCTGCTATTTCAGGTGACCATTACTGAAACCAGTCCTACATCGGTGCTGCAGCACTGGGGGACAGCAGTTGGATCAGTCAGTCTCTGCTGTCTTGGTGTTTGTACCTTGGGCTGTCATAGTAACAAACCCCAGGAGCAGCCCCTTGCCAGGATGTCCTGTGGCCTTGCTGGGATGTCACGGGATGGTCAGTGATAAACTCGTGCTCTTCCCCAGGGCTGGGCTGTGGGCAGAGGAGCAGCACTGTACTGTTTAGAATGCAAGTTCTTTTTCACACCTCTCTGGAGCAGGAGTCTTCTCCTGCCAGCCAAAGCCCAAATTCCCTCCTCAGCCAGGATGCGGAGGGGGTGCTTTCCCTGGCTGTGGGAGGGGATCCCACAGACCCCGCTAAGCCCCTGAAAATACACACTAGGAAACCTGAGACTCCCACCTGGCCCTGGCCCGGGACCAGCCTGCCAGCTTTCCTCGTCTGAACTCTTAAAATAATCCCTGTCTCCCTGAAGTGTTTGTAACAGCCTGACTCCAGGAGCTGCTGAAGGCAATGGGAAGGAAAGCGGTGAGGGCACAGCAGAGGTACGGTCACCCTGCAGCTCTCCAGTTCTCTTAAAAGGAGTAAAGTGCTAAAGATCACACCACCTGTGTCCCACGACCTGGTGTCCCACTGCCTCCATCCCCTCGTGCCAGGATCTACTGTGCTGCAGGGCCACGGAGGAGCAGGTGCAGCAGGAGATGCCTTCGGCCCACTTCACGGGTCAGTCCTTGGGCATGAGGCTCCAGAGATGAGATCATGCCAGGCTCTTCCCAGGCTAGAGGAGGCCACTGGGACCTGTCAGGCTGTCCTCAGCTGCTCCTTCAGTCTAAGAGTATTTAGAGATGTCACTAATATCTCTTGGCAGTGGTCCCCACAGGAGGCCACCACCCCATGCAGGAAGGAGAGGTGTTCAACACGCAATACCAGGTGCTGCACAAGCTGGGCTGCAGCGCCTTTGCCACTGTCTGGCTGTGCCAGGACATAAGGTGAGGGGCCGAGTGCCATTCAAGGAGGTGGGAAGGGGTGCCTGATGTCCTGGGCAGGGCTGGCCCCTCTTACAGAAACAGCAGAGCACAGCCTGGGAGCACGCTGGGCATCCCTGAACACAGGGAAAACCTGGTAGCAAGATCAGTGAGGTGCAGCAAGCAAAGCTGGTCCCCAGAAATCAAAGAATGTAAATGAGGTGGGATCAGCCCTTGCTCTGCATTTTCTTTTCTCATTTAGACCCTGAAGTATCCATGCTCTTTTTCTCTCCAGTCCCTTGCTGGTCCCTGGGGCAGCTGTGCTGCCAGATGCCAGCAAGAGGGATGCCCGTGGGCCTGGCACACTGCAGACTGAGGCCAAGGCTGCCTGCAGAAGGGCAGCACCCTCCCTGGGGAGCCCAGGGCTGGTTGACTGAGAGAAAGGGAAATGCTGCTGGTCAGGGCCACTGACATGCATTGGCTGACAGCTGTGGTTCATTTCCCAGGAGGAAGAAACAGATAGCTGTGAAGGTTCTGAAAAGCAGGGAAGGCTTTGCTGAGACTGCCCAGGATGAGGTCACTTTCCGCCGCTGTGTAAGTATACTCTGTGGGTCTGTGCTTTGCTCCAGCAGATGGCCAAGGAGTTCATGTTTGAGTATCAGCCTCAACATCCCGTCTGCCTCCAGGTCTCAGTCCAAGATGCTAGGTGGGGAATAGGAAAAAAATGAAAGCTGAGGAATTCGTAGAAATCACCCTGGCTCAGCACTGGCCTCTGAAACAGGCACTTTCTCCTTTCTCCGTCATACTGGGACATGTCGGCTGTGTCCCACTTGCCCTGTCAGCCCATTTCTTTTAGCTGAGACTGAAATCCAGCAAAAAGGACAAGTCTGCAGAATAAGGTGGATAATCAACAGAACAAGGTGGTAATGTTCTTAAGCAGGAGATGGGAGCATGTCTGCTGTACCTGTGTCATTCACAGAGGAACATCACTCAGAGGACATTGCTGTATCACGACACTGATACTGAAGTAAAAGAAAATATCTGCAATAGAAAAAAATATGATGTACCAACATACAATAAACATCTGAAGTCAGAAAGCTTCTTCTGGCCTCTGCTAATGGCGGTGGTAATTAGGTGCCTGTATCTGATTCGTAGCAAGTTGCCTTTGTAGTTGGCTTGAACTGCTAGTTCTAGAAAGCTCATGGTTACAATTTTTCAAGCTTGCTCAAATACAAAGTTACATCAGCTTCAGATGAGTAAAAGCCATTAAATTCTGCATTTTAAATTACTCTGTGGCCTTTCTCCAACAAGTTTGAGAAAGGTTTAGTTAACACCTGTAAATCTGTAGGCCCTATCTGAAAGGAGATGAGCCAGATTCAGTGATGCAAGAGGAAGTACCAAGTGGCACTAATTTAATGTAATCAGACGGCTGCTTTTCTCCACATCAGCAGAACCCTGTGTACAGACCAAGGCTTACCCCTGATTTATTATTAATTCTGAGAGACACACCTGCATACAGCTGGTTCCCAGGGCTGTTCCCACCAGCACTGGGGGGTCAGTGCCTGCAGAGCTGCCAGGAGAGATGATCTGGTCTCTGCTTCCAGGGCTGCTTGCTTCTGTTGTGCCAGAACAAACCTTCTGGCACTGGTGCAGGTGGATCTGGCGTCTGCAAAATGAGCAAAGCCAAAACCCCAGCAGATGTGGCTGTGAAGAGAGAAAAAACCGGTATGAATTGCTGTACCAGGATCGATGCTCTGAGAGAGCAAGCCCCTGGTGCTCCTTGTCACGGAGGTGTGTGGTGCTGGGGGTGCTGTAGCACCTGCGCCTGGAGGTTCACTCAACACAGCACCCTGGGCCAACAGCATGTCCAGGTGGGTGTAAGCACAAGCTGAGCACAGGGTGCTGCTCCCACTGAAAGTTCCCCTGGCCTGTTGCAGTTTCTAGCTGTAGATTTCTCGGGCCAAGGGTGATATTTGTGTGGGCAGGAATTCTCAGTGGATTTACCTTGAAGCCTTGAAAGCCCCTGTGGGCTTCAGTACCCCCAGCCTCCTGTAACAAGAACTGTCCCCAGTTACCCATGTGCTGTGTGAAGAACCATCTCTACTTTGTTTTTGGACTTCCTACAAGCTGGATTTGAAGACCCCTGGCTCTAGTACAAAAGATGTGTTCACCCCCTCCACCACCCCTCCGCATCCTATAGATCTCTGCAGTACTTGCCCACAGCCAACCCTTTTCCAGCACAAAGAAGCCCCCTTTACTGGGTTCTTCCAGATGTGGAAGCTGCCCTCTATCCTGATAGGACAAGTAGCATTCGACTGGCAAACGACAGCCACCAGGTCTCTGCCTCTCTGCAACCCCTTGAGGGAAATTGCTGAAGGACTGGTGTGAGGCAAAGGAAATGGACAGCCATTGATGCTGGGAGCAGGGAGCTGTCTTCTTGGGGGAATCCACTTCCAGCGCAAGCAGGAGCACTTTCTGGATCTGCCTGGAGAGAATAAGCAGCAGGAAATGTGCTAGATACTGTCAGTAGGATTGGTGTGAGTTGTTTTGACACTGTGAGTGGGATGGTCCCACCTGGTCAAGCGCAAGACAAAACATACAGAAGCTCATTAATGGTTTTCCTGATGTTGTTTTCATGGGATTTGTCATGAAGTGCTAAATCCCAGAAGAGAAAGTCTGTCAGACAGGATAAAACAGGATTGAAGCTTTCTTGGAATCCTCTCCCTCAGGTGAGCTGCATGAAGAAGAAGGACTTGGCAGGAGAAAGCATCGTCTGTTTGTTAGACAGCTTCAGAATGATTGGAGAGAATGGTTTCCATATCCTTCTGTGGAGAGTGCTTTTCTGGGCCAGCAAAGCCTGGGCTTACCTTGGAAGAGCCACAGGATGGTGTAAACCTGAGTGCTGTGCTGCCATGAGGAGGATGAGCAGGGCTACGGCTGGACCAGGGCACGTGGAGGTGGCTGGAGGGGAGAGGCTGGATTAGGAGCTATTTGGTTGCTTTGGTGAAAGGCAAAGGGTTGCTGGGAACACCTTTCCCTCTTAGTGAATCCCTGACTCTTTCCCACATGTGTGCCTGGTATTTGAGGCGCTGGGTCCTTCCCTTCGATGTCTGATGGGAAACTACACAGCCCAGGGACTGCCCTTGCCTTTTGTGAAAAAGTCTTTACAGCAGGTGAGAACTTAGCTGGAACTGGGCAAGGGCACCAAGGGGCTGTTGGCTGCGGGACGTGCCACAGTCTTCCTCCCAAGGGGAAGGGCATTACTTGGGTGTTACTGCCTAAGCCTGCAGCCTCCTCAGGTTTAGGAAGGAGTCAGGCCATCAGCCTGCAGACATACACCAGGGAGTCAGGGCTGGCACTTCTGTTCCCATCATCTCAGTAATCATTGAGTTCTCCAGCAGTTCTGCTGCTTGTAGGAGTAACAGGGGACAAACAGCGTGCCATAGTTCTGCTTCTTGTGGGCAAACCATCTCTGCCCTCCTGCTGCCCATGAGAAGTTCCCTCTGGCAGCAATGCCAGACTGCTGGCATTTGCCTTGGCATCCAGCCATGGGTAGCACTGTTGGCTCCAGCAGCTTTCTGCATGATACCACTGAAGGCTGCTCAAGGTCTCCTTCCCATCTTTATAGGAATTTCTAAATTGCTGATTTGGTCAGCTGGTTCTCTTCCCATGTTGAGGTTTTCCTGTGCAGAGCCAACTTTTCCTTCATGCCCAGTAAGGATGTGTTGTGCCGATTTAAAAGATGGTGAAAACTGATTTTCTTAAGGGCTGGCTCTGCTTAAGGAATGGGAAACCTGAGTGAGGCCTCAGAATACTTAAAATTTACTTTTTGCCTCTTGTGCTGAGATTTATCAGAAGTCTGCACACTTGCCAAGATGAAGATTTGCTACCCTGATTCCTGTGCCCTTCTAGGGACACTAAGAAAGAAAATTGCTTCCTCCTTCATCCTATTTTCTGTAATAGCCTCTCCTTTCTCTAAAGAAGCTCCACTAACACCTGAGTAAGTTACAGAAAAATGTAGTGACATTACCTTTGTGCTCCATTTCACACTCGGGCTTTTGCTTGATCCATTATCTGCTTTAGTTGTAAAATCTCAGATCTGTTTTCCCCCTTCAGGTCAGCACTGAGGCAGTATTTACTTCTGATTCATTCCAGTTTAGTTATTTAAATCTTTCCCCCCATTTCACAGTTACCATTTAAGGCTGATATTTCCCTGGGGCTGGTGTTCATCCCAGAATAGAATTTGATAATACAGAGGATATTTACCACTCCTTTATGACTGACCAGAGTGTTAAAAAACAAACCTAAATCTTCCCATAGCCTTTTCTCTGTTACTGATTTCTGATAGTGACTGTTCATCTCTGGTAGGTGTTGTTTATCTCTCCCCTCTGACAGGCCAGGCTCTCCCTGATGCATCACAAGCTGTTCTTTCCCTTCATGGCTCTCCTGCAGGGCCCCAAAATCCTCTCTCTGCACTCACTCATGGTGTCTCCCCCCTCCTGTCTGGGTTATGCTGTGTCTTCTTCTTTCCTTGTATGATGGGATACCCTCCCATGCCATGTCACTGTTATTCAAATGGAAGTTGGGGGCTGGTTATAATCAGTGGGAAGGCACAGTGATCCCAGGACACAATAGCCATATAAACAAGAATGTTTCTTCAGGAGAAAGTTCAGCTTTGTAATTGTAATGCCTCCTCATAGCCCCATCCTCTTCCCACCTCCCTGGGCTTGCCCAGCCGTGCTGATACCTGTGGATTGTCACGCTGCCTTGTGCTGTGTCTCACCCCAAACAGCCCTTTCCTTGCTGGGCTGTTCAGGCCTCCACTTGCTCCTGGGGCTCCGCTGCCATGTGGGGTGATGGAACTCCTTGTGCCTGCTCCCACAGGCCACCCCAACAGGAAACCATTTATTGCCAATAGTTACCATCAGTGCCCACAATGTCCCTGACTTGCACTCCCGCTGTGCCTGGCAGCTCTGGCAGCTGCTGGGGCAGGGGAGGCATTGGGGACCCTCTCAGGGATGATGTGACAGTGCTGCCTCGCTGCCCAGGTGCTGGCAGGGCTGCACTTCCTGCACAAGTGCTGCTGCATCATCCACACAGACATCAAACCAGAGAACATCCTGGTGTACGGATGCAGCAAAAGGCTCCAAAGGCTTCTCATGGATACATTCCGCTGCAACCAGGGAATAGAAGTGAGGCTAAAGGGAGCAGGTGAGCACTCCAGGGCTTTTTTAACAAGAAAATGGACTTAGGTGTTTATTGGCAGGAGGGAAATAAGAGGCAGCAGGTACAGATACCTTAGGAAAGGTTCACATCTCCTGCAACAGCCAGTACAAAACATTGCAGCCACTACAAAACATTACAGCCAGCTTATGCTGGCTGAAAGGCCTCTCCTTCCTCTGCTTAACACAAACACCAGGCTGGGCTCAAGGCACCTACAGAAATGTGGTTCTGCAGGTGGGTTTGTATGAAGGACAACTACAGGTCACAGATATCTGTTAACAGCCCCACCACAACCTTGGAGCTTCCTTGCAAGGCTTTAGGTATAGGACAGCTCCCCATGTCTGGTGTTTTCAGCTATTGGAAGGTTTACATACAAAATGGCTTGATCAGAAAGCTGTATGACACTCTTGATCTCCCTCATTTCTGAAGTTTGTGGGAGACTTGTATGTGCTGCTAATCTTCAAGGCCTTTTGAGACATAATTCATTTGCAGAGAATGGTGTGAATATTGAATAAGATGTAGGGCTGGAGAGTTTCTCGAGAGATTAGCTCATCTCCCAGCAATGAGACCTTTCATATCATCCTTGCACTGTGTTTTCCTGTGAGCATTTCTCCCATGACAGTGCTGTTTTGTCTCTCAAACTCTGGGGCAATCAGGGAATGCTAAATTAGTGACCAAGTCTTTTGCTCAGAGCAGAAAAGCACAATCTTAAGCACAGGCTGACAGCTCACTGTAAAGCACTAAAGCAGGAATTACCCTTTTCTGGGATCATATAAAAGTGTAACCTTCAAGCCAAGCAGGCTGTGTCCAAGGTCTGTGACAGCCAGGGTTGCTGAAGGCTGAGGAGCAATTACAGATGTTTTGGTTCTGACTGGTGCTCTCCTCTGGGCCCACAGTAATTTAACCTTGGTGCTAGAGGAACGTTACAGCAGGACAGGAGCACATGGTCACACTGTTCCACTCCAAGCTACTGTTGTCCCAAACATTCTTCTGGGTTTTTACTGGATACCAGGTCTTCTTTTGTGTTCCTTCAAAAAACAGCGGTAGCATTTGATTTACGATAAAAAGTATTCAGGACCTTTTAGGCTGAGAAACTATGAAGGAAGGCAGACATGCCTCTCCTGTGGTAAGTGGTGTGTAGATGCTGGTTCAGAATGACCTGATTTCTCTTTGTCCTTTCCATCTAGGAGGCGATCTTGGTAATCAATTGGAAAAATATGACTTAATGAGCATAGAAGTGAAAATTGCAGATCTAGGAAGCGCATGCTGGACAGTGAGTCTGCTCCGAGTCTCAATCCCATGACAATGGGGGATGCTGTGTGCTTCTTTCCATCCCACACCATGTGTCCTTCCCTTTACAGCTGAACAGCTATTTCAGAGATGCCAATATTGGGGGGTGTTATGTTCAGCACTCTCAGCTCCAAGCTGTGCACTGTCTTCCTGAGACGCTGTCAACTTTGGACACTTCTCCAGCTCGCAGTTAGTCCCTACAATCAGAAATTTAAAACTATGTTCAGTGTGAAATGGTGGAAGGTAGATTCCCCCTGGTGTCAGCGGGACCAGGAATGTGCTGGCCGTGCCCTGCGCAAAGCTGAGAACACCCATTCAGTTGTGTCCCCAGTGTCCCCTCGCTGCACGAGAAGCTTGTGACCACCAGCATTGCTGTGACTGGTTTAGGGCCACCAGCCACAGGGAGTTCGTTTCTGTTTTAGTACAAGCCTTTTTCCAAGGAGATACAGACCCAGCCATACCGTGCCCTGGAAGTGCTTCTTGGATTAGACTACAGCACTCCTGTGGATATCTGGAGTACAGCCTGCCTGGTAGGACTGGGGAAAACACTGTGCCTGTAGGGAAGGTGACAGACATTACCTGGCCAGGGCAGCATGTCCTTAGCATCCACCTATCCATGCAAAGAAAGCTTCCTTGCTGAGAATGCAAAAGGGGCTGTTAGCATTCATTCGCTTTAGGGCAAAAGTCTGCTGCTGGTAAAACCCACTCCTAATTTAGTTTAAGCTCTAAGGCAATTCACAAGCCATGTAGGTTAGCTCAAAGGCTTGCCTGAATCAGGCACATGCTGCTTTTCATCCTGATGGAGCTAAAGGTGCTGTTTCACTGTGGTACAGATCAAGCCAGTGTGAGTACTTAAAACATTTTAGGATGAGTTTTGTGTGATAGAGAGGGAAATTAGTACTATCAGTTAGTGGGGAAGGAAAACTCCAAGACAATTAGTGAATTAACAGTGCTACTCCATTTCTAGGCATTTGAAACGGCAACTGGGGAGTGTCTATTTGAACCTCAACCTGGGAAATACTTCTCCAAAGATGATGGTAAGATTCCGTGAGTTTTATTCATTTCGCTGACAGAAGTGCCACAGTCTGTATCTAAATTTGTCTTCCCTCCCTCCATCTAGATCATGTTGCTCGTATTATTGAACTCCTGGGAAGAATTCCTCTTCAAATTGTTTTCTCACAGAACAAGTCAACAAAATTTTTCAGCAGGCCAGGTAAGAACTGGCATAAGGAAGCTTATTTTAAAAATCACTGTGGAGCTCTGACACACTCCTACTCAGTTCATGCTGAACTCCCCCAAAAGTTACTCACACAATGCAGGCTACAAGCAGGGATGGAACATAAACGGAAATTTCATGAAGACCACTAACACTCCCTGCCCTGCCTATCTTTGCAATCCATGAACATTCCAGGGATGAACGCAAAATCCTGAAAAACAGTCACAGCAAACACCCAACACGGAAGGCATTTCCATTCTTTCTCCTTTGGATTTGGAGAGAATGGAAATACAGACAGGAAACAGCTCCATGCCAGGAAGGCTGAAGAGTGTGTAACAGGCTGGATTTTTCAGCCGTTCACTGGCAGAGTACAATGATGACCAGGAATGGGACACTCATACCCTTCCAGTGTGGCTGCCATATTTAGTCTTCTGACCCAACTGTAACATCTCTTCTGTTTTATTCTCCCCAGTTCCTTTCCCTTTGACTCATGAGTATTGAAACCCTTGTCTTTGACCACAAGGCATCACATGACTCCACCCTTCTGCAATTTGGCCTATCATCCTTTTCTGCTTTCATGTTCACCAGCCTACCCACAGTTCATGCAGTGCTTAGTACTGGTCCCATGCTGGAATTCAACAAGCACTGCCCTGCACATCCACACGCTTGGCTCACACTTATGTCTTCTATGGTGTTCAAAAGAAATGAGTCAAAATTAGTTCTACATTCACTCTCCCTGTGAACCAACCTGGCCTGACCACACATGCCCAACTTGAATCACTGCATTTACACCATGCACTCCCCAGGAGGAGGGTTGCTTCTTGCTCAGTCATACACTCTGCTGCGCCCCACAGAGCTGGCTGGCACAAAACAAATTCAACAAGAGTGTCTTGCAAGCTCTGACCCTGAAATAGCATGATGCATCCGGGTGCCTGTGGGCAGGCACAGGGTACAAGCAGCAATGGCTATTCTGGGAACACTATGCGCACTCTCGGCACATTCTCAGCTAAGTACTCGAGAACAAGGTGACTCCAAACACTAGCTTGGAAAGGTGGTTCCTGAGAAACACCCGACAGCCAAACCTCCAAGGGGCAGCGCAGGTGCAGCTCACAGAGATAATTCCAAGGCGAAGGCAGGGATCTTTCAGGATGCTTTGGGTTAATTGCGAGGCGAGGCGGGGCAGCCTCAGCCGCGCAGGTGTGACTGAGGCGCTGTGCCCACGCTGTCTCTGCCAGGCGCGCTCCTGCGGCTCTCCCCCCGTAGCCTCCCCGGCATCCTGGCGGACCGGCACGACTGGACACCGCGGGAGGGTGGCCGCCTTCCTGCTGCCCGCGCTGCACTACGCGCCCGAGCCGCGCAGAGCCTGCGGCACGCCTGGATCGCTGCACCGTGACCGGACGCGGTTCTCCCCGCCCCGCGGCTCCGCGGGACCAGACGCAGCGGCTGCACCGCCCTCCCGCGGAGGCGGCGGGGCCGGGCTGGCTGCCACGGTGGGGGCGGCTGCCCCCCCGCAACTCCCGGTGCGCCGCCTCTGCCGAGCGACCTGGAGCGGGGTGGCGGCTGCGCAGCCCCCGGTGTCATCCCGCGACTCCCTCCGCGCCCGGACTCCTCTCCCTTCCTCCCGCGTCCCTGCAGCGCTGCAGACCGCACGCATCGCTCACTGCGAGCAGCAACAGACGCGAACCGGGCGGATCCCCTCGGCCGAGCGCGGGCACCGAGTGCGGCGGGGCCCCTCCTGCCCGGCTCGGCCGCCCCTCCTACCGCGGAGGAGCCCTCCCTCCGCCTCACTGCCCCCCGGCCTTTGTTCGGGGCTCCAGGGACGGGGACCGGCCAGCTGTGGGTGT
>VWZT01016803.1:221775-299652 GCA_013397055.1 Pachycephala philippinensis
AATGAGAGCGTTGGGGGTCCGGCGGGGGCGAATTCTTCTCCTTGGGTGAGGGAAGAACTTGATGTTGGTGTCTGATGGTGTGCTGGTACAGTATGGATTTCAGGCAGTTACCCCCACCCTTGACTGGGTGTTGCTGCCAGAATCTAAATCCAGAAAAGGAATTATTTATTTTTTCAATAATCAGAGATTCCTCTTTTCACTTGTGTAGGAAATACTAGGATTTCTTTTTTTCTGCTTCTTGTGGTTGACCCAGGAAGTCATCTTGTTGCCAGCCTTCTGTTTTTTTTGGTTTTTTTTTTTTACTGTAGAGGTGCAGGGAGGAGGGTGTTGCTGTGCTCTGGATCCTGTGGGTAAGCGTTGAAGGCAGTGACAGCAGCTGCTGTTGGCTCTGGAGCTCTGGTTGCTATGAGAGAAGCTTCACTAGACTTGGCTGCTATCTCCAGGGAAGGACAGCAGAGCAGCCTCCATTAGCGTGGTGGTGGAGGGATGACTGGCTCACGTTCAGCAATGGGCTTTACTTTTCGGGCTGTTTCCACAGGCCTAAAGCAGGAGTAGGGGTGTGTTTTGGTCCTGTGGGACAAAAACGTCCAAGGTGGATTTCATCACTGTTCTTGAGTTAATGGAATTGCATTAAAGTATGGGTTGGAAACCCCAAGTTACCCTTTCCACGTATTTTGGTCTGTGTGAAAAGTAGGGCAGTGAGAATTGATATGATCTTCCTGTGAAGTGAAGGCTGCAGTTGTGTCTCTTTTGAACTCCAGTCTCCTTCCCAACGAGTAACAGAGCCAGATGCTTTTCTTATTGTTTGTATGTCTCCTTCCTCCCCTTCCAGCGCCTGGGCCCCACTTGCCTTATTGACTGGAATTTCTGCTGTGTGCAAGTGGGTGTGTGCAGCAGACACCAGCCTGCTAGTGCTGAGGAGGGAATTTCCATTCACAGACCAGGGAACTGTCAAAATAAAGGCCCGGCTCAACTTTGGGACTGGAAACAGAAAGTGGGGAGAGGAATTTCCCTCTGCTACAGAGTACAGTTTATTCTCTGAGCTTCTTTCGTGCTTGTATGTCAAAATGTATAGGAAATGTTGCTCTGCTGTGGAATAGGGAGGTGAAACTCCTGTGAATAATGGGAAAGATTCCTCCCTTTCGATTGACTCAAATGCTTGAAGGAACAGTTTGCAGGAGGCCATTTTTGACGTGACTCTGTATTGTGGAATCTGCCAGCTCCCATCTACACTCTGTCTGCCTGACTGCAATAGCTTCCTTTTTTTTTTTTTTTAAAGAATGAGTGCCTTTCTTATCTGCTTTACTAACCATTTGCCACTGGCTGCTGTCTGTATGATATTGTGCTGTCGAGTTGGAGCTATCAGCATATTCCAGTGCGTTTGTTAGAGATGAAACTGTTAGTTGAGGTATGCAGCATGGGAATACATCAGCATTAGAAAACACTGCCATCTTTGTAAACTGACACCTATCATGGGGAGCCCCTTGCCCTGGCCTGAGTTACCAAACTCAGAATTATTATGAGCTCGAAGCAAAAAATTCCAGGACCAGAATAATGTGAGAGAGATTAAAATATGCTCTTAAATCCGCTTGACTGGCAGCAATCATGTGGTAGATGCCAAACTCTGAGTAGCTTTTATATTTGAGGATCTGTAGCACCCGAATTGCCTCACAAGGTGGAGTGAGCAACTTTTAACCCCTCTAAAACACATCAGTCTCTGGGGCTGGAGGTGTCATCTGCCATCTAACCTGGAGTGACATGACACCAGTACTGAACTCTGGATTTTGTGAGTACGAAACCTGCTCCTTGGTTTAATGAAATACAGAAAGTGATCTTCATGGCCCCTTAGTCTTTGTTTACAGTCTCTCTGTAGGTTGTTTACAGTCTCTCTGTAGGTTATAATGGGGAATTGGTCCATTGCCTCACATTCTGTTGGATAACTGGCACCGCTTTGACAAGGCCCTGGCTCTTCGTTTTACTGTCATATCCCAAGTGACCTGAAAGTAATATTCCTTAGCTAATGTTGTCTGAGATTTCCCTACTGCAAGGTGGGGTGATGAAATCCCATGTACATTTAAATCACTCTTTAGAAAGATCCTCAGTTACAGCAAGATTTTATTTTAAAACTAATAGGTCAAAGTTGGAAAAACACAGGAAAGAGGTGGCATTAAACTGGAATCTCGGAACAGGCAAAAGTTACGTTCTTTTTTTCTGGGGGGAGAAAACCCAACTGGCAGTGATTTAAATTTTCCAAATATTCCTCGAAGGAAAAAAAAAAAAAAAATTCAAACTTCCAGGTGCAAAGTGTGCAAAGGAGAACTAAATGTGTGATGTCCCAGCCATGTAATTTATTTGTCTGTCCAGTCTATGCTTTCTCCCATTTTGGATGATCAGACTTTTACAAACTTGTGTTGAATAATGTGATGAGATAAAAATGTTTCTATCTATTCTGGCAATACTAAAACAAACATAATGACTACTCAGAGGTTTGAAAATTCAAAAATCATTGTTCTCATGACATTGCTGTATTACAAAAGCACATTTGTGTTTTTACTCTGGTGCTGCTTGTGTGTGTAAGTCTGAAATTTTGCCGATGAAATGCTCTGTTGTGTGCAGTGTATGAGAAAGATTGCAATAGGCAAAGTGTTTTTTATGTGTACAAGATGTAGTAGCGGTGCTTAAGCTGAAAGTGTTAAACATATGCTTAAATGTATAGCATGTGAGCTAAGTCTCAGTTGCCCCTATGAAACTTAAGCTGCTATTTGATTTTAAAATAAAGATTTTGTTGCATTTTACTTGTCTATTTAGCTTTTTTTTCCCCTCTTCCAAATTAAAAGAAAAATAGCTATGGATATTACAGCTGTTGTAGATTCTACAGCCAGTCTTTGGCTCCCATGACCGACTTGTGGCAAGAGTTAGTGCACAGTAAGTTTGCATGTGCATTGTTAGGGACGGGTTTGTATAAATCTGGCTTAACCTAAACCTTTTGCTTATTTTGATCATGGAAAAAGCACCAGACCATAATGCAGCAAGACTTCAGCATTTTGAAACTGTGTGAGTTAAGATCTCTTTCCACTTTTTCCTTTTAATTTCTTACTGAAGTTGCTGGGGGGTTCTTGCTGTTTTTTTTTGTTTTTTTTTTTTTTTTTCTCCACAGGATTTGCTATTTTGGTGGCAATTTTCCAGTATTCCTGTAGCAAATCAGCCGAGCTGCGGCCCCTGTCCCTGCTGAGCAGGGAGAATGTGCAGTGCTCCAGGCCTCCCTGCCGAGCTCACTCAGGGGTGGGACTTGCTAAGCTGCTGAAATCGCAGCTAATGCCCATTGAGCATGCTGCGAAACAGTTTTTCAACTGCTGCTAGTTTAAATTTTTTTTCTTCTATAATTAGCAAAGATGCTCTTTGTCTTGAAGGATGATCTACAGGACAAATCAGGAGGTTCTTGTTCATTGTCCCCCTTCCCCCCACCCGAGCCAGTGGTGAAGTAGTATTTTCCTGTAACAAAAATAGCGAAAGGGATTTTTCCCTCACTTCAACTGATGAGTCTGAACTTGAAAAGCTGTAGCGCAAAAAAAGAAATCTTCAGTGAATAATAGCCTTAATGCTAGTTTTTGTTGCCACAAGTCCTATAGGAGCATCAATATGGTTGTTTAAACTGTAGATCTGCATCATTCTGATCCTTAAATCTAATTTAAATGCTGAAACAAGTAGAACAAACAAACTATATTTTAAATAATATATTTGAGAAAGAAAATCTTTCTTGGTGAGTTTTATTTGCCTCCTGCCAAACAGACACAAACCTCAATTATTTTAATGAGCAATATGGGAAATAGTCAGCAAAGTGTACTGATGTGTTCAGACTCAAAGGTGGAAAAATGTGGGAGGATTTGTCAGCAGTTTGAGTGGCAAGCTTTTAGTGAGCAGGAGAAGTAATTTCTTTTGTGGTCAGGAATCTGATAGTCCCACATTCACCAAACACGAAGAAAAAAGGGGGAATGAAGAGAGAGGAACGTAGAAGAGTGGTATTGAGAAATGGTGAGGAATTTGGCTTTTAGAGTGAAGTTCAGAAATTATCCGTTGTTTATACTAAAGTGTAATCCTTATAAACTTGATAACGTAGACAGGTCTTGCATTCCTCCCTGAGGGTCACAGAAGGGGTAAGTTTAGCAAAGGGGAGGTATCCCAAACACTCAGACTAGTTTTCAAGGCAGCAAACTTTTCTGTTTTCATCCTGTTCTAAAAAAACCTAGTTTTTTGTTTGGTTTTTTTTTTTTTTCACTTACAAGCAGCCTTTTGAGGCAGAATGTGAGTTCGCTTTAAAACCAAAATGCCCTAAAATATTTCAAAGTAATTTCATAGTAGAAAGGTCACGGTGCTTTTGATGTGTTCATATTTAGAGCATGATTACAATTGCAATCATACACGTTGACAAGAAGATATTGTCTGGATTTGGTAGCTGCTCATTTAGTGACTCAGGCCTATTCCTGTTGTCCTCACAGAACTTATACCAGGGTTTTGTTCTGCAGCCTTGTTGATTTATAGGACAAAATGTTTTCAGTGGCCGTGCCAGCAACCCAGAAACAGGTTGAAGTTCTGATACTGAGAAGAATCCTCTTAACTTTAAAGCACGCAGTTTGAAATGCAAGTTGTTGATAGGGAAGGTGTGTGAGACCCTGCCACCAAACTTTTTAACAGAACATGCCTGCTGCTACTGATTCAGTAAAGGAAAAAAATGTCAGGATGCAGCTTGGAGTTTTAGTTTGTTGGCATCAGATAATGTGGTCTCTTGGTTTTGCATGACTTTGAATCATGAAAATAAGTGGCAGAGAATTTCTGAGGATTATGTTGATGGTCATATTTGGGTAAAGAAGCCCAAGTAAGACGGTGTTGGTCAGACTGTAGGACAGAAAGTCGCTTCTTGCTTGTGGGAGCAGAATATGGGAGCTGCAGAGGTGATAGCTGGTGGAAGGATGGGACCAGGAAGACTGAAACTTCTCATCACAGCTCCAGGTAGTGCAGAGATTGGGAATAGAGGCATATTTTTCAGTGTGGTTGTGTTTCCCAGTGCTGCGTCTGCCCAAATTACATCTTTCTGGGAATGCTTTAAGTCAGCTTTAGGACTGGAACCCCTGCAGGATGCTGGTGTGGAAACTGCTGCCAGGGAGCAGTTCTCAAATGTTTTTATGGGAGAGAGTGAGGAGGTGAGAACATATCCTTGCTTGTAGGCAGGAAGGAATACACTGGGAAAAGTTTGAGAACCAGTGATTAGGGAAGCTGAAGTGCCCTGGGGGTTCAACATGGAGCCCTTAAAATAGCATGTCTCAACCTGAGCTGCACTATCAATTTATAGATACTTGGAAGAGTACACAAGCCTTTTGCATTTGTGTGGCCTTTTAGTAAAGACACTAAAACATTATTTCCTGTGTTTCAGTGGAATTGAATTGGAATAACTTATAATCATGCTACAAGAATGCTTTCAGTAATGTGGCTGTAGATGAACTTTTTCTACAGCAAAGATCTGGAGGTTTCCTGTATGAATACGACTGAAGTGAACCTTTGAAGAAAAGATGACTGCTTGATTAAGCAGGCTGTGCTTGCCTGTAGAGGAGACTGGCTTGCTGGTTCAAAGTTCTCTTGCAGTTTTTTGAACTTCAAGGATGTTGGGGTTCAAGATGGCCTGGAAATTAAGAGGGAACAAGGATACTGTAGGGTGAAAGTCAGGTTCTGAGCTTGTCACAAACTCACTTTGTTGTGCAGTTCTTCTGATTTCCACCTCAGAGTTTGCTTGTATATGGAAGTTTGTGTGTTAATTGGAATGGGTGTTTGTTACGCACTGTATATTCATTATACAGCTTTGTGCAGGTTTTTGGTACATAACAGTGTTCCATGGCAGTTCAGGCTGACAGCCCTGTTCTTCCCACCGTCACTTTTGCCTCTGTTCTGTCCCATGCCTGCCCCAGTAGTGAACTGTTCAGGAAGACTACCATTCAGAAAACAAGTGCATTTCATTTTTGAAAGGAACAGTTTTCTGCTGGCTTCTGCCTCAACTGCTTGACTGTGGGGTCAGGTTAGCACCAGTGCAGGGAGGGATGGGGAGGCTGCACTGAAGCTGTTCCAGCTGAAGTCAGCTTGAAACTATTGCAGAACTGCACCCTGCGAGCGAGGTTACTCCGGGTGAAGTTACACGAGATAGCTGAGCATATCCAACTGCTCTTCTGCTGAATGGGGGAAGTTTTGTTCCCCCTTGCTCTCTCACCCAACGGGGAGTTCTGCCTTTTCTGTTTGCCAGCTCTGGTTCCTGCTGGATTCCTTTTCTGAACTCCTTCAGCTTTCTAACCCAGCAGAAAGCTGTGTTGGGATTATTTTATGTTTTGGGTTTTGCTGGATTTTTTTGCCAAGATAGTGAACTGAATTGGCTCACTGAGAGATTTGTCAGGCATCCAGAGCCCTCACAAAATAAATAGGGGAGAGCATATGGGTGGAAGTGCAGAGGATGTGGTGGGGACCGGAGAAGGGGAACAGGGTCTCCGCCTTTCAGTGCCGCACCCAGCACGGCCAGCTCAGGCTGTCCCCTGTAACTTCACACTCCTCTGAAAGGAGAGTGACCCACCATCCACTGCATGCTGACAAATCTGTGCCATTCTGTGAGTTTGTGCCCTTGATCACTGTGTGTGGAGTGCTTTCTTTAGACAAACCCTTAGTTCCCCCCTTAAAAATTGGTGGTGTAGGCTTGCCTTCATCTCCTCTTGTTTGTTTGAGAAACTGGTCAGATGTGAGTTTTAATGTAGGCTTGATCTGTGATGGTGGAGAAGTGTTACAGCCTAAGCTTGGTTCTTAAGTGTTTCAAAACAGCAGATTCTTGTAGGTATACTTTTGTAGAAGGTCAATACAGCTGAAAGCTGGAGTGATGGCTCATTTCGGAAGATAGCAAAAAGTTAATTAGTATAAAAATATTACTAATCTGTGTAAATGCACTACACAATGTTTCTTATCCTTTTTTTTTTTTAAACCTAGCAATTAGAAAGTCTTTGTTTTGTATTTACTTGCCAGTCGTTAACGGGTAGTGAAATTCTGCAAGGTGTGCAGAAAATTACAAATTACTGAAGATACACTGTCAAATGTATAAAAAAAGATCATGGCATGAATTCCATATAACTTCACTGAAAATATATGTAGTATGAGTGGAACAACACAAAAATGTAATTCAGCCAAGGCCAGTTGCAGCAGCAACTTCAATCCTATTTCTTTAATATGGCAAACTTGGTTATAGCAAATTTGAAATAAAGCAATTGTGTGTGCACTGCAGATCCTGTTGTGTGCTGTTCTGTCTGCCCACTGCGAGCTGAGGCTTTATTTTGTACCTAGTGAGACTACTTGGTCTAATAGAACTTGAGGCAGCATTTTGGCTATTTGTGTTTGAATAAAAGTATGTAAATAGTAGCGTGTCATGACATCTCCAAACATGTATTGCTGTGCAAAAAAAAATTCATGATGGGTGTGAGCAGTATGTCTCATAAGCAAGAAATCTCATCTGTTGCGAGGGTATCTTTTATTTAATGAAAACCTTTGCAAATAGCCCCAAATCAATCACTTTGCCATAAGGGAACTAAGCAGAGTGTATGCGCTGTCTTATCTTTACAGCCGACAGTGGTTGTTCTGACTTTGCAGTGTGGCAGCTGAATGCCAGGGTGCACACTGGGGTGATGTGTACAGAGACTTCTGGGGACTCCATCTGAATGCTTGTATCAGCTCCCTGCCCGTGCCCCAGGATAAGGACTCAGGGTTGGAACACGTAGTTTAGCTGTGGCAGTGGCTGGGCAGGAGGTGGAAAGTTTTACTAAGACGTTGCATTTTGGGGTATGCCATCCCAAATCTGTCCCTTTAGATACATGACTTATCAGTAGGAAGATCTCTGCTGAGGTTAAAGCTGTGACTTGTGAGATATGCCAAGGAAATACCTTAATGCTGCCCTGCAGTGGTCCTGTTTGGAGGGGTTGTTTCTTGCATGCTCTGCTTGAGGTGGGAGGCACTTGGATGCCCAAGTCCCAGGCTGTTGGCATTCTTTTCACACCTATGGAAATCACCATTAGTGCTGCTAAAAGAGTGGTGCTTGTTACCTTTCCAACCTAGCTCCTGAAACACTTGGAGCATGGTGTGGGTGAGTCAAAGTCAAGAAGCTGAGCACAGAAGTGTTTGCATCTGACAACACAGGTTTGATCTCAGTGGATTCTCTTTGACCACTGCAGGTTCAAAGTACCCTTTATGAAATGCTCAGATACAGAATTTGTAAGAAGATGAAAAACTCACAAACTGGGAAAAGACTTTACCCACAACATAAGAGTTGAAATTGATATGTCACAGTTCCTGTTTCCTGCTCCTGCATTTCTAAGTCGTACGTATGTAGACAGCAGTTAATAAATTAATAAAGAATAAAGCACTAGCATGTTCTAAAAGTGAGACTATGCATTGAAACCTGCAGTCATTAGTTAAGCCTCTCTTGGGTTCAGCTTGGGACTATCAGCTTGAAACTGGTCAGCAGAAATTCATCGAATCATACATGGAAAGAGGATCTCAGGGAGAATGAAATGGGATGTCCAAATGCTGGTGTAAGTTTTATGGTTTTTGCAGAACAGTATGAAAGTGTAACCAGGACCCTCTTAGTGAAATCCCTTGCTTGAAAAATGCTTTTTTTTTTTTNAAACAGTGTCACACAGCAGAGATGGATGGGGAGCAGACTGTTCTTGTAAGCAAAGTTTGTAGCTTTCTGTTGCTCTTCCAGTGTCAGAGTTTAGGCGTCATTCTTTTTTCTGAGTAATAGTGAAGCAGTCTGTTCCCGTGGGAGTCACTGGGCTGGGGCAATACTTGAAAGGAATTCTAAAATTTTCAGTTTTACTTGAAGAGAAGGTTGTGAAGGAGAAAAAAAGTGGCCTTGACACATATGTAAAAAATGAAGGAAACTTCTTGCTGAAGTTTTTGAGAGGTGGTTGTTACTGAAATGGTACATGAGTTTAAAATGTAGAAATTCGTCTTGAACAATGGGACTTTCTATGGAATTCTGTTAGTACTGAAAAGGTATAATTTAGCTTAGGTTAAAATCTCTGCAGTTAAACTGATTATCGCTGATTTTTGGAGTCTGCCACTTCTCACCCAGGATGTGTGTGTGAGTCCTTAGCCTTTACTGACCAGGAATGAAACATGTGAAATGGCCACAGTGACTGAAATTTTTTTTCAGGAGCTTTTTACCCCCCTAAAAGTTCAAGAGGAAATGCTGGCAAGACAATGTGTCCCCACTCCTGTTCTGCTTAGAGCTAGATAAAGCCCTGGCTTTCATGCCTAGAAACACTGTATGTGACATCTCAGGAGTTGTATTTTGATTTTACTGATAAAAGAATTAAGGCACAAAAAAGGAATTGGCTTGCATAGGACGTGTTATAGGCAGTTGTGGAAGTACAACATGTTTGGTTTGGAGACTTTTTGGCTTCTGGTCTAGTGGTACAGATTGCAGTTTCAGGTAGCTCTCTCACCCACGCAAAGTCATCACCTCTGCCTACATGTCCATGTACTGTAGTGTTGTGTTCCTTCTCTATGTATCTTCAGGTTCTTTCAGTAAAGCTGTCAGTGGTTTTAATACTGCTGTTATTAGGTGTGGTGGGGAGTGCATTATGTGGTGGATACAGGTGAAAACATCTGTATGAGTTGATGATGGGGAAGTGTGGTAATATGAGCCAGGGTGTTTTTCCTGCCTGTTTTCACTAGCTTTGTAATGCTACAAGGTAGTTTGAGTTATTAACAATGTTGCTACTGATTTGTAGCCACAGAACTGATAAACTATGTGAGGGGGCATTCAGAGTACTTTGGCAAACTGTGTTTAGATGTCTAGTGCACACGAAATCTATCTGCATTATTCAGGAAGATAATTCCTGCCTGTGCTGTTTTCCTCCTGTGTTGAGGTCATTCTCCTATCCAACTGTTACCCAGCTGAGGTCTAGATAGTTCTCAGTTTTTCCATAATGACAAAATCAAATTTGCCCTATGATAAGTGGTGCATGTGAAATTCCTTTCAGTTAAAGCACATTGCCCTGAATATTTTCTGACTGTTTTTTTTTTTCTTGTGAGAATTCAGCATCTTGTGTTTGAAAGAGAAAGGAGAAAAGATGCAGATGAGGAAATGCTGTTGTTTAAGGTACAAGGAGGAAAGCGTAGCTTGTTTCTAGAACATAATCTGTCCAGCTGTGACTTAGTCATCTTCAGTCTTATATAAAATGCATCCAGTCTGAATAGTTGAGCATCTCCCTCCTGAATGCAGCAAACCTTTTATGCTTATGTGAAGCTGTAACAGGCACAAGCCGTCATCTTAGGAGTACCTTCATACTTGTGAACCTGCAGCATCCATCATACTGTCAAGCCTCATTTACTCATGTGATGGGATTTTTAAAATTTTATTCTGTTCCACATTTTTTCAAGCTTAAAGAGATTCCTTGCTGTTGGCAGAGAATACAGCACTAATAATTCCAGACAGGAGAGCAGAGAACTAACGTAAGAACAAGGGTGACTCTCTTGAATCAGACTGAAGGTTTTGTTCATCTCTGACAGGGCCAAAAATTGATGTTTGAGGAAGAATGTAAGGTGAGGAGATCACAGGATCTTGGCTAATATCTCTAATTTCAGTGTAGTAGTTCATGCTGTTACATTACTTCAGCCCTGCTCTTAGTCACTTGGATTTCGCATAGCTCTTCTTCAAGGAAAGGGGGATAACTTGACTATTATGACATACTTTTATATGGATAAATGTATTTCCACACAAGTCCTTTGTTTATATAATTATGGAGGTTTTGGAGGGGTGGGGGAGATTTTTCTTAGTGACAAGCAGGAACTTGTAATCTTTGTAGGAACTGGCATGTGTGAGTTGAGAGATATTCTGTGCTAGTTAAGGGATGATGGACAGCCTTGTTCAGGTAGTCAAGGAAACTTATGTTGTCAGTGTGTTGTTAAATAAACGTATTGATAAAGAGAGGTGCTGATAAATCTTACAACTGTGGGCATGGAAGATGACATTTAAAATTCTATCAATACATTTGCCATTAATACGTTTAATAAAACTGGAGAAGCTGGCATCTTCAGTCACATATGTCTGCAGGGGAAGGTCTCCTTAGGAGGGGTTCTTGGAGCTGAGCTTCACTTGGGTAGTTGGAAACATTCTTCAAAGGCTTCTGAGAAAGTGTTTGATGTAGTTTTAGTTCTAAAAGGAAGCTTTACACTTTCTTTCATAAGAACTACAAATACACTGTGCTCGCTGTGAAGACTTAATGGCTTGGGTTGATGCTGGTTGGGGACCTCAAGGCTGCACAGTTTTTCTGGTAAATCCATATACTGTTTTTCAGGCTATGCTTGGCAAACATGGCCTAGCTCCCATATAAGCTGCAATGCCAAGTGTAAAAATGACTAGGTGCGATTTTCCACTCTTTGTTAGGTGGAAAGTCAGATCATCAGAAGGTTATTTTTGGCCTTAAAATACATAGTTACACAAAAACTTAGTGGCCCTGGAGAAGAAATGAGCAATGCCCTGAGCAACTGATTCAAGTTGGCCCCTGCTTTGGGGGGAGGGAGACAGTTCAGCCTTCAGTGGTCCCTTCAAATCTGTATTATTCAGTGGTTGAGTGCAAGTTACGCTGTGCGTAGGAGGTATGGGGGACATGCCTGTTTTAGGTGGAGAGGGCAGAAGATAGGAGGAAGAAGGCTGTACTCTGATACTGGAAATGTTTGTGCTGGAGAAATTGCATTAACAGTGGAGACCTGAAATATTTGAGACTGGAACTTGGCAAGGACACACCTAGCTTTATAGATGGTTGTGAGATGAAATCAGATTTTAATTCACTGCTCTTCAGATTCTTTTTATCTGGATAGCATAAAATATTTGATGATTCTTGATCAGAGAGGTGCTAGTGGAATAATGAAGTATGTTTAGGGATCTCTGAATTGTTTTGCCACATTTCAACAAAAGATGTGAATCCTTCCAGTTGAAAGGTGATGCATTTGTCAGCAAAACTGCAGACCCACCTATAAATTGTGAAACAGCATTTTGGAAAGCAGTAGCTCAAAGGGCTTTAAGGTCTTTACAGCTTGTTGCCTCTACATTGTACTTGGGCCATTATTTTATTTAAAAGGGTTAATGTGATTCTTGGGCATATTGAGGAGGAGAAAAAAAAAGTGAGGGAAAGGAATGTGAAGCAAAATAAGTAATCTTATAAACACAGCAATGTTGAGACTGATACTGGAATTGAATTTTGGTTTCCATGCTTCAAGAAGAATGCCAGTGTATTTGGAGAGAATTCAAAGGACAGCTGCAGAAATGATCCAGGGACTGGAAAATAAGCCTCATGATGTGAGGTTTAAAGGCGCTCAACTTACTCAGCTTATTGAAAAGACAATTGAGAGAGGACTTGATCTTTCTGTAAAAGGACTTGTGAGATTTGCTGACAAAGGCATAGCAATATCAACTGAGGTTAGACAAATTCAATTTTGAGGTACAGTTTCTTAGCAATGATAGTAATTAAACATTGGAATTGTTTACAGGCAAGGGGAAAGGAACAAACATTCATCTTAGTCTTTTACGATAGGCCCAACTTACTTCTTTTTGGAGAAAATACATTGTGGGGTTTTTTTTTAAATTATGCTAATACTCCTTTCCTGACACTGGAGTTTAAGAATCTTTGAAGATTTCGTGCCATGATCAATTGGTGCAAGTTCAGGTACATGAACTTGCAGTCACAGCCAAAATCACGAAATTAAGATGAATTTAGAGGAGAAATAGTTAAGCAGGCACTAGAATACTTGCATAACACACATAAGATGCAACGGGAACTCTGAAATTTAATGCTTTGTGGCTTGCATCATTGGAACGCAGCTCTTTCCCATACTGTGTTGCTTCAGATGTTTTAGATATGGTTAAGGCTTTCTGAAAGCCCCTACAGAGACGTCCTGATATAACTGTGTACACTCACTGTATTCAGATGAGCATTCCTGCATTCCAGTTGACCGCAGCACAAGTCTGTAAATCTTTTTCATCCTTTTTTAGAAACAGTATGAAAAAAATTGCACAATGGCAATATGATTACAATCCCTCTGAGACTAAGCACAAGCTCTCCTGGTAGGTTTCATTCTTAAATGAATGTAGGATATTTTTTATCTCTCAAGTTAACTGGACTTGTTCAGAAAGTTTATTTGTGTTTGAAACAATATTAAGTAATTGTCAGAAGTGGTGTTCTAATGGCACTTGTTTGCTGGTTTTCATGCCATCCAAATGAGAGTACTTTAGCAATTCTGCTTGTCCATCACTTTGTAAATTCACCTGGGGAATTGAGTGACTCAGTTTGGTAATGGCTCCAGATCATGGTTCTACTTTTTATTTGCAGTTGTGCATTCCACCACTTCCTTGATGCTGCGAAGTTTCTGTATGTCCATAGATTACCTTGTTCCAGATGCCTTTGCAGACATGCAGAGCTCTTGTATTCCCTTCTGGTAGCTCTCAAAATCTGCTGCTTTGTGCAGGTGGAGCTCTCCCGGTCGGTCCTGCCTGAGTGCATGCTCGTCCTTGCCTGTGCAGAGGAGAACGTTGAGCTACCTGGGCTGCTCTTTTGTTCTGTGTGGCTGCATTCCTGCCTCTCCTCTCCTCCTCCTCCAGGTCCAGTCAGGGAGGAGCCCCATTGCTGTCACCTCTGCAGCTGTGCAGTAAGGAAATGCTTCTATGTTGTATGGAAGAAAAGGCAGCTGAACATTTTCTGAACCTTTTCTGTCAATCTGTCACATAAATTGTGCTGTTTCTGAGGTGGGAAAGAGGTTGTCTGGCAGCTGCAGGTTTCCTTGCTTAAGGCTAGAGGGATAGCAAACTGCAGGAACGTGTTGGGGCGCTACACAGCACAAAGCAAAGACCTCCAGCTTCGAGATCGAGTGCAGCAACTCCTGCTACTCACCTTGTCCAGACAGCCCTGTCTGCCATAACCTGCAGGAGCGGCTCGCAGGAAGTGCTGCACACAAAAGAGGTTGTGAGGGCTTAGTTTAGGAGTAGAGAAACCTCCCTCTTCGTTGCCTTCCCTCTCAGCTGTGTCATTGTCCCCCTCTCCACAGCATCAGGAGGCTGATGGAGATGACTTGCTGAAGGAGGCTGTCAGTCTGTTCAGCCTGAGCAACTTCTTGCATTTCAACCTCTTTGTTTCATCATGTGGTTGTACATACATGTGCTTAGTTGCATTTATGATAATCATGAGAAATGTCCTGAATGTATTACTCTGCTCATAATTCAACATTCAAAAAAGATGGAGGTAGCAGATAGCGTTACACAGAGGTGTTACAGAACCACTCTCTCAGCATCGTTTTTGTGTGAGCCCTATGTGAGCACTCTTGGCCAACTGTTTGATGTCAATGCTCCTGTGTTACCACCCACAAGCAGTTAAGGTGGTTGATGGTGTGCTGTGCTCTTCTCAAAGGAAGAAATGACTAATTTTTGTGCAAGTCATCAGAAATAAATCAGGTTTGACTGATTTTTGTCTTTTTTTCAGTCACTGGTTGCAGGTGTTCTACTGCTAATTTCTGGTCATCTGCATTTACTTTGAAAATGTGTTTAACTGGATTATCTGTTTTTTATCTTGTTAATAAAAAAATGGGCTATTAAAAAAAAGTAATCATGGCTCTCAGCACTGTCTTGCCAAGCTTTGCATTTCTTGCCAGCATTTAGGAAGTAGATATTTGGGAGTTTCCTGAATAAGCATTACACCTTTTTCTCTGTGATTGTAAGAGCAAGTCTGTGATTATATTGTTTTACAAAAAACTTACCGAAATGACTTATAAAAATTTATATTCCTTAAATCTTGTTGGGCCAATATATTGTTGGCTGCTGTCTTATTCTGTAAATCTGACTTCTGGGTGAACATCCACCGTACGTGGAGGATCCAGCACACAGAGCTGGGTCATGCCATGGTGCCATGTCAGTAGTACCTGCATTTTGGGATCAGTGTGTATCTTATCAGTGCCAAAATACCATATAATGTGAGATGCAACTCATCCAGAAAAGTGAAACATGGTAAAGAACATCTCTTGGACATTGTTTCACTCTCATTGTTTCAACCACTCATTGAGTGGTTGGAAGCCCCAGAAGGGGAGCTAAGGGCTGATGCTGCCTTTTGGCCTCATGATTGCTCTCCACCACTGTCCTACTGACTCAGTCTGCTCTCTAACAGGTTTTGTGCTGGGAAAAGCACATCTGCCAGAAATGTGTGAATGTGCTAGGGGTCCCGGAACCATCTTAGATGACCAAGAGTGCAACTGGGCGCCAGTGTCTGGGCAAGTGCTACAGTTGGTGATGTCTCCTAGAAAGATGTCCCTGAGAAGGAGATGTGGTGGGGCAGTGCAGCGGGCTGAGCCTTGAAACCTGTCACAGCACTGGAATATTACCAAAATCCTGTAAAGTTCACTGGATTTTAATGCATAACAATGATTATGTAGCTCAGTAATGGATCCAGCTCTTGCCATGTGCAGCACGGGTTGCAGGTGTTTTTGTCACCTGGTTTCTCACTCGAGGCGCATCAGACAAACCGGTGTTTGTGGAACACGGTACAAGAGCATTACGCAAGCCTGGAGTAACTTCCTTACAACGCAGAGAAAAATGTATTTGCATGATCTCGAGCCCAGGTGCAAGGCTGCAAAACTTGCCATAGAGGCCAGGTTGGGGCTGGAATGGCACTCGGTGATGGTTTGGGCAGGGGGGGAAGGGTCAAAACGAGTCCTTTAATGGAAAGCAGGGCTGAACCTTCGCATGGGAGCTGCGGCTCCATAATTGCCACACTGTCTGATGTTGCCATGGCTGCCCAGGCAGTCCCTGCGTGGTTTCCTGATGTGTGAGAGCAGGCCGAGGCTGCCGGCAAGCACAGAGCTGCCCTACGTGTTTGTTGAGATCAGGCGTGCGCTGGCAAGCCGCGGTGATGGGAGGATCCCTGTGTGGGAGATTGGAGGCTTTTGAGCTCAGTCTCTTCCGCACCTCTTCCCTCCCAACAGGTCAGAGAACGAGCCGTGATTTTTGCAGGACTTCAAAACAGCCTTTTTTTAAACTTCTTTATCTCCATTGTAAAGTCCTTCATTCTGCCTTAAGCCAGGGTCGTGCTAGAAGCGAGGCTGCAGTGTGAAATGGAGGATGCTGGGGTCACGAAGGAAGGCCTGGGGGGGCTTGCCGGGCCTTGGGGGCTCTGGCATGTTTTGATCCGAGAGCCTTTGGCTGCGTTGCCATCTGCATAGCCTGTGAATAGTTTTCTCTGGCACAGACCTTGTTCCTCAGTGTTGCATCATCTCTGGGAGAAAGGCCAGGTCCGGAGCCCCAGCACAAAGGCTTTCTGAAGCCGATGAAGCTTGTTCTGTGTGCGGAGCGTCGCTCTCCTTCCTGTCGTCCTTTCCATGGGATTCCTGAAGCGGCCTCCATCCGAGAGCCCCTTCGTCAACAACTGCTTTTTCTCCGCCGCTTCCTGCACACCTGGCTGATGCAATGTCTGCCTTGGAAGCGCTGCTGGAGTCTCCTCTGGAGCTGGGTTGTTTGCCCCGGTGGGGAGTGACCAGGCAGGCAGCCTTTGTCACGTGGGGGCCTTAAATAGATGTATAAAGGATGTATAGCAAGACCTTGAGGCACAGGCAGAGAGTATTTAGTGGGATTATGCAGAAACCTTTTTTCCAATACTAGGGCTGGAGGTTGCAGTCCTAC
This sequence comes from Pachycephala philippinensis, assembly GCA_013397055.1. Classification (NCBI taxonomy): domain Eukaryota; kingdom Metazoa; phylum Chordata; class Aves; order Passeriformes; genus Pachycephala; species Pachycephala philippinensis. The sequence continues at coordinate 238,514 of VWZT01016803.1, forward strand.
TCCTGGCGACTTGTTAGTGGTTAGCTTTCCACAAGTTGTAAGTTCAGGATGCTGTTTTATGCCAGTAAATTCTGCTGATTCCGCTTCTATATTCAGCGACTTCCCGTGACTCCGGACTGTCTGAATTCTCATGGGAACTGTAATTTTCTGGCTTTGGATTTGATCCTAGTTATTGCCCTTTATTGCTGAGTTTCCCTCTGACCTTGCATGTGGTACAGGCTTTTTTCTCTGAAATACCTTCAAAATGCAATTTCAAGGTCTAAAGGTTTTTTCTTTTCATGGGGGGTTGTCTGACAAGCTTTTAAATTTAAGGTTTGTCTACCTAGGATAGTTTAATAGTTGCCTGGATAAAACCATTTATGTGAATACTATTGCATCCACAAGCAACAAAATTTAGAACAAGGAGGCACTTTGGTCTGCTAAGATTAAACCAATATTATTTACATTATTTAAAATAATCTTGAGTCTTACTTTATCCGTAGACATTTTCTGGTGTAGGCAGGTCTCTTAAATTGAATCTGAAAACATAGGGATATATATGGACAAGGTGTGGTGGACTGAGCAGTGGTGTTTCCAATACTGCTGTTCCTAGTTATCAGCCCCGTTGCAGAAATGTATTGCCCCTACAACAGTGTCTAAAAGGGAACATGTATTTTACCTGTTTCTGCTTTTAGTCCAGTCTTCAGAGCATCAACTGCAATTGATGAGACATGGCAATGCTTTCTTCCTGCCACCTGTTTTGGCAAAGACTTAGAGGAGACAGTTGCAGCAGTAACATCAGCTCCCACGGCTGGATTCACTGGAGGTTGGTTGTCAAGCTCTTAATCTCAGAGTATATGTTCTGAACCTTTTTGTTTGCATTTTTATGACATACAGACATTTGACTGTTCTCCTTCACCTCATGGGAAAAGAGAGCAGCAACCTTACAGTATAGGACCAGCATAGCAATTAGGATGTGTTCCCTGCGCTGCAGAATAGTTTTGCCCCATGACTGTCACAAAATCAAAAGTTTGTGGAACTAAAAGAGAAAAGGGATATTTTCCCTCTTTCCTGTTTCATTTACTTTAGTAATTTTTGTCTTCAACTGTGTCTTATGTGTAATCCTTTTTTTCTCTTGTATTGCTATATATTTTCCAGAAAATAGTAGAGAACAGNGCTTCGGTGTTAGAAGAATTTGTCACCTTCACCAGCGACTTGTGATGCTGTGAGACAGAGCCACTCTAAAGCAATGTTTTTAGCATAGAAAGGGGTTCTTTTTGAGTCTATAGGATTTTTCTGAATTTCTGCACTATTTCTGTTATTTTTTGTATGTTATTTTGATTATTTCAAATTTTCATAGTGTTGTAATGTTTTCTTGAAGACTTCCTCTGTTTATGACTCTTAAAGTTATGAGGACTTTAATATGAAGTTCTTGGTTGGGATAGTCCTTTTCCCATTACATTTTTGTCATTCCTTTAAAACATTGTCTGTGTCACCTGCTCAGCACACTGTGTGTGCAGACCATGCAAATGCTGCCAGGTCCTTTCTCATCAGCATGGGGTGCAGGCAGAGTTCCCTGGTGTGTGCCTGCCACCTCTGCATAAACATACCTCAGAATAATTTGGTCTGCCATGGATCACTGCTGCTCTGTAATTTGCTTCTGCTTTCTAATACGGCATTTTTATGGAATTATCTTTATGTATGACTCTTCAACCAATTTAAAATCAATAGAAATTAAACTTTCCAGTAAGGTTCTGTGATGCAAATTGGATGTTTTAAGAAAGTCCAAACAAACCCTTGTCTGACATCTCCACCTCTGGAATGTATTGAACTGTCAAGAATGTGATTGAATTATCCAGGAGAAGGTATTTCTGGAGGGAAAGTCTTACCTGCCCTTTTTTTATCTCTTATTAAATTTCTCTTCTATTTTTTATCATAGTATGTGAAATCTTTAATGATTTCAAAAGAAAAACAGGATTTTGTTTTGGTTTGCATAATGTCTTGACTGCCGAAGCAGCAGCAAAGTTTTGAGGTTATTCTTTTTGCTTTTCAAAGTAATTTCTGCAGCCTTGGGTCAGTTGCTGAGAGTACTTGACTATGCATTTTATAATTTCTCTGCTTGATGATTTAATTTCTCTCAGTTGCTCTCTCATCATTTGTAGTCCCTTAGGGTGTAGTTCGCAGAGGAGTTTAACTAAAATTCATGTTTTCTTCATCAGATAAAATGATGGAATCCTATGGATAGATATGGTGAAAATTGCCTTAAAATGGTTTAAACCTAGTTTAATTTTTTTTATTAGATCTACTTAGTTTCTGTCTGTTTCCAAATTTTATCAAAATCAGTTTAACTTGCTTATACCTCAGTTTTAAACATAGTTTACATAACCTTCACTGAACAGCTTTATCATGCTAACTTTAGCTAAGTAGGTGTATTCATAAGCATAGGTTGAGGTAGTTTGTAGTGCTTTCATAGAGCACTTCAAGTATAAAGGGAATTGTTAATATGGTTTCATATCTTGTATGGAACAACTTGACTGATGCATAGGCCCATGGATACCAAAAGTATTTGAAATCACCCATATCCTAAAAGCAGCAGTCCTGCCATTCCCTGATCTTGACTCCAGCTCTTGCAAGTGTGGTGAGCAGGAACAGGTCTCACTGGGTTGTTGCTTTTTGACGTTTTACCATTTTAAAATGCTGTATTCTTGTTCTAAGAGCTTGTCGGTGTTTTGTCAAGGTTCTCTAGATCCCAGAGAGCAACATGAACTCTGAACCAAATGTGTACATACAAGCATTTCTTCTTGCATATAGTTGCATACATATAAACCAGGGGACAGTTTTGAGAAAGGTGTAAGACAGATAAATCTTTAACCATTGTGCTGTATTTGTCAATAATTTGGTTATTATGGTATGCATAGCTAGTAATGAATACCAGTGTTGCCTGTTACTTTGATCCTTTCTATTGTAGACCAGGACTGAGTTCTTCCAGACCCCGTGGAATAAAATTGGTGTCTTGCTTTGTCAGCCCACTAACGGATGATGTATGGATCTAATGATAATAGTGAATAGTTATGTCGGTATTTCATTCTTTAAAAGTGGCACAGTTGTTTCCCTGCTGCTTAGTGAACCCAGCTTGTTTTCAGAGCAGACCTAAGCATTTGTATTGGTAGATTGAGGCACAATTCAATTTTCCAGAACAATCTGTTTCACAATAAGTTGGAGCTAAAGGATTCAAGGATTTGTCTGCTCTGCCCCTGAGTCTGTGTAGATGTCTGTATAGAACATGTCTGAAATTCAGGGAATTTGATGCATTTTTTTGAGCTAACTGTTAAATACAAAAAACCTTTATCTGATTCTGTTTGCTCTAAAGGTGCTTTCCCTTCTCTGAGGATCTGACCTTGACATGAGGTTTGTGGATGTACAGGCAGTGCTTGATTGGACTCAGCTGGACTGTGCTCATATTTGAGTGGCACTGGCTGATGAGAGGACTTTTTCAGCATGGTGATGGAAGCTGTTCCTGTTTATATTAGATGTCCCATAGATTTTGTTTTTCTGAAATTTCTGGGGGAAAGATGAATGAAGAAAATCTAAGATGCTAATACTTGTTACAGAGCTCCACATGCCAAGTGATTTGCCACTGGTGCAGATGGCAGTGTAAATATGAACTTAGCAGACCCTCGCTGTCTCTGTCCCAGATGCAGCTGGTGGAGAGGATGCCAAGGAAGGCTGCATGGCAGAGCTGCTATTACCAGTTTTCCACCAGCTCTGGACTGGCCTGTGGCAGTATGAGGTGCAGGAGAAAAAAGTGCTTTGAATTTGATATGACTGGTAATGGCATGGGAGCTTAAAGATGTGCAACACATTATACAGGGAGCTCATCCTATGTAGGTGACTTAGAGGCCCATTGCTGAGCATAGAGATGATGGTGGTTATTGTTTAGACACTAGTCATCCTGGGTTGTCAAAAGTCTGGAATCTGTTTCCAGCTTGAGACTTCAATAACTGGAATTGTTGGGAAGCGTGGGGAGAGGAAAAGGAAGCGCTTGTCTTTTCTTTGCTATCTGCGAAAAAGAAGTGGTCGCTATCAGTGCACATGGAAGTGATTTCCCTGTTCTCCCCGCCCTAGCTCATGTGTTGAAGTTTTGCATAATCAGAAAAAGCTTTTTTCAGTTTGTCCACGATATGTTTGTACCCTTGTTACTTTTTTATCTTTCTTGGCCGTGCATGAGACACTGGATGCGCAATGGTAATGTATTTCAGGTTCTCTGTGGACACAGATTCACAGATGTGCACTGACCCTGCAGAGGAACAGCGTGAATCTCTGTCCTCCCCGTTTGGTAACTGTTCTGTCCTTGAATCACTGACCGTGGGAGGGTGCAGGGGAGGTGTTCTGTTCCCTCTGAGATTGTACAGCATCACCTGAGCAGCACCAAAGGGTGATGGAGTCTGAATTTAGGTAGCACGTGCAGTCTGTGAGGCTGTGCCCAGGGTTTTTTGTCTGGGGGTGAATTTTTCATGACTCTCACAAATACTTTGTAGAATCTGTCACCAAGTGTTGCACACTACGGGTGCCCAGAGGTGTCTGTATGACTGGGACACGAGTGAAAACAGGAACAACCACATCTTGAAGGAGGAAGCTCTAGTGAGCTCTTTGACTCACTGTGCTTGATTGTCCCTGTTAGTACAGACTTTTAACACCACAAGTAATAGAGTTTGCAGGAGTAAATTTTCTGCATCTGCTTTATTTGTAGATGGATGGCAGTGGCTGTGGAAATGAGCCAATGCAGCGCTGCAGCCATTGCATCCTAAACAGAGTTCTGAAAATTAAATTCACTGTTACAGCAGCAGGTGTTGCTTAACCTTCTCTTAGCCAGCTTAAATTTGTTACAGTCCTTTCTGTCAATACAGGATGTTACCTGAAATAACTGAATAGCATATATTCACAGTGTAGCCAAGGCAGCCACTCACAATGGGTCAGTCCCTTGGCATGTGACCTGAGCTGAGTGAGAACCAGGGATCCCAGCTGGGGTGGCTGTGTGGGTGGATGCTCATCTCGGCTGTTCTGATGATGTTGGGGAAGACCAGGTATGACTGGTTAAGGAGGCAGGTGTGTAGGTGCCAAATGTGGGGGAAAAATGTCTTTAAATGCTACATTTTCAAAACCAGCGAAGTATTATCTACCTGTTAGGCCATCAAAATTCCCATTTCCATTTGATTTCAAGAAGGATTGTGTTGTAAGGGAGACAGGTTTGTGCTGTGATCTGAAGCTCATTAGAATTAAGACTTTGAATTTTAGTAAAACTTAGTCCAGTGGCAGCAGAGAGAACTGGGTGTGGCTTTTTTTTTTTTCTCCTGTACAGCTGTATTTTTGGGGGGAGAGGTAGGAAGGACCTTGGGGATTTAATATACAGGAAATTGGCCAGTTTGATAGGTAAACATTTAGATCTCAGCCCCAGAATTTTCTGTCAGTCTGATGTACTGCATGTTAGCAGGCCAAGTTTCATGAAGACCAGACTGTAATGTAGCCTGAAGGTGATGTGGTCTTGGACAGCACTTGAAGTTGGTCTCAGCAATTCATTTTGAATTGTCACGTTGTCAGAGTTGAAAGTACACATAAAATAGCAGCACCAAACAGTAAAATCTGAGCATGGATGATGGTTGGGCAAGTATTGCTGGGTCAACACAAAAGCAATTGAACTGGAATTTGCCTTGTTTGACCTTTCGGGTTTTGGTATTTCATGTTTCTCCAATAATCTCCTTCCCAAAAATGGCAGTTATCAGATCATTCCAGTGCAGCAGCATTTGTACAGTGTTGATAGAAAGAGGGTTTCCTATGAGAAGGGGATGAAAACTTGTCCCAGTTACTCCTAGATTGACCAGGTATCCTGTGACTCTCTAGTCGAGAAGCTGCACCTGAAATCCTCCAGTTCTGCTGAGTCACAGGCAGGCGGGAAGCTGGAATTTATCCCGATGAAATGTCGGGCTGCTGCCAGCTGGGTATGGTCATGGCAAAGGCAAAAGATTGATGGAGGGAAAAACGTCTAAACAAGTATTTAGAAAGATTACTGGGTGTCGGGGGAGGAAGAGTTTTCCATGTCCCTTAAAGGGAAGGGTACTTCAGACACTGAGAAACTTGTCTTACTTGTTTTAACCTTGTGCTAGAGTTTTACATGACTCAGTTGAAGCAGGGATTGATGTCTGTAGCTTTTAGCTGTATTTTAGCAGCAGTTTGTCTCATCTCGTGTCAGTGTAGAAATCACAACTCTTGTCACAAGCATGGGAAAGGGTAAATAAGACACTTCCGAAAGGTCCTTTTATTTTTCTTTTAATTTTTTTTTTTTTTCCAGAAAACACACTCAAGGACACTGGGCTGTCTTGAGTTGGAACTGCTTGTGAGCTTAGTCCTGCCTGTTTCCTTTTTCATCTCCCACCTCCCTGTGAGACCATTGCTTTGGGGCATAATAGAGAATTGCCACAGACCGCTTAGAAATCTTAATGTGCTACTTCTGTAATTCACTGTATACCTGTCATACTGTCTGAAAGATTTCTCATAGGGTTGTATGTTGAAGAAGGAAAGTATTTCCTTGTGCCAAGAGAAGTGGCCTGCATTTTAAGACAGGAAAAGGCAATATAGCATATAGCATTTAAACTGTCTGACTCTCACTCTTCTTCATTTGCCCTTATAGTGAGTGTGTGTTTTTGCGTTTCTGGGGGTTTTGTGTATTAAACAATGGCTGGACTGTGGTGTCCAAAGGCAGTTCCCTGTGAGAAATTCACTACCCACAGGAAAACTTGGCTCACGGCCTCTCTCTAGCCCAGGAGGGTTTCCTGGCAGAGCCCCTAGATGCCGGGGAGCATGTGACAGCAGGCTGGCTTGTCTGCGCTGCCGGAGCCGGGGAGAGGCCGTGGAAAGTATTTAAGGCTGCCCTTAAAGTTTAACGTGCAGAGAGGGTGGTTGTCACTATTTTTCTTTGTTTTTGGAGATACCTTTGCTGGGTGCACAAATGCAGCCTCTCTCTGTGTTGTGGGGGGGTTCTCTCGAGCTGTGTAGAATAGCTCCTTCATGCTCATCTGTGTTATTGAGGTTATTTACATAACGAGGAGCTGATCCCGTTTCACCTCTGGCCGCCATCCGATCCTTGGAAGTCCGCGTTTATCGGCGATTTCTCTCGCGGCCGTAGGTAGCAAAGCGCTGTGGTCAGCAGGGAAGGTGCAGCCCGGGCTTCCCTGGCACGGCTGGCGCCTGCGCCCCGGTGCCGCCGTGACTCACCCCGGCTCCTCACACACAGCCAATGGTCCTGCCGCACTCCCAGCGCCCAGACGTCTGACGTGGCTCTGCCGTGGGGAGGTGCCAGGGACAGTCGAGGCCCACTGTGTCAGGGCTCACTGAGCCACCGGTGCAGAGTCCGGGATGGGCCTCGTGGCCCAGGGCAGCCATTGGTGCTGTGGGAACAGCTGCTCTGCCGGTCACATTCACCTGTGCCATAGGCCCAGCTAATGCACATACAAACTGATTTCCAGGGAGAGGTCTCAGCTCAGTCCACCCTGGCACTGTCTAGTTGTCCTCAGAGATGGGGTTTTGCCTGCAGTTTGTTTGGGGAAGGAGTTAGGAAATGCTGGTGGAGGGCTGTGGGTGCTAGGTGACAGCTGCTGCTTATATGCAGAAGGAGCTAATAGATTACTTATCTGATAATTAGTCCTCAGTTTACTTGGGGGAGGGGGGAACTATCATTATCAGCTTTAAGGCAAAGCAGCTCATTACATGTTAGTCCAACACTGTAAAAAAACCCCAATCCCCCACCAAACTACTACCATCTACCTCTTCCCTGGCCCTACATATGAAAATGAAGTAAAAATGATGTGGCATGTCGCTGATGGAAATCTATTTTTGCTTTTCTTTGCTGTGAAAGCCTTCTTTAGGGGCATACAGGTAGACCTCATCCCATAACGGAGATGCAATGCTTTGTTTCTACCCTGGTAGGTTTCCCCATGTCCGTGACGTGTTGGCCGAGGCTCTGCGGCTCCTCTCCGCCTTCGGAGCGGCCAGTCGCTGCCCTCTGGACTCCGTGATCCCCGACGGGCGTCATGAGCATTGCAATCCCTCTGGGAGTCACCACACCAGATACGTCCTACTCCGACATGGCTGCAGGATCGGAGTGAGTGTTACCCCACGGATGAGGAGAAAGGAGAATGGGAGGGTGCCAGAGGGCTGACCTGGAGTTGGGCTGTAGGATTGGTGCCAGTGCTTTCTCCGCTCCAGAGAAAGGGGCTGCTGGTCCACTGGCTGTGGACCACTGGCTGAGAGATGGGTGTTAACAAATGCAGTGTTATGGAAATTGGTAAGTTTGACAGAGTATATGGGGAAAAGGAGAATTCCAACAGTATGAGGCACTCAACCATGGGTTTTATATCAGCTTGCCTAATAAGTCTATACTCAAGTGCAGGCAGTCGTGCGTTTGCTGTACCCAGGCTTGACGTTGGCAAGGTACAAGCCAGCTCCTTTTCCAACAGCTGTAATGTGAGGGATCAGCATGCTGAACCTTCCTCTCAGTAGAGCCTATTAGCTCAGACTTGGTACCAGTCTTGTATGACTGATTTGTGAATGCCTTTGGAGCTTGACAGAGATGTGAGACAGCATCAGCCTGTGTAGGCACCTTTATTTTATTTCTGCCCTGAGCAGACTCCAAGGAGCACGCCTCAGAGAGCATCTTTCAGAGTCCCCACCACAGGACCATATGCGGGGCTCTCACTGCAGCCATATTTCTGAGGCCTGTTGGAGGGAACTTACATTTCTTTTAAAAGACTCTGCTTCTGCAGAGTTGGGAGCATTTCAAAATCAGGAAATACTGCATTGTGATCTCTTCTTAAAACCCTTGTTAGAACGATGTCAGCTAGGATGAGACTGTTTTTGTCGGGGATGAGAGTGAGGGCTGAAGTTATTTCTGTGTGCTTCTACCTCCTGCTTGCCTGCATCCTTCTTTGAAACACGGGCTGTAGTACCTCTTCACAAAAATTTACAAATGACGTTTTGGAGATAGATTTCTCCCATGTATTATTTAAAGGTACCTACTGTGTGGATACCTGCATGTCAGATGGATCAGTGTAGAACAGAAATTGCTTCAGACTCTATTAATTTTGAGCTGTAAGAGCAGTGGGGTAAGGTATGAATCATTGTTTTTCCCTTCCATCTCACCCTGATTTGACTATGCATAGAGTTTGACTACACAGTCGCACTCTGTGTAAGACTGCTAATGCTCTTTTTTGTCTGTCTTGGCACTGGCCCCATCCTAGGCATTCTTCTTTGTGATGCTTCATTCCATCCTAAAGCCCACATTTTTACATGTTGTTTTTAAATGGGGAATCAGAATCTAGTAAGTCCCTCATCTGCAGTGGTTACATGATGCTTCGCTTTTCAAGATCTAACGTTCAGTATTGCTTGTCACCCTGCTTCTCCCACAGCAGCACTTTGAAGACTCAACATGCAGGAATTTTAAACTGTTTATGACAGGAGGAAGAGTGCTAAATAGTTTGCTCATGTACTTAGCTTTCAAAGCTGAGCATGGTAGGGAGAAGAGCCAGATGTATCTGTGCATGTGTCCCTTGTAGCGTTTAAATATCAAGAAGACTGACTGTAAATCTTCTGCTAAGCATTTTCCTTCTCCCTTGTAAGAAATTTGTAGGTCCAACTTGAGGCTAGCCTGGAGTGCTTTGAAAAAAGGCTTTTGCAGATTTCTGAATTGGTTTCTCTGCCTGTTTTCTAAAAATTGGGTATGTCAGGACTTTATTCTCCAGGCTTTGCATCGATACAGTGTTACTGCTGGAGTGTCCTTCATGGGTCTGTTCAAAGTTGAGGCTATCCTTCACTTTGCCTTTGAAACTCTCTGGTTTGATGCATAAAGTCTGGGGTACCTGAGCTTTGTACTTCTTATAAGGGATTGATTTCCAGGATGTGCTTGATGAAGGCGATGGGGAAGGTAAAAGGAAAACTAGCTGATCCTCTTTTCAGGCTGAGCTTCAGCATTTTCCCTGGCCTCTGATACAGAGAGGAGGTGGAAATGGTGTAGGGTGTTGCTGTTTTCTGAGGCTGACATGGAGGCTGCAGAATAGTTTTGCTATGTTAGCCTGACTGCATATTGGAAGTTGTGGAAGCTCCTTGGCATGCTGCTGCTGAGGAAGCATGGGCCCCAGTGTTGTTGCCCCTGGACACCGTTGCACCAACAGTCTTGAAGTTTTATTGCTAATGCTTGCGGCAGCATTGCTAGTATTCCAGACTGACTGTGGTTAGGAATGTGGGTGACTTGGACAGAGGATGTATCTGCTGCTGAGACTGTTTAGGCTCTTTTCCTTCTAATATTGTTTCTGAAAATATTGTTAAACCTGAATGCATTTGGCACGGTACCAATCTGAAAGTCCTAAAGGAGTGTTGCAAAGGCTGGATTATGTGGCAAGCTCTACATGGTAACCTTTTATTAAGAAGTATATCCTTTGAGAGAAATCACTTACATCTCCTGCTTCTGACAGTTTAGCTGGCTGCAGTCACGTTGAAAACCAACTGAATTTAGCATGTCGTGTACCTAAATCCTAAGCTACAGAAGTGTTGTTTGCATAGGTGTAAGGTCTTCTACTCTCTGCAGTTCTTTGTACAATGAATTATTGCCCCTTTATGTTGCAAAGACAGATCCACCTTACTCCAGAATAAGCCAGAAGCTCAGAGGTTAGTGCCTCGAAGAATAGATGAGGTTGAGTGGCAGGGTGGGGCAAACTTCAGAGCAGCAGAGATTTCAAGAGCTAATAGGAAGTCCAAAGGGCAAGGGGTTACTGTTCTTGGGTGGTGCCTAAGCACTGCCCCACGCGTGATTGCTGGCCATTGTTTGATGGTGCCTGATTCACGCTGACCATGTAGGACCCACTGAAAATCCTGTGAGATCTCACCAGAGCAGCAGAGGTCCAAGGTAAAGTTCTCCTTTTCTGTATTTTTCTTCCCTGCTTGCTCAGCCCCATGCTGTAATTTTGATGAAGATTTCATCTGCAGACGTGATTCAGTAATATTCTGCCGTATTCTGATACAGTCCCTACTTCTGATCTGTGCAGAGGTTATCTGACTTGTATCTTCTACCTGTAACAGAAGACAGCGTGTTTCCTTGCTGGTGTTCTGTCTGTAGCCTCATTATCTAATATCCCCTGCATTGAATTGCAGCTGTCCCTTCTCTGAGTAGGGTTTCTGCAGCTTTCTGCTGAGGATATACCTTTGATTTTTAGCTGTTTTTTTTTCACCGCCCTGTGGTGGAAGAGTGCATTGTACCTCAGCAGCAGATTTCCTGTTCTGCTCATTGCAGGTTGCTGTATAGAAAGCACAGGGTGAATCTGATCAGATCAGATCTTATCTGATCTGTCTGTGGCCACTGTCTGTCCAGGTCATGGATTTTGTTGCCACTTTGTAACAGGAATCTCCAATTCCTGGTAGTTGCTGTCAGGATAGCTGCAGGTTTCATGCAGGCTTTAACACAGGATGTTTGACTCAGTAACAGTTGGTATCTGAGCGAGAGAGAAACAAGCTCAGGTGCAGGAAAGCTGCTTAGCTGCAGTTGAAATAAGCTGTTGCAGAGATAAAATGGCAGTACTGTTCAGTGGCTTTGAGATTAGGCTATCTGGGTTCAGATGCGAATGTTGAACTAGACGCAGTTTCCTCAACAATAAGGAAACTGAGCTTCTTACATGCTAATTACCTTTTTAACTTCCCAGATTGAGACTCAGTTTAATGAGCTATGTAGGGTGGCCCTTACTCAGTTCCTTTGCTCTGAAAGCAGGTTCATCCTGTACAGCTTCTGCACACATGATGCTTGGTGAAACACATGACACCACCTCGATTTCATGAAGTTTCTTCATTTTGAGCTCATGTGTTCCATAGAAAAGAGCAGTGAAATACTGGCACTGAAAAAATGACGTTGTATTGATGGGTTTTACTTCTGGCCCTTTCTGCAGCCCAGAGTCTGTGGAAGCTAGTCCAGCTGTCAGTGAGAAGAATGTGTACTCCAGCCACGGCTATGGGGCCACCCAGAAACACAGCTATCGCGGGCTGCCTTACGCAGTGAGTACTCTCTCTGCAGTGAATCAGCTCTTTACTGTCTACTTTTACTCTTTTCTCCTTGTTCCATAGTTCTTTGCCTGTTAAGCCTTAGGAGTTTTGGCTTATTTGCTAGGGAACACTAAGTTAGAGCTGAGTTCTGCCATACATTTTTCATTTCTGTGTTTATTGTTTGTGAAGTCTTGTGTACTCTACAGGAAGCTTTATTAGTGTTCTAGGTGATAGATTTTTAACTGAATGAAGTATATGAATGAAGTGTGAATATATATGGATATATAATATTTTCCTGGTGGTAATTTTATGCCCCATTTGGTTTATTGTGCACTATTTGTACTTGTTTCAACTGTGCAGATTTTCATAGTGGTAACTTAAAACAATGAAAATCAAGGAGCAGTCAGGAAGAGTGGGAGCATGGCTTGAAGCTGTGGGATGAACAGGGTGTCACAGAATCACTGAGGTTGGAAGGGGCTTCTTGAGATCACATAAACCAACCTCCCTGTTCAAGCTGACTCTGCTTGAGCAGGTTGCCCTAGACCATGTCCAGTTGAGTTCTGAATATCTCAACAGACAGAAACTCTACATCTCAGGGCAGCTGGTTCCACTATTTAAACACTGATGTCATCTCAGATTATTAGCAGTACAACAGTTAATGTCGAAATAGCCTGGTTGTTTTCATATGTTTTGAGTTTAATTCATTGGTGCTGAAGGAAATAATTTACATGTTTCAGAGCTATTACTGTACCTTCTTGGTAGGTTGAGGAATTCAGTCTATTGTTTTACACCAGTTAAATATTAACCTGGGAACTGTGGATTTGGGACTTCAGTTTCTAGGCATCATATCTTCACATTAAAAGTAGTACTGCAAATACTGATTTTCAGGATCATAATTATGGAGCCCCTCCTCCTCCAACGCCGCCAGCCTCTCCTCCTGTCCAGACCATTATACCTCGTGCAGAACTGAATGGCCTGCACTCGCCTGATGAGGAGAACTCCGGGGATAGTGAGAGCTCCTCAGAAGGAGAATCAATTCCCACTTGGTGCCACTGCAGTGTCTCCCAAGATGGTTTCCTCCTCAAGTGTGAAAAGTGCAGGTAAGCTTTGGTGCAGTGCAGATCTGGGCTGCTCTTTGTGTTGACTGCTCATACCAAACTGTGTCACCTTTGGGCTGTGGGACAGACTCCCTTTTGCTAACTGGAGCTTTCTTTCCAGTGCTTTAACCCAGTATTGACCCTCCTCCTTTGCGTTGTCAGCCTGACAAGTGTTGGTGGCACCAGGAGTGGAGATGAGGATGTTAAATCGATGTTCTTATCATCCTGGGCCCCACTGAGGGCACGCATCTTGTGACATCCTGTTGAATTTCAAGTGACTTTACTCCTACAAACCAGCTTCAATTGTGCATTCTCCTTTGGCAGAGGAATGAGCAGGGGGAAGGTGATCAGACTCCGCCGCCGGAAGCAGGACAACGTGTCAGGTGAGTTTGAGGTTCTAATTCTGATAATGGTGACTTTTGTTTTCTTCCTTCAAGACCTTTGTCTTTTGGATGCTGTAACCATCTAACTGTGATCAGTGCCCGCTAATGTTCTTTGCCTCCCAACCACTGGGATTTTCTCCTCTCCTTACGCTTCACCTCAGTTAGCTCTAGGGAAAATCAGATTATCTTGTGAACAGAAAAGGAAAATTTTCATCAATGCCATTCTGTGACATACCAGAAGTTCGGAACACCTGTTCCCAGTTTGGGTGGGAAAACAGAGGTGTTATAGTTCTCTCAGGGAAGAGTTATGCAGGGGCAGCAAGTTGAAAATGGACATAAGGGTAAGCTGTGCTCTCAGGGATGAGAAGCTGTTGCTAATGAAGCGCTTGTCTCTCTAGGCGGGGACAGCAGTGCCACTGAGAGCTGGGATGAAGAACTCTCTCCCTCCACAGTGCTGTACACAGCCACGCAGCACACGCCGACCAGCATCACACTGACCGTCAACCGCGTCCGCAGGAGCAAACCCAAGAAGAGGAAGAGGAGTACAGAAAAGGCTCGTACTGCTCCAAAGGCCAAAAAGATCAAGGTATGTGGAGTGAGATGAGGTTGCTGCAGTTCCTACCAAATGCTGTGTAGAGTGTTGTTAGGAGCAGGTTGACAAGCTGGCAGTAGACAAGAAACTTTTGTCCTCTCAGGAATTGCTCTTTCTGGTGTAATAATAGGACGCCTTGTATTTGTGACCTGCTCGAGTACGTGGCTGTTGGTTTAAAAATTACCTTGCTGGAACTCCACCCTTATTTCCCAATGCTGTCCATTCATGCTCAGCGCTTGGACTCAATTACATATTTTTTCCTTTTGCTGTATTAGGATTTGGGGAAGTAGCTTTTGGAGTCTGTCTGCGTGTGGAAAAGGGTCAGTCTGGGACCAGAATGAAAAATGAAGGGAGCATGGTATTTTTTAGCAGGCTTTGTTGAGGAATTTGGGCTGCAGAGCTTCTTGGCACTGTTCTTCGAGGACAGAGATAGTGCCTGTGTAGAAAACTATGTAGGTAGTGATGAACATTTTTTGAGGGATGACTATACTGTCTTGTTTGTGAGGGTTTGGGGACTGAAATAATTTCGGATTGCTTATATTGGAATGCAAGTGTGTGAGCAGCTGGTTCTTTCCCATCATCTGCCAGCTTTACCATGATTTTCCACAGGTTAGGTTTCCCTTGAAGTTCTGGTCGGCACTGACAAAATGCTGGGGGCAGGAGCTACGTGAGGTCTGGAGGGGTTATTTTTTGTTGTGAACCAGCTTGATTCTTTTGCTGGAACTTTTCTTGTATCAAAGCAAGTGGGGTTAGTTGGGACAGTTTTGGTTTTGATCTTGACATTTTTACTAAGTGTGAGGCAGGCTTTTTCAGTTCAGAAATCCTGGCCATCAAGCTTTTCAGCAGTTTCCACGGGATTTGCATTGCAGAGTCTCTTTGCCCAGGTCCATTGTTTCTTGTGGAAGTTTTCCTGTAATTCTTGCCATCTTTTATTAAGGATTGGAGTAAGATTTAGTGTGCTTCTGGGATCCTAATTCTGAGGAAATTTACAATACTTTGTTTTTTCTCTCTCTCCTTGTCTGGGGGACAGGCTTTTCGAGAGGGCTCACGAAAGTCTCTGAGAATGAAGGTGAGTAGAAATTACAACCTTCTGTGATGATGGTGGGGTTTTTTTCCCTTTATTTTGTCCCTCTTTTGGTTTGCTTGGGGAATTTCTGATTGTGGGACCAGCCTTGTAATAAACCTTACAATGCACCACAAGGAGGTGGTGGTAGGTGGTACCCTATTCAAAAGGTATCACAGGAATTGCCCCTTGAACCTTTCATTTGCTTCTGATAGCTTCCAGTAAGATAATGCAATCCAGTTCTGAGAGGTGATTGATTCATGGCACTTGGGATGTAGAACTGGTTGTGGCTGCTCTTCTGTGAGGGCAGTTATTGTTTGATTGCATCAAAGCTATTTCAAGCTTGGATGTCAAAGTAGTTCACAAGTTTAATGTTGGGAGTCCCTGGTAGTGCTGCTTTGTTTCTATCCACATCTTCTTACTAGGGATGGATGGGACAATATATTTATCTCTGACTTCCTGCAGTAGCGGTAGATGTGGCCATTGAATAGGAGGGTTATTTGACAAAAAAGTAGGCTTGAACTGTGAGCTGCATTTGTTTCTAGACACACAAGAGGTGCCTTAAGGTTCGCTCAGTTCCACCTGACCCCGGTCCTGTAGCTGGCAGTGGCTTCTAGCAGGTGGTTCAGAGGAAAAAGGACAATCATGTGGTGTCCCTATGCACCATCTCCATAGTATGCAAGTGGCTTGAGAGGGTAAAAATGCATGAAAACTCTTACTGTTTTTAATATAGATGATTAAAATACTGATTGCTCTTCACTTGTCCTTGTTACTAAGACCTCACTGTCATATGTGTCTCAGTGCTTTATGAAGCCAGTTGAGTTACTGAGCTCTGGAGTATTTGTTGAGCTACTTCAACTACTGTCAAATAAAGAATGAAGCTTAAGTATTTTTCTTTCTACCAGCTTCTGTTTTCCCCTCCTTTACAAGACAGTCTAAACGGATTACCTGATTTTGCCCTGTCTCCTTTACTCTGCTTAGGACTTGCAGTTTTAACCCTCAGGGTATTAGCTTATGCCCTACATTCAGTTTCTTGAAACTCTGGTGCCCATTGAGCTAGAAGGTTCAGGACTATTTTTGGATCAGTCACTGCAAAGATTGAGATGCAGTCAGCATCATCTAGCATTATGTTGGCCGTGAGTGGGTTGACAGTAGGACAAGCCTACAGGAGATTCATTTGCCTTCGTGTGTTCCATGCCTTTGCTTTTTTAATGTACTTAATTATTTTTCCAAAGTGGCTTAATTTTATTTCTGGCCATGTACTAGCCTAATTTTATTTTATGTAGTGGTGCCAAGTTCCAGCTTCCAAGAGGTCTTAATTCTGCACAGAAATCTCGGTAGATTCCTAAGTAACACTGTTGTACGGTATTCTGGAGGGTGCAGATGCTGAAAAATGTGTCCTCATAACCAACACTTACATAGCTTGGAACAGATTTGCTTTTTTTTGTAGCATATTCATGTGCTTGGAGCACTGTGGATTGGTTTTCCTGCTGTGTACTATCCATTCATTCTTTGCTGTTTTGTGCAGAATTCCCCTTCTGAAGCACACGCCTTGGATGAAAACACAGCTGAAGGGTGGGAGAATCGGATACGCCTCTGGACGGACCAGTACGAGGAAGCCTTCACGAACCAGTACAGTGCTGATGTGCAGAACTTGCTGGAGCGTCATCTAAACTCTAATAAAGACTATGTGGGTAAAACTGCTATGCTGGACACAATCAACAAAACAGAGCTGGCCTGCAATAATACTGTTATTGGATCCCAGATGCAGGTAAGAACCAGCAGAACAGAGGTGGAGTAGGTCAGGGCATGGTTGAGCAGTATCGTAGCTCAGACCAGCAGGCACAGGTTTGATACACAGTGAATCAGAAATTATGCCAGTACAGAGAGAGATTCACAAATACTTGCATTAGACCAAATCAGTGTTGCTAAGCTGGGGATATTTTGCACACTTCTGTGATGTGGTTAACAGGTATTTTACCATAAATATTTTGGTCACTGAACAGCCGGAGGCAGAACCAGATCTGTCACTTGCTGGAGACAGGAAATTTCCTGATTTCCACCCGAGTTTTCCAGTCCCCTTTATTTGTTTTTTATTTTGTTTCTTGACTCATATTGTGTGGAAGGCTATTTTAAAGAACCTTTCAACATTATTTCAATATTTTGGATTATTTGGACTCTGCTGACTTCCAAATACTGTACAACTACAGCTGATTTTAGGAAACTGGTCTCTCCCTAACTTTCCAGCAATGAGCAGTGGTTGGTGTCATGCCATTTTTATGGAGTGCATGTAAACAAGCAGAAACAGGAAAACAATGTGTTTGTGTAGTGTATGTCTTCCCCACTAATACTCTTCTTAGCTGTTGTTTCATCTTATCTGTGCTTTATTGAACATAGCACAGCATTCCTACACAGTTCAGGCTTTTCTGGGCCTTCCTTGTCCAGGAGAATGGATATAGGTGCATCTGAAAGGGTGGGCTCCAGAAGTGGGGCACCTCTTCTGTAGAAAGGGAGCAAAGTCAGAAACCTGGATATCGGGTATATGTTTGTGCTTGAATCATTCTTGTTTATATCAATGGACTCAGTGAAGTTCATGTGCTCCCTCCCACCTTTCCCTCTACTTTCATGCAGGTGAAGCACTAAAGGCAGAGGACAGATCTTGCCAGTAAGGGAGAGTGCAGAAGGAGGACTTTGGACCAAACTTTCTTCCATTCTTGCCTCTGGTTCTGCAAAAAATAAGATTTCTTGGGGAGGCTGGGGAGAAACACTTCTTGCTGGCTGTGTGGGTAGCCTTTCTAAAGAGAGAAGCTGAGGAAATACAGCGGAGACAAAGTTCTACTCCTCTAGAAATCTTAATTTTTTTGAGACTAAATGTAACCAATTCTGTCTGCCTCACACGGGTTTTCGGAAAAGTCCTGAAATAAGTAATAAAACACATGCTGTTTCTTGATATGTGTACAGCAGGACACAAGACTATAAAAGATACCATGCATAAATGTGCTTGTTCTTGTCATGCTCTCTCAGCCTCTCCCATCCCAGTACAGACATAGGTTTTCCCATAGGAAAATGTGGCCAGCATTCCAAATCAGAAGACTCCAAATGTGATACATCCAAAAGAAACAAAAAGGTAGAAACTTGGAAAACTTCATAGTGAGCTGCAGTTACTGTAAACAAGCTGTTAGTAGGTACTTATTGCACGTGCTGGGAAGGTATCAAGGGACTTTGTGGCTTTGTAGTGTCTCTTGGACACTGAGGAAAGACCAGGTGGCTATCCTGGGTTGCTGCTTGTCAGCTCCTTTGTCCTGTTGTCTCTGCTCAGGAGGTGGCTGTGGAGTGTTGTGAGGAGGGCACTGCACAGGTGTGGAGCACATGCTCTCATGCACTGTGTTCTATTTTTGTTTCACTCATTTGTCTCATCTTTGGTAAGCAAACTGAGAAGGCTTCTTGGTTTGCATCAGTTGTCTATTAACTGGGTATCATTATTGAATATAAAAATAGCTTTTCTGTGAGATAAGGAAAGATAGGTACTTTGAGCTAGAAAAAAATCTGGAGGCTGTGCCAATATGCAGGTGGCAGCTGTGTAGAAGTATTGTTGTTGCTCTCTTTGGCCATGAAGATTCTGGAGAGAGGAGAAAGGAATAAAAATAATGTTTTATATGCCCTGCGTACTCAGATATATACCTGCATAACAGTTCAGAGAGTTGTTTGACTTAGGTCAACAGTGATGCAAGTATATACTTAAAAGAGATTGAGACGTGACCTAAGAGCTTCCTCAAACCAGGAGGAGTAGGGAAGGATGGGTTAAAAGTTATACATGGAGAATATGGGATTTTGGTCCTTGAAATGTTTTGGATAAGGCAAGAGGAAATGGTCTCAAGTTGCACCAGGGGAGGTTTACATTAGATATTAGGAAATTATTTTTACCAGAAGGGTTACCAAATTGGAACAGGCTGTCCAGGGAAGTGGTGGAGTCACTATTCCTGGAGGTATTTAAAAGACTTGTGGATGTGGCACTGAGGGATATGGGTTAGTGATGGAATGGACAGTGGTGGGTTAACAGTTGAACTCGATCTTAGAGGGCTTTTCTAACCTCAATGATTCTGTGATTTTATGATAAACCAGTTCTCAGCTGTCCTCATGATGCAAAGGGAAAGTTGTGAAAATATGAAGCTGTTTAGTGTTATGAGTAAAATCCTCTTAGTCCTGGCTACTGCCAGCTGCTCGACAAACTGAAAGCTGTGAATCACTTTTCTGACTGTTGTTGCCAAACCAAACCTGGGGTTAGTATTTGCCCTTTGTTGCCTCTGATAATTGCTGACTTGAGCTCAAACCCCTGATTGATTTCACATTCTGAAGTGAACAGCGAAAGGGCCTTTATAAAATAAAGCCACTGAGTATTATGCAGATGTTGCTCTGCAAATATATCAGAACAGTTTTGGCTGATTAGCAGTCAGCAGTCCCTAGCCTATGACATGAATAAAATCATTTGTTCTTTTCACACATGAAAGCACGGCAGCTAATCTGCTTCATATTTCTAAATTCAGAGAATGAAAACAAGCTGAGCTGTGTCTTACCAGAAGAGCTATGAGATCATTCCTGTTTCACCAAACTCAGAAAAATAGTTTTACAGATGCAGAGCTTCTCTTTCCTGCATGGACTTTCTTCTCCTCTGACCACCCCACCTTATCCCACCTGTATTCCCTAAGCTGTTTGCTGGCATGAGGTGAAGAGTAATGCAAGTCAGTCATGAGGCAAAGGTGAGAGTGAAGGCTACTAGACATTAACTTGTATCTCTGAAAAATATGATCTCATTGACACTCTTGGTATTGATAGAGTGGTAGAACAGTTTAGGTTAGGAGGAACCACTGAAGGTCATCTGGTCCGACCCTCCTGTATAGGGCCAGTTTAGGTGAGAAAGTATAAAAACGAATCAGTGGTAGAAACAGAATTATTCAACTGGAGACACATTGGATCCTAATTCATCTAATAACTTCAGATGCTTTCTTCTCATCTCCTGTCGTACACTAGGAAATCTCGTCCCATTTATTTAGTGCCACGGTTGGATAGTACAAAGTGCTAAAAATAATTTAGCCACTACTCTGTGTAGTGTAAACAGTCTTATCCTACAATTCACTCATGTCATGGGTTTGTTGATCAGAAATCAGGACCAGCAGTACGGCTTCTTAGTCTGGAAATAACATGTTTCTGTTA
This sequence comes from Pachycephala philippinensis, assembly GCA_013397055.1. Classification (NCBI taxonomy): domain Eukaryota; kingdom Metazoa; phylum Chordata; class Aves; order Passeriformes; genus Pachycephala; species Pachycephala philippinensis. The sequence continues at coordinate 258,914 of VWZT01016803.1, forward strand.
TGCCACTTGAGTGGACTTGGGAAATCCTCTGTGAGCTCCTGTCAGGACGCAAGACCTGAAGAGATGAACACCCTGCAAGGCTCTTCAGAGTCTCCAGTACATATATGAAGGTTTTCCCAACTGCTGGCAGATAGAGTAATATAGGAGAGATAAACCCCATAGGCATGACAAATGTAGCACTGGATGTATCTCAAGAGGAGCTCTGGACCATTACTCCCATCTAAATAGGTTTCAAATGAATACTTTTATAAAGCTGTATTTATCCTGGATCTGAGTAAGAGAAGTCAACAAATAGATCTTACTTTACTGGCTCATCCAAGATCTGCAGTATAATGTCATATTGAAACAACAAAAGTCATTTTCCTGAAGAGGTTTTATACAGAGGAGATACAAGAACACAATCAGAAAAAAGGGTTAAAAAGCTCTGTGGTTCAGTATTTTCATGTGCTCAGTATGAGGGTTTTGCTGAGTGCTGCCTTAAGACATAAACTTTTATTTTCACAAGGTTAAAACGCCATGTATTCTGTCATTGTCCAGGCTGAGCCCCTTAAACTAATTTTTATCCGTTTCAGCAGAGTTCAGTAGCTGTTTCTAATGAGAGTTCTCTCAGGAAAAGTTGGGAACTTGCTTTTAGTAAAATTTTGTGGTTTACTCCTAATTTAGATACATGACTGTCATTACTACTGAAGTCAAAACACTTATGCTTCAATTCACTCTGGAAAAGTATCAAAACTGGGCCCTTATGAGCAGTGAATAGAATGCTTAGGAAGGAACAGGCACAGCGCTGGTGAGGCAGCCAGTCATCTTCACATAATCTTTGCTTGCAGAGAGGTTCAATCTTTTAAGTAAGAAAAGTACTTTGTTTTTATGGAATGTCTTTCCTCTGCCCTAGTGCTTATAATATCCCTTCCATTATTCCATAAAATATGTCGTATTCGGATGTCTGTACTTAAAGAATGTTGTGGTTTCGTACTGTCAGGACACATTGTTGTGAAAATCCATTGTAATAAAGCTGCAGACTTTAACATGAAGATGTTTCAACAAACTATCACTACTTTGTTAAAAATTTATTTCCTCGTGTTAAAAAGAAAATAAAAATCAACAGCACTAGCTGAGCAGAGAGATGTAGAGAAGCTTCTGGATGGAGATGGAAATTGCCAGCTTAAGTCTTTGGCCTGTTTGCTAGAACTTACCATCATCTGCCGAAGGAAAAGCTTGCATTTTTTCCTCTGAATGTGTGACAACCCACAATTTAGGGAAGATCTGCAATTCTGGCTGTGAAAGTGGCCATAATTGCAGAGCAATTCCCAGTTAGTAGCAAGTGACAGGTCTGGTTATGCCTCCTAGCTGCAAGACTGAAATAGTCTGATAGATTTGTCAGACTATTGTTGAAGGAAAGGAATAAATACTGTTTGCTTTTGATAAATATTATCAAGGTTATTGGTCATTACTGAATTGTTACAGAATAGACAATATATTCACCTGGCAGAGTTTCTCTGTATTGCTATTAGAATATTTTTTTCTTTCTGTGTAGGTAAAATATTCTTCATGAGTTAGAGGCCTTTGGTTCAAATTTTCCTCTTTTGCTCTGGTTTTTGTTACAGCTGCAGCTGGGAAGGGTGACTCGGGTTCAGAAGCACCGGAAGATCCTGAGGGCAGCAAGAGACTTGGCACTAGATACCCTTATAATTGAGTATCGAGGGAAGGTTATGTTACGACAGCAATTCGAGGTCAATGGGCATTTCTTCAAAAAGTAAGAGTACTATGAAATGATTGGTATGAGAGCATCATGGCACAGAGAGTCTAGTGTCTCTATGGGATAATGCTCACTTGCAGGGTCCTGTCAGCTGTGCCATCCATAGAAATGGGAAATCAAAAATATCACCTCAGCTTGATGCTCTGCTTATGGACCAAACCCTCTGAAACAGATCTCTTAAACTGATGGAAGTTCATAAGCCCCCAGAGCAATAGTGCTGGTGGAAGCGCTGCTTCCAGTGAAGTGAGGGATACCTGTTAACAACAGTGCTGTAGGAATTGGGTATTTTGGGATTGAAATGTTCTGTTGCTTCTCCAGGCCATATCCCTTTGTGCTGTTCTACTCCAAGTTCAATGGTGTTGAGATGTGTGTTGATGCCCGCACCTTTGGTAATGATGCCAGGTTCATCAGGCGGTCCTGCACTCCAAACGCAGAGGTAAATTCTCTCTTCATCATCACTGTAATTGCAAATACATGTTTTACGTAAGCTTAGCGCTTTCCCTAACTTAAAACACACTAAATGTGGTAAATTCTCTGTGTCTCTTGCTTGTTTGATGGTTTATACTTGGTATATGAGAAAGTTAGGGAACATGAGGGAGGTTTTTCTGGAAGAGAAAGATTTCTTTTATGTCTTTCCTTTGGCTGCACAATGATACTGAGGGTAAGCAGGTGGTAGTAGTTTTAAGTGGAAAAGCACAGGATGAGACAAGAGCTCTGAAGCAGGCTTTTCCCTATGGAGAATTTGAGATAATTATTCATGGAATAGATAAGAGCTACTTTGCAAAAGGAGGCTTCTGTCTTGGAAGTAGGAAATGCAACCTGTGGAGATGTCAGTTTCTTTCAACTTTGTTTAACAAGGTTCGTCATGTGATTGCTGATGGGATGATCCACCTGTGCATTTATGCTGTTGCCACCATTGCCAAGGACACAGAGGTTACCATCGCCTTTGACTATGAGTACAACATCTGGTGAGTCCTTCACCTCGCCCGGGAGCTCTCCACTGCCCTCCTGGACTGGACATCTTCCTCCAGCCCTTTCCTCGCATTCTACATATTGCTCCGTTTTCTACTGAATTACATTTCCCGGCTATTCTGTCCAGTTCTGCTGGCATATTCTACAATAGAGGCCATAAGGTAGCCTGCTGTCCTTGCTTTGGCACGTGGTGAGATGTTTAGTAGGAGATGTATTGAATGTCTCTGTGCAAGGGTTGAGAAATGAAGAGTGACACAAATTATGTTTGTGTTTTGGAGCAGCAATTATAAAGTGGACTGTGCGTGTCACAAGGGGAACCGGAATTGCCCTGTGCAGAAACGTAGCCCAAATGCTGCAGAACACCTACCTCCACCTGTTTTAGGCACACTGATTGGGGCAGAAACACGCCGGCGAAAGGCCCGTCGAAAGGAGCTAGAAATGGAACAGCAGAGCATTGCATCGGATGAGAACAGCAGTCAACAAACTGAGGAAGTTCCTGAGGGACCTGCAGCAGTCAGTGACAATGAGGTGAAACCTTTGGCCCCTTGTTGTATATGTTACCATTCAGTGCTGCAAGAGTCTGATCCGATAGCACTGGAATCTTCAGAACAGAAACTGCAGGAAGCCTTTTTTTAAACCTTTAGCACCTTAAATTACCATAGAAATCTTGGTAACTTTGAAACAGTACTAGGTTACTAAATTTGGGGTTCTCTCTCAGGTGCCAGAGAAGGAGGAGAAACAAGAAGAGGAGAAAGAGGAGCCTGTAGATGAACAGGGAGCCTTGGTCCACAGCCGACGGGCAAGTACCTCTCTCTGTCTGGGTATCACCCCCCCTTAGGACATGCTTCATGCAGTGACCAACAGGTCCAGTTGGTTATTTCACTTGTTTGAATACAAATCCCAACTGTTAGTGATCTTCAGTAATTTGAATAACAACAGCAAAAAAAAAAAAAGAGGAGAGTAAAAAACCACCCACGTTTACTCCACATCACAGGATTTATGTTAGGGTGCTGCAGATTAGGAGATACACAATAGATTTGTTTCCTCGATGAAAGGTTTAACTGTTACTTTCAGGGCTGTTCTATAGTCTAAAACACACTTTTAGCAAAACCATCAGCACCAGGTTACAAAAAGGTAATTGCACCTTTTTTTATGTTCCTGCTGCCCTTCCTTATTGCCAGTACAAGAATTTATGGCACTATATAGAACCATAGCAAAGGGAAGGGGCTTTCAAAGGACACCTAGTCCTACCCTGCTGCAGTGAGCAGGGATACCTTCAATTCAATCATACCATGAACCAAAACCTGATTTTTCTTAAAACTTGATCGTTTTTGCTGGGTTAGGTTTGTAAACAGGTATCTGTTCTATGTATGGTTTCATAAACATGTTGCCATGTGGGGAAAAGGGTATGATCAAGTTGCAAAAGTTAGTAAGAGGGGTAGACCGCCAACAGTACTATTGGCACTTAGTTACGAAATCTCTGTTTCGAAATTACTGTTGTCTTAAGCAGTCCTCTTGATCAAAACATATCTTAGTGCTCTGGGATCTTTGATGATACAGTCCTTTTTCAGCCTTCATCTTTACTGAGTAGAGCTGGTGTTTTTTTCCTTTTACTGCTTATGGCTCCTGGGATTGCTGGCTGGATTAGAATGTTTTATGCATGTGAATGGAGCCATTTTGGCCCTTAATTCATTAATTTAAATAAACAAGAGAAAAATCCAAACAAAAATGCAAATACACAATTAAAACAACCAACCAACCAGAAACCCAAGAAAAACAAAAATTGCTCCCATCCTTTTACCAGCCAACAAATGTATTGGACCTAGGAATTCCCTGTTTTTCTTTGCTCACCAATATCTTAATCACCTGTCTTCCTCTCATGGGAAATACAGATCTTCCAAGTGTAAATTTCCTGAGAATGCTTTAAATGTTAAGATAATGCAGCAACTTGCAGAGCCAAGGGCCATCCTGTGGAGAGATCCTTGGATTATCTGGTGGATTTTTTTAGAACAGATGAGATAAAGCAGTCAGTTTCCACTGAAATTTGAATGAGAGCAGTCATTCATCAGATTGGCCTTAAAGCTTGGAGGGAAGATTTCAGTATAATGCAGGGAGGCTGATCTCTTTTTGGGACAGAATAGTTCAGTAAGTCTAAGTGAAGTGTTAGTTTCCCATCATCCTGTAAGCCCTGTTACTGTAGGTTGCACCAGTTAATCTGCTTTAATGTGATTCAGTTTTCTATACTTGGCACCAGGTAAATACCAATATCTATAGTTTCCCCAGTTTCTCTTTGAGTGTGTGTGTGTGTGTGTACAGAGAATTGTAAAGGCCAGGCTGTGGGCTCCAAGATACTTTCCCCATGGCAAATCTCAGAAGACACTTGACCCCACTTCTTAAAACCCACTTGATTCTCACCAGTCACTGCAACATTACTGTACTGGGCTTTTTACATGCATAATTACCAATTATTTCTGACACAGCCAGGTGATAAGATTTCCTGTTCCTTTCTGTTTACCTAATAAACTCGTTTTGCCTCTCTATTCTCTCAAATTCTGTTTTTCTTATCCACTGTGTAAGCTGCTTAGGCCAAAGCTTTTATTTTTGAGCTGGGTCATCTTCTGACATTCTTGCTGGGAAAAGAATGAATCTGGATCAGTTGGAATGAATCTTAATCAGTTTATGTGGTGTATTACACTTGCTGCAAATTACTGAATCACTTACTTCTGTTGCCCCGGCTTCTGTTTGGTTCTAACGTTTGGTCATTAGCAAGTAGCTCTCTTTGTTTCCAAGTCATCTCTTCACTCTACTTATGCTTTCTTACAGTTTTTAGTTCTTCAAAATTATGCATTTCCTTGTGGCTGTTTTATAAATATAACTCAGTATTATCTAAGTGGTCCTATTTAAGAACAAAGTTGAGTTTTTCTGCTTATGCTACAAACACATGATTATGTTGTTGTTATTCTGGGAAATTTGCCATATTGAAAAATGCAAATAACTGATAAGAGCTGCTTCTCTCTGTCCTCTCTCTGGCTTTTGTCATTGCTGTTTGGCAGTTGTTCTCCTTGTGCTGCTTCCCATATCTGTCTTGCCTTGTTTATGTCCACATTTCACCATGCTTACTTCAATTTACCCTTGTGTTGTAGTCCCGGGAAGACAGGAAGGTAGAAGCCATCATGCACATGTTTGAGAACTTAGAAAAGAGAAAGAGGAGACGAGAGCAGCCATCAGACCGTAACAGCACTGATGCTGAAATCAACGTCAATTCTGAAGCTCCTGAGCTGGAAGAAGTAAAAACAGAGACTCCTGAAGCTGAAGATGGAAGTTCAGCGCTGAGTGCTCCTCCTCCTACTGTTTCTAACAGTACCAGTAGTACTGGGGTGAACACACGACGGTCCTCACAAGTAGCGGTAAGATGAAGATAGAACTGTTTTCTATCTTGTACAAAGCTCAGGTGCAGCATTTCTGATCATAAGATTGTTCGGGGGGGAGGAGCTTCGTGGGCTCTCTAGTCCATCTTGAGTCAGGTGGGGACAGCTCTGAAGCTAGACCAGGCTGGCCAGGGTTTTACCCAGGCTTGTCTTGAAAACCTCCAGGGATGGAGATTGCACCTCTTCCAATTCATGACTGTTAGGTTGAAAAAAAATTTGCCACGTATCCAGTCTGAACCTCTCATTTCAGTGTATGTCCATTGATGCACCACTGCATCTTCTTAGTGGCTTCAGGCTGTTTGTAGGATGACTGTTGTTACATCCCCCTCAGTCCTCTCTGGGCTGAACAAGCCCAGCTCCTTCTCCAGGTGAACCCCTTTTGTACTGGTGTGAGCTTAAGTTGGATGCATAAGTGCAGTGATGGAAAGGTCTTTTCATTTTGTTTGGGTTTTTTTGACCCAAAAAGTCAAAAGTCTACTTTGGATGCATGCATTCCCATTTTATGGCAGGGCCCAGAAACCTGCCTGGAATGCTCCATGTCAGCTCAGGTCAGGTCAGGAATAAGAGCAGTTACCTTGAGACAAGCAGCAAGTTTCTTATTGCTGCTTTCTTCCTAAAGACCCATGTTCTGTCCTTCAAGAACACAGAAGACAAAACGATAATGTGCCAGTGTTGAAGGGTCTCCAAGGCCATCTTATGAACCAACACAGAGTCCAACAAGATTTTGAGAGTCAGGTAGTGTCAATAAATAAATCTCAATTCTTGATCCTGTATGCAGAGAAAAGGAATACTCTTAGAGGTGCTCGGACTAATGACAGTTTATTTTGTAGGATGCTGTCCCCGAAAAAACAGTGACTAAGCCAGCTCCAGCAAAACCCTCCAGGCCCCGACCAAAAAGTCGCTTCTCTCGATACCGGACCAGTTCAGCACAAAGACTGAGAAGGCAGAAACAAGCCAGTTCCCAGCAAGCTGAACTCGCACAAGCTGTCCCAGAGGAAGGAAGCACTGCCAGCTTGCTAACCACAACAGATGTCAGCAATGTGGAAGGGCCAGGAGAAGGCAGGCAGTTGACAGGATCTGACCCAACTGCTGTCCTGGCTACAGGATCCCAGTCTAATCGAGCTGCAATAAAGTACCCCAAAACAAAAAAGGTAAATATGATCAAGTGCTCAAAGTTGGGATGGCAGGCTGGCAGATATTCATTTAGGATGCAGCAAAGAGGTTAACTCTCAGCTTAGAAGTGAAGACCAAGAGGGAATGTGACTGCAACTGTAATGTACAAGCTAGGATAAACTTGGAAAGGAGGAAAAATTGCAGAAGCTAGCGGAGAGCTGCCACATACTGGGCATAAATTAGCTATTAATACATTTAGCTTTATGTCTAGAAACTAGTTTTGAAAACAGTGATCAAGTTTTTGGAGAATCTTCTAATAAGATGACTGGAACACAAAATCGAGCTACTTCTGTAACATTGGGTTGTGTCTCCAACAGGTGAGAATTGGGTTTGACGCAGGAAGTCCTTCCTGTTGAGAAAGAAGGGGGGGGGNTGTTTAGCATATGGGCTGACCTGAGCATTGCTTCCCATAAACCACTGTGCCGTATTGCCTTTCTTCTCCACCTGTGCTGGTTGCACTGACGTGTGTGTTTCCTCCCTCAGTACCTTGTTACCGAATGGCTGAACGACAAGGCAGAAAAGCAGGAGTGTCCAATTGAGTGTCCTCTGCGCATTACTACAGACCCAACAGTTTTGGCAACTACCCTGAATATGTTGCCAGGTCTTGTGCACTCCCCGCTGATTTGTACCACACCTAAACACTACATTCGCTTTGGTTCACCTTTCAACCCTGAGAGACGTCGAAGGCCCTTTCTGTTGGATGGCATTTACAGCTCTTGTAAGAAGGTATGTTTGCTCATGTCTTACCTTCACACGATGTATACTCATCTTAGTGGCCCCCTTGTGAAGTTGTTGTATCCTTTTGGAGTTTATTTCCATGTATTCGTGCTGAGCTAGTGTGTTGATGCCATGTCCAGGCTATGATTGCCGACCTCCTTGCCAGAGTTCAGTTTTCATCCTTGCCTTTTGCCATGGTAGAGCAACTGTTCTGTGACTGCCCTTTTAGAAATATGTACTTTCAGATCTGCAGCGGCTGTTTATTATCCAACATACATGATTCAAAGAGTGTTGATTGCTGCCCTTAGAAAGTTTTATGTTACTACTTTCACAGTCAGAGGATGGTTGGCATTGTGGGAATAGGACAGTGTTGCAGAGGACCTCAAGAATCCAGTGCCTCAGTTAAGATCCATTGTCTTTGGAGAGCCTTTGTGGTTTAAAAGCTTTGAGTTTGCCTGTTCACAAGAGCAAGTCCACAGCTCGTTGTCTGGCATCACAAACTACCTATCTGCAACAGATACTTGAGGCCATGCAAGAAGCCTGAACCAGGCCCAGCTAAGGATTTAGTTCCTCCAGAGGTGACCAGTAAATGCCAGTATTTACCCAACTGCAGGGAAACAGAAGGCAGGGTAATTCACTCAGTCAGATTTGTATCAGAATACATCTTCCCTGTTGCCTGTTGGTTTTGCTCAGACTTTTCCAGTTCCTGTGTGATTACCTGAGAAGAATTATATAGAAATCTTTTCTGCTCTCCCTGTCTTGGTGGCTTTCAGATACCATGTCATGGTTTCTTTGCCTTCCTTTGTTTGAGGGTGTTTTTCCAGAGAGAACCTTTGGACTTTACTGTTTTCCACCTTCAGCCAATTTGTTGTCATGCCCTAACAGTCTCTTCAGTATTTCCTTCATAGGTAAAGCTCTTCATGGTTCATATATAGATGTATGACAAAACCTTGTCTGTTTCTGTGTGCCTGGGCAACCTCCTCATGCATCTTTAAGCTGAGAACTGCAAGGTTTGAGCTTCTTTTGAACCTTAACATTGTCTTTGAGCCCCAGGGAAGAGAGAAGCATCCAGAGCAAAGCTGGCAGAGTTATTTGGAGTCCTGTGCTCGGTGCAATTGCCGTACAGCTGGCCAGCAAGCTCAAAATTGAGGGAAAACTACTGTCATGGAACAAGTCTTCCAATCTGTTGCTACATTTTACTCTTTTCTAGTCAAATGATAATTCTCACTGCTGGAGAGGGAGTGGACTAGTCTCACTATGGATGACTTCCATTTAGTCCACACCTTCCTGGAAGTTGTGTCCAAAACTGGATGTTGTGTTGCAGCTGGGACATTTTCAAAGCAGAAAAGTTGCTTTGTGTCTTCTAACCTGTAACCACTTTCTGCATCCCAGTATGACTGAATTTCCTCTGACAGGTTGATTTAAACTCCCATTCAGTTTGTGATTTTGTATGTTTGTTAGAACAACCCATTAGTTTTCTAGCCTGTAATTGTAGAAGTAATTGTTCTAGCCTATGCTAAGCTGTGTCATGTTTTTCGCTATCCGTTTCCCAGTTTAGTAGGAAAATCAGTAATGGTGTCATCTAGCATTCTTGTTTCTTAATCTGAAAACTTAAATACACTGCCTATTCCATTAAATATTTAATAAAGTACTGAAAGTTGCTGTGTCAGAACAGATGTTGCAGAAAATCATTTGTTAGATTTCTACTTTTTGAATGTAAATAATTGTTAACTGCTCTAGTGAGGGGTTTCATCCATTTCATGGGAGATCCCTGGCTTTTTCTTGGAAAATGCTTTTTAGCATTTGGTGGTTTTATGACTTAACAGTCTGGAGATGTAGAAGTCTGCTTCTCATGTTCAGGAATGTTTAGAACACCCACAGGGAACACCTCCTTTTAAGCCAGCTGAGGTCTAGAAATGGTCCAGAACTTGACGATACACTCTCTCAAGACCTGATCTGTGTCTTGTCTACTTTTGACTACTCAGCCAAGGAGGTTGATTTATAAAGGCTGTTGAAATAGATCACATATTTTCTTGGATTGTCAGCAGGCCTCATCCTTAAGCTACTGAGAACTGTGCCAAAAAACTCAGCTGATGATGTCAGTTTGCATCCAAAGCATGGCAGTGTCTGAACCTCGCAAGGAAACTGAACTGTAACCTGCTCTAACGTTAATCACACACTGTGCAGTGACTTGGCTGTCAGATCAGATGCCACGTTTGAGGTGGAGGTGCTCCAGACTGGCTGGCACTTCTCCCTTTTCCTGGCGGCCACAGTGGAATCCCTTGAGTTACATTTGAACAGAGAAGAAGCGTCTGCTGTACAGTAGTGAAGGCAATCACAATAGATCCTGTCACCTGCTCTTCATCCTCGCATTGAAGTTTTCACTTTGAGGATTGTGGCCACTGAGTTTGTGATGTACTTTCACGATAGCTTTGAGGAATCATAAGACACACGTGTGTCTCTAATAGGATACACATTGCTGGTATGCAGATGAACTGTGGATTGCTGAAAGGTAAAAGTACAATTTTAAACCTCTCTAGGACAAGAAGTGTCTGGTAAAGTGAGTCCCCTGGGTAAACTACACAAATGAAAATTGCTGTTCGCTTTTTTTTGCAGCTTGCTGTCATTTCACTGGATCACCTGAGTGTTTTCCCTTATATTATGGCAGTTATCTTTATATTAGAATAAGCAAAGGTTCCTGCCTGCCATCAGGAGTCATTTTGTATCAAGATACAGGGCTAGCACACCCACTGCAGCAGCTGATTTGCTGAGGCCTCAGTTCCTGTTGGCTTGTGCAAGATGTGAAACATTCTTAACAGAAGACCACTGTTACTTACCTTTTTTATTAGTAACAGAAGAAAATATTTGCTTTTATTATTTTTTTCTTGGTTTACCGTCCTTGAAAACTGCTGCCTGCATTTTAATCAGATGGTTTTTTGCTCAAATTTTCTCTCCTGGGCAGGAAACAGCTTTTTTTTTTGTAAAAATGCATGGTTGTAGATAGTTCATTATATTTGTGTCCCTTTTCTTTTAAATTATTATTGTTTTTAATAGTTTTAGGTGCCACTGTTCTGCATTTTTATAGTTATAATTTGCTCTTTACTTATCTCTGTGTTACTGCTGATGACTGCTGCTCCCAGAACCCGTGTCAGGAAGGGTACAGCCCCACCACAGTAGGTGGTGGGCTCAGTGCTGACAGCTGTGTTCTAACACACTCCCACTTGAGTGCACACCAGCAAGGTAACCCTGGGCTTCTGAGCAGCCTGCCCTGCTCCACACAAGTGTAGGAGTTGGAGTGCATCCTGCAGGATTGCAGAGAAAGTACCGGAGGAGTTTCACGTTTATGTAGTCTCGTTTTGTTTCAGCGCTGGATCAAACAAGCCCTGGAAGAGGGGATGACTCAGACCTCACCAGCTCCGCAAGACAACAGAACCCAGTGTCTATACCAAAGCAACGAGAACAGCAGCTCCTCTAGTATCTGCAAAGATGATACAGGTTAGTGCTCAGCACCATCAGGGCAGCATACCAAAGGCAGCTGTACAAGTGACGTCTTAATGTGTCCTGCTGCCTGATTGCACAGCTTTAGGGTAGGTGAGAATGTTGCTTTGCTGTTCATTCAAATTTCTGCAGACCCATTCTAGCCTGAGCATTTGTGAAGTTTCTCCGTATTTTCGTGTGAAAAGATAATCACTTAACATCGAATTAGGTTCTCTGGGATCTCTTGTACAATGGAAGGGAGGGGATAGAGGGAAGAGAGCCCGTATCATCTCTTTGCAGCAAGACACTGTTAGAACTAAATACCTGCTGACTGTAGGAAGATGTAGCAAAGTCTTACAGGCATGTGTGTAATAAATAAATGACTAAGTAAGTCTCAAGGATGGATAAGCTAAAATCTGTGAGTAAAGCAGCAGAATGGTTAAATATTGTGTCTGAATTTACAGAGAAAGAGTGAAGATGAGCCCAGTCAGGGATGAGCCCCGTTTTCCAAGGATGACAGACAGGAAGCTAGACATCACACAGATAATACAAATTTGATTATTGAAAGGTTAGATGAATAGGAAGTGAACAGAACACCAGAACCGATAAATTTACATCTCGAGCAAGACCTAACCTGTAGAATTTACTGGTGATTTGTTCAGTTTTTTTTTAAACTAAGCATCAAAAAAGATTATTATTTTGAAGAGAGGTAGGCCTGAGGGAAAGGCTTCAATCCTTTGTGGAAATGGAAATATGCTTGGGCTCTATTGATGTAGCCTATAGGGAACTGTTGGGTTCAGCTAATGGTAACTGAGCTGCCTCTGGTTTGTTTGTAAGAATCACAGTGACATGTCCTCTGACCTCTCTATTCTCCTCTCCTGTTTTTAACCTTTCCTGTCTTCCTTTGCCCTAGCTGTCTTGTGCTTGCTTCTAGTTGAAATATTTGCTTTCCTTGTTCACTGCATGTTCCTGATTATGTATTGTTCTGTTACCAGTATCTAGGCATTGATATAGAAGTAATTCAGAGTGAAGTCATTGAAGACTCTCGGGCTTCATTTGGGCTGGGAGTAGGGGGAAGAAGACAACGTGTGATTTGCTCATGGTCAGTGGTTCAGCCGTGTCCTCAGCTCAGTTTGTGTTTCAGACTTGCTGAGTCCCCTGAAGAAGTGGAAGTCTCGCTACTTGATGGAGCAAAACGTTAAGAAGTTGCTGCGGCCACTGTCTCCTGTCACCCCCCCGCCTCCCGTCCCTTTGGTCCCCGGCTCAGCCAGCCCACAGCTGGCCACGCCCTGCTCGTCGCTGCCCGGGGAGGAGGAGACTCGCAATGGTTACGGCATCATGTTCTCACCCATCCCCTCTGTGGCTGCCAGCCGCTGCAATACTCCACTACAGTTCGAGGTAAATCTGCCCGGGACTGGGTGTGCTAAAAAGAAAGGAACAGCAATTTTTGCAGCAGAGGTGGCACTAGGGACGCCTTCCTTTTTGAGTATGTATTCCTGAGCAGCATCACAGTCTCAGCCTCAAGAGCACTCCTGCCTTTCTCTTCTGCTTTACTTCTGGACAGATCTCCTGCTCTGTGAAATGTCAAACTTTGCTACAGCCCAGCCTCCCCTCTCTTTGTAGCTATCAGTAACATTAGTCTTATCTTTATTTCTGCAGAGTAGTGCCTAAATTTCTCAGTTTTTTCAGTGATCTTTAATCATCTTCCCCACTTCAGATCTCTCTGCCAGTGTGGTTTTCAATCCCTCTTTCTTCCAAAGAGTACAAGTGTTCAATTTCTCAGAGGCTGTAGGACATCCTTGGCTCCTCTTTCCCCAAACAGTTTTCAGTAACCCCAAGTATGGTAGTGATACTTCACGTCATCTTCCACTATATTGTTTGGTTTTCTTGTAAGTGGACTGGGTAGATGGAAATTGCCTTAATACCTTTGATTTCTTGATAGTTTCCTTCTGCAAAAATTAGCAGAATTAATGAGCAGGCTGTGTAGGTGGTTTCCATTGCTCTAAACTCTGTGGGAGAGTTATGAGTATTCATCCAGTCAGGACTCCCCACTCTGTGCCTGTGAACAGGAATCATGCTGTTTTCAGGTTCCGTTTTATTTTCTAATATTGCATATTTTCATTAAAAAAACCTCATGGAAGACTTCAGTCCAGCTGCTCATACTCTGCCAGTTAGAACCATTTAAAAAAATTATGCAGTGATGGCCTGCTCCATACCAGGGACTACCCTGCAGGAATCCCTCATCTGTTTTGCAACAGGGCAAATGTTCCTTTGTGGTACTTTTAGCTTAGCGTGCTTTGATTATTTTATTTGAGAGCCCTTTCTTGTAAGCTGTTTGAGAGGCAGCTCTGTAGAGTTTAGCAGGGAAGATTGTGGCACATTGAGGGGAGAGATGAAAGACTGTTTCAGGCAGAAAGAGCTTTACTGGAAACAATCCTTACCCTTGCAGTGGTTGAGGTGGCAGATCAGGGCAGTGTTGCCATGAACCTCCACAGTCTAATCACTCCTTTCCTGTCCCACCTTAGTGTTAATTAGCCTTGATTTCACTGGATATCTATAACTTACTTGCCTTTTACCTTTTTTCCTCTTGAAAAGAATCTAACAACTCACTGGACCACAGTTTTAATGAGTGACTGCATCTTCCGAAGTATAAACCTGTGGCACTGTGGTGAGAGAGCAACAAAAAAATTCTTCCATCAGTTCACAAGCTTCCTCAAGCAAGCAGAAGTTGTGACTTGGCAGCTTGTCTTGCTGGGAAATACATTTTTGAAGGCTTTTAAGCAACTTCCTTCTTGACTGATTTCCTAGCTGCTCTCTATAAAACTTGTATCACAAGCTTCTGAAGCTCTCTTTGCCAGGTTTTTACAGATTGAGGTTTTTCAGACTCAGTTTTGTGATCTTTTTAGAGTGGAAACAAATTAAAGGATGCTTGGCCCCTTCATGTTCATAAGAGTGGCCAGAAGCATGGATGACATACCTTTACTTTTTTGTAGAGTTAGTCAGAAGTTTTTGTTAAGAAATTTCTGAGATTCCTCAGTTTTCTGAGGTTTTCTACTTTGCAGAAAACAGTGACTCCTGCTGATAGCAGCATAGCTCTGGGAATCCTGCCTCTCTGATTCTATTCTAGGTCTGCTCAGTAGCATGGAAAGGGGAGTGCTCAGGAAGAGCCCTTAACCATGCTGTGACATGCATACACTGCCTTCACTGATAGGTGTTCAGATGATACAACATTTCATAAAGCTGGCTGCTCACACCTCTTCTCTTGACTTGAGCTGGAAAGGTGGCCTACAGTGGATTGAAGAAGACATGTTTGTTTTATAGGATATGTCTATGAAAGATCATCTTAGTGTTTGGGGGATCTTTACTTTCTGTGCTAAACCAGGCTTTTCGTCTCTCCCGTGTTCTCAGACTAAAAACCATAAATGTCTTTCTCTCTATTTCATGGTGCAAAATCTGTCTGACAGCATCAGAAATATAAAGAGTTAGCTGCTGCTTTTCTTAACATTCATGTGCTCTGTTTTGGGTACTAAGTTGCATCATGAGATGCAGTAACCCAGTCCTATCTGTGCTTCCAGGAAGCTTTAGAAACCACTTAACCAACCATGATGCTGTCAAGGTTGGGGCCAGTTCTTGGGATGGTTGTTTAGAATAGCCATAGCTAACCTGTGTGCTTTTGTACGTTGTAATTGTCTCTTGACTTTTGAAGTAGATGAATAACTAGATGCTTTTCCCTCCTCTAGAACGTATCCTCCCCCGAGAGCTCCCCTGCGCATAGGCCTGAGTCCATGTCACCTGAGGTAGTTATGGCACCTGAGCCGGGAGCGTGCGGGCTGTGTGTGCATGGTGGGAGGGGAGGGAGGAGTGTGCAGGCACTGGGAATAAGGGCGGAGCTTTAGACACACTAAGGCTGAGGAGAGTTTTCAGGATATCACAACAAAACAAACAAATTGAAGACTGGAATTTATGATTCGCTTGTTGACCCCAGTGGGAACCAGGCAGTGCAAAGACTCGGTATGTCTCAGCTACTCAGATGCAGGCAAGAGATTTGCGGACCCTGGAATTACCATCACCAGTTTCAGACTCAGCCCAGCCCATGAGTGGTCTGTGAAATTTACTGAGTAGTGACCAGATGACTGCTGGGAAGGGAAGGCATACGAGCACACAGTGGTACACCTGACTGCTCTCTTCAGCCTTAGCTTATCACCTGCTCACTTGCAGACTGAAAATATTGAGGAGATGCCAAAAAGTAGTATTTTGCTTACCTGCTGACCTGCTGTAAAAGATGAGATGAACTACCTTGCTCAGTGCCTGTTTCATAGTAGAAAATACATGTTCATCTCCAATGTGGTGGATTACTTGGAGCCATAATACAGCAGGGGAAATGTTCTCAGCTTCAGCAGGAGGGCAGAGCTGGTGCCTGGTGCTGCTGTGTTTTTCCCTCTGCACTGTAGATCCTGCAAAGAGGATGAAATCTTGTCAGTTATACTCATTGTCTGAGATCCTGACATATTAATGTGGTGAAGGAGATGATTATTCTGCTGCCCTGGAGGGTTTTTGGCACTTCAAGTAGATAAATGCATGTACTGTTGTATCATTGCCTAGTGCTCCAGAAATTCTGACAGCACAAAGATGATGCCATTGTGGTTTTGCTGGAAATTTTAAAATGTAAAATGCAGTAAAAATCAAGTGAATGTACTATTGTTAGATATTTCCAAAGCTCACAATGAGTGAAAACAAATGGCTTAGAGGTCTTGGGTATTTTATTGTTAGGAAGTTAGTAGTGGCTGACTTGGGACAGGCAAAAACTTGGCTAATAAAACAGCAGGACAGCAAATCTGTTCTATTCTCTCCTGGCTACTGCTCTGTGTTAACATCAACTTGGGGATGTACGAGGCAATTGAAAATGCTGGGTTTAATTCATTAACTGCCGGGGGATAGTGTTGAGCCTTATCCTCTTGCTGCAGAAAGGCTGCTGAAGGGGAAAGGGCATCCCGTATTGGACAGCTGAACTGATCATTGTTTAGTCTCAGGCATTCCCCTGTGGAATGAGCGGAACAGTGCAGGAAAGAACCAAAGGGGTAATCAGAAAGGAACAGGGTAGCAGGAAGCTAGCATTGTACAGAGGATTTTCTGACTTAAATTTCTCTCCCTACCCTTGCTTGACCCTTTTGCTGACTACCCACCCCCCTCCTTTATCCTTCTCGGATTTTCCAGGTCTGCCTCCGATCCGACCTGGATTTGAAGGGTGGGTACCTGGATTCCAGTGCAAACACCTGCCAGGAACGGCCATCACTGCTCAGCTTTGGATCCTCTGATGTGGCTCCACAATCCTCCGTAAACTCTACTTCAGAGATGAACTTCCCAGGGAAAAGTGGGGAAGCACAGATGCTGCTACGAAGCTCTGATCAGGCTTTTCGGACAGAGTTTAATTTAATGTATGCCTTCTCCCCATTGAACGCTATGCCACGTGTGGATGGGCTGTTGAGAGGGTCTCCTCCTTTGGGAGAGAGGAAGCCAATGAATTCGGAAGCAGGCTGCTGCAGCTCTTCTGCCGAAGGGTATTTCAGCAGACACGAGTCAGGGCTGCTCAAAGAGACAGTGCACGGATCCATGTCCCCCTGTGGTGAGAGGACTTGTGAAGGTGCCAGAGCTGCTCCCCAAAATCCGCCACAAAGGAAGAAGGCAAGTACTCCTCTAAAAGAAATTCTTAGATTGCCATGATGTTTGCAGTTCCCACTCAGGTTCCTGCAAAGACTTACAGGGAGAATGATGAGAGTGAGTTATTCAGGCATCCAGTGCCTGGGTGGAAACAGTTGTTACAAGAGAGGGAGTTACCCTTTAGGCAAGATTTTGATGTGAGAAGTGTAAAAAAGACACCACAGTGAAAATACCTCTTCTGGGATCACAGAAAAGAGAGCAGGATGCTGGCAGCTTTCATCAACAGTTGTTAAACTGAGACAAGACCCAGAGCAATAACACAGTGCAGCGTACAGCTGGTGGAGGTGTTATTTATCAGGATGAAAACGGTCCTTTCTAGGAAAGAGGGTCTAATGTTTCAAAAGAAAACATAGGCTGTTTATTAGAACATATTAGAACATTTCCATAACATTGCAAAGAAAGTAAGATGAAGGTTATTTAAATTTTAGTGCTTTGAAACTAAAAACACAGGAATCTAGTGTAACAAAAGCAAATATTTATTGGTTTCTTACAGCAGGCCAGTGACCCTCTTGGGACTAAAAGTGAGGTAAAATGTTAAGTCAAGATGGTGCTGTGATAAAACTGGGTACTCATGGGACAAATATCAGTGCCTTTTCCTGTGCTTGGATTTCTTTTTTTTATGGCAAGTGTGGTAGCTCAGATCACTTGTATAAGGGTCCAGCTGGATGGAATATCTTATTTCCTTTCCACTTCTGGAATCTCTTCATTTTTTTTTTCATTTGGTTTTTCTTTTAAAATTACACTTATCTTAAAACCCTCATATGTTGAGTTACTTTTGGAAATACCCTGTTCAATATTTTAGCATCATAAAGCCTTCTGTACGGGCATTGAGTCATAGCTGATAAATTCTTCAGCAGAGCTGCCTTCTGTGAGTCCTTTATGGCTCCATACTTCATACTAACTCCAAGGGAAGGCACACTGAAAGGTGCTCAGCTTCCAGTGCTCAGCTGGAAATACTTGTGTCTTTTTGGTTCTGCTGACCTTGTGTTCCGAGGCTGCTTTGTCTTTGGTTGGTGTCTTTGACAAATCTGAGACTGTTTTGCCCAAAACACATTCTACCTTTGCTACCAGCAGTTTGTTTTGGTGGTAGTGCTGGAAGTTTGCAGTGTCTCCATAGCAGGAACCTGCTCTAAGCAAAATAAAATTCCATGCAAGGCTTCACCAAGCTTTTAGTGTTAATGTGGGTGAAGTAGTACAGATTAACTGGGCACTGAGGATACCAGTTCTATGAAGAAGACTGTTATTACCTCTTTTGAGGATGTACAGATACTGAAAAATATTACATAATGTCATGAACCAGAGAGAAGAGTGTATGTTTTGAGAGGAGGGAGGTTATAGAGGCTTGATGCTTGAATATGCACGTCCTGAAGTAATGTGAAAATCCAGGTGGTTAGAGAAGCAAACGAGCTGAATGTTTCTGCTGAAGTATTGGTCATAAACAGTAAAAGGTGGGTGAGTGGCAGTCTGAATTTGCACTACTTAGCTCTTTTCTGGAGTGCCTGCAGATCCAGCAAGAGTTGATAATCCCAATATGCCTTTTCAAGTTTTACCTGCAGACACAGAAGATTTTTTAAATGGTGCGTGGGCCTGTTCCTCCCCCCGTCCTAGTCCTCTGTGTTCCCTGACTCATAGCTGTCTTTTCTTGCCCAGGTATCGCTCCTCGAGTACCGCAAACGGAAACAGGAGGCCAAGGAGTGTGGCGATTCCGGGCGCGGCGCAGGGACCCCCACCCGGCAGGGCAGCAGCGGCTCCGGGACTGACGTGGACGGGAATGGCCTGTCAGGGTCCGCAGCACGAACTCCATCCTCCCCACAAAGTGGCTTCTCCCCTTCTCATCCCTCCCTGCCTCACGTAGAGGACATCAGCCCACCAGACTTGAGGGGCTGTAGTTCCTCATCATCGATCAGTAAATCCCAGGAGAGCATCAGCAGTAGGTGGTGAGTGTTATCCTTCCAAGCAAGCCTGAGATTGCTCCACAGGGAAGGACTGAACTCCCCAGGGGGCATTTCAATAACAATACATGCAGTGAGATGGATTCATTTGGGTCTCTTGCTATTGTTCTCTTTCATAATTGCTGAACAACTGTGAAGGGTACCAGCACCCTTCTCAGCCTATCTTTTAGTTCATGGTTTAAATATCAAAAATCTGTCTTGAAAGGTACAAAGGTAAACAGTTGTTGCTCTTCCACCGGTTCCCTTTTGAGGTCTTGGGTTGTAAGGTCTTGCCCAGGCAATGAAAATCTAATTCAGGTCTTTTTTTGCTGAACCTTCACTCTTTTTGATACTAAGTCCGCTCCTATTCTGAAGGAAAGCTCAGAGGCTTCTGCAGCCTTTGCATTTGAGAAGCAGGGACTGTGCAACAACTCCAGCTTTGCTAATGTACCAGACTCTGGTCGGTGGCATGCCTAAGGCGTGGACTAACCACCTTTATCATGGTTACCATGAGACGGTTTGATAAGGGGAAAGGCTGGTCTTCAAAAACATTTGAACCTGGTCCAAAACATGAAGAAGTGCACTGAATTGCCGAGTGTGGCATTGTAGTGCCAGTGATGGCTGGCAGGTTCTGCTGACTGGAGCTGTGTAGGGCACTGGCTCTGCTGCTCTGGAGTCAGGTTCTGGTCGTGTACACCACCAGCAGAAAGGCACACACAGACACACACCCCCCTTTCCTGATGCTGATCTCCACATACATGGTTGGGTCACTGCTCAGGTAATGGCAGGGGGTGGCACGGGGAGAGATGCAAAGCAGTGCTGAGGGCAATGAGAAGTATGAAGTTTGTGTTGAAAGCACTTGGGTGAATTTGTAGGAGTAATAGATCTGTTTCCTTCCTTTTTCCATCACTTTTCAAGCAGAGTTTAATAGAAACAATTTGTCTTTTACCTCTCTGACAGTTTTCTGTCTGCCAGATATTGGGACTGGCCACAGCTGAGGCAGTCTGCTAATGATTAGTCTATCATCATTACTTTATTTTCAAATATTCTATAAAAGTGGTAATAGCCCATGTCGTTCTCCTCCCATGCTACTTCCTTCTGCCTGTAAAAGAGCAGAAAAAAAGCCAACCAGCTGAATGAACTAAAACTATTTCAGGATGAGGTGTCAGTGTGGCATGCTTGGCTTTAGTACCATCTTTTATGTTCTATGAGCTTCATCTGCTGCTCCCTCGGCAGGTACTGCTCTGGCTTCCGTTCCCACATGGTTTCAGGAGTAAGTATTGTGTGGGAATAAAAATCCTATTGTTATGGAACACTGGATATAAAGTTGAAACCATGCTGATGAAATGGGATTAAGCAGATTTGATTTGCTGCCTTTAAAATTCTTGGGTTTCTGTGTTTTAATGGGCACAGCTGACAAATGTACACTCACCTTCTACTTTTAAAAAATATATTAGAACCTGTTACTGAGCTAAAGTGACCCAGTTTCATCTTTCACTCTGTGTGCTTACATATCAGATACATTTCCAGACATTCACAATAATATTAGGAACAGAAGGAATTGGTGAGAACTAAAATTCCATGCCTTAATTTGTAGAGTTTTCCAGATTTTTGCTGAACTCTGCAATAATTGACAATAGCTTTCATTAAAAAAAAAACCACCTGTTTGTCTATTTCAGTTGTCAGGGTAAAGCCATCTCAATGTAAACAGATATGCTGCTGCTCAGTAAACCCAGCCTTGCAGAAAACAAGTCTCCAAGCAAACAAAATAATAAAAAACCCCAATGTAAAGCACAGTTTTCAATATATCTTTAAAAAAATTAAATACAGAAATCAGTTAATGTGCTGTTAAGCTGCATGCTTGCATGGTATGCAGTGCATTTAATATAATCTAAATATTTAAATTCAGGCATTTTTATGGCACAAATTCTTCAGTGTCCAGAGTACAGGCATTGTAAATCTCTGGTCATGGTGATGCTGTTTATAGGTTAAAAGACATATTTTGAAAGAGATTTGGATGGTCCTGTGCATGGTAGATGGAATGTTGACCGAGGGGTCTGGAGTTTGTCTGTAGCTCTGTTTTTCTTCAACGGTTTGGCTTTAGGAAAGCCACTTCACCTCTTTTTCACCCTTGGACAAGACACTTATAAAATAGAATGATATCTAGCACTAATCTTGAGTGGAGACATTTCACAGACATTATACAAAATAAACAGGACAAAGTGGCATTAGTGGGCAAAATGGCCCAGCTAGCTCTGCTCAGGAATATTGCAGTATCCAACTATATTGTCTTGGCACGTATTATCATAAAGATATTGAGTTTGCTTCTTCTTAGTTTGAATGAAAGTAATTATGCAAAATAACTGCAGTTAATCTTAAGCCAATACCAGGATTTTCAAAATGGTGTTGAATCTCAAAACAATTTTTCTGTAACCTGGTGATTTACTGAACTGGATGCTTATACCATGTTTTTGATTAAAGACTTGGTGTTCTGAGGACAGTGCCATCATGATAGCCAGGGATCAGCAGTCTGAAGTCCCACTGGAAGTTTTTGGCAAAAGCAGTTCAGAAGTTTGTTCCTCATCTGTCTAAAGAGCTGGTGGTCTCTGAACCCCTGTGCATTGGTCACATTGCTCTCAGCTATGTCACAGCAATCCTCAGCTGTTCCTGGGGTTTTGTTGCAGGATGGTCCCGACGTCAGTGGAGAGGCTGCGGGAGGGCCGGGGGATGCTGGAGAAGGTGCTGCGGAGCGGTGCAAAGGTGTCCCAGAGACACGAATCATCCCCTACCCGGGACAGTGCTCTTGAGAGAGATGCAGGTAGGACGGTGAAACTTTGGGACATTTGGTTGGTGGGAAATGATGTGCTTGGATAACTTGGCCAACTTGTCTGTGAAGATGGCTAGTTGTACCTTCATCTTTAACATTATCATCAAAGCTGCCTTCTGCAAACCATACTTTACTGTTATTCAGATACTGCTTGAGCATGTATCCCTCTTCTGTTAGACCTGGAAGACCTCTAGATTTTTCCAGGGATTGAATTCAAGACTGCCTGCACCTTGACTCTGACAGGGACAGCTTCTTTATCCTTGGACAGATGGGTTAGCACCTCTTCTGCTCTGAAAAAGCTATCATTTAATGCTCATTGGGTGAACATTCAGACAAGTGTATTGCCTTGTTTCTGAGCATTTTAGGGCAAGTATATATTTCCTTCATTCCAAATCAGACTTTTTCCCAATTGCAGTAAGGTGTTTGAGACCAGCTTTGTAAATTGACTTCTCATTTGGAGTTCTCCTGGTTTTGTAGACCTAAGTGCATTTTTTCAGTGCTTTTTCTTCATCTAGTCTTGAGAGGAAGTCCTCTTCCCTATCAAATATGTCATAGTTTCATGGGACCCCATTGGGAGTCTTTTCTCTGTCTTTCCCATACCAATGGAAGTGGCTTTCTTGGTTATTTTTTAGAAGGGTGGGCAAAATCCAGGCTCTTGGAACAGGCCTTTGCCCAAGGTAGCCTGTACAGCTCTGGCTCTTCAGTGTCACCCAAGAATTAGGATGGAGTTAAACTTTCATCTGCAGCTATAAATTCTTTCTTGTTACATAAACCCAGTCCCATTCTGAGTTGTGAAAACCTAATGCTGCAGCTGACAAAAGTCATCTTGTCTCCTTCATCCTAACACAGCAAAGTATGTTTTTTCTTCTTTTGCTTGCTCTGGCAATTTCTTCAGCAGCTTGTTTAGATTCTTTGAGCCATCTCCCCTCCCCCAATTGCTGCTCTGCTTCTTAGTGAAACAAATGGGTGGCTGAGTCCCTGCTGTTCCTGGTAGCACCTGGAGGAGTTGTGAAGATGCACATTTTCACTTGATGTTGTAACAGATAATATTAACAGGAACTAAAAAATCCCAAAGTTGGAGGGCTTGCTGATGAGGCGTGTAGCAATGAAATGGAATTTGTGTGCATTGCACGCTTCTGAGAACTGCAGCTGCTCTCAGCAAAACCTGTCACTTCATATATGCTTTAGGTCGACACAGGCCAGTACAGTGAAGAAAAGCAGTTATTCATGTCCTTCCCTTGTGCAGGTATTGAGAATGGGGGAGGGAAATGTTGGCTCTAGCTTTTAAGTTTACATAAAGCAAATTCAGGAAGGTCATAGTTTATTTACCTTTATTTACCCTTTGTAGTTTAGTCTTTCAGTAGTCTTTAACTTGTCAAGGTTTCTTTCTGAGAACAGGCACTGCCAGTAAATTGTGCAGCCCTACTGGTGTGCCCAGCCTTTTAAGAAACAGTCTCTTCCAGAAATCTTTAGATTTCTTCTGATTCTCATACTCGACTTCTGTTAATTGCAATGGTGTCCTGGATTGAACAGTCTCTTCTGTACGTGACTTTTTAACAAAACTTCTGAATGCCCCAAACTTCTGAATTTTGCTATGCTGCAGTACTTGGAATGTCACCAACTAGCCACTTGCTGCATTGATGTCATTTCAGAAATGGAAGGTGGCACAGCACACATGCTGGAAGCTTCATGCCCCAGTCTCTGTGCAGGCCTGTGCCCTGAGGGAATTTCTGAGCCTCAAGAACAGACAAGAGCTACATCCAGATCCCTGTTAGCTAAGCTAGCACTGTGGTGTAGCACAGAGAGGACAATGGCAGCAGAACCACGGGCACTGCTGGCACTGATGCTTGTGCCAGTGCAGCTGGGGCAAAGCCAGACTTGTCTGGCAGAAGTACAGAGCAGACTGAGGCAGCATGTCCTGTCTCGTGACTGAGACACATCTGTCATATAAATTTGATACTAATATCAACACTGTTTCACCAAGGCATTTCAAACGTGGCTGCTGTGAATCCCTGAGATGCTGCTGATAAACAGTTCTGTCTCATCAGTCTGCAGCAGAACTCTGATGTGAAATCATCTAGTCCCAGCAGCTTCACCCCTCCTGTAGAAAGCAGAATCACCAGCCGAGGTTAAAGGGGTAGCAGCTGAAGCACACAGTTGGCACAGTGGCTGGGTCACTGCAGTAAGTCCTTCTTGCCTACCCCAGGTCAAGTTCGGTGATATGGTAGGGCAAGAAGCTCACCCGTCCTCGAAGTGCAAGAAAGGCTTACTCTGTCGGGAAGCATTTTATTCCTCTTAGTTTCTCACATATCTGAGGTGGATCAGTGTGTGCTGTGTGCTGCTGGTGCCCTTCAAACCTCAGAGCATTTTCATCATCCCGGCCTGTTACAAAAACAGGCATTTCTGAGGTCTAAGAGCATCTCTGTTTGTAGCAGTTCACTTGGCTTGTAAACGATAGTCCCCAAAATGGCAGCATGGGATGTCTGTCTTTGGAAGCGTCCGGATCTGCCTTTGAGGAAAACCTGCCACAGGATCCTGCTGACAGCCCTTCTTCTAAAAAGGGAGGTTCTGTCTCCTGAGCTGGACCTGTATCCAGTGTGGATTCCTGTAACCATAACTGAGTGAGAAATTGCCAAGTCTTTAGAAACTATCTTCTACCTCTCGTATCCTACGGAAAAGCCAGGAGAGCCCTGGCTGTGTCTGTGCATTATCTCCAGGTGTGGTCATTCAGAGAGGCTGGTCCAAGGCAGGTGGGCTTTGTGATAAACCAGAGCACACTGATGTGAGGGGAGCAGCCATTCTTACACATGTGGCTGTTCACACATGTTAAGGTTTCCCAAATGTCTTTTGCTGGGTTTCTTCAGTTTCTGAAATGCTGGTGGCTGGAGGGCTGGACTGTGTGGGGTCATTTGAGAGGGAGCTGCTGTGGCCTTGGTCCGGGGCGTGAGGTTTGACATCTTGCCTGTACATTGCAGATGCAGCAGAAGGAGACACTCCAGAAGCCCACAAAGGAGCAGCAGTTTACAGTCCTTCTCGATACAGCTACCAGGTAAATGCTTTACGATCTTATCTGCCCATTCTGAAATAAAGCTTTTATAAGGAGATGAGGGGGGAAATAGGGCTTGGCTGCCATTGTTCATAGTGCTGCACTAAGCACCTTTGGATGAGAAGCAGATAGGAAATGGGGAAGTCAGCCTGACATGCCTTTTCCTTTTTTACTCCATGCCTTGTTCAGCTGCTGCAGTCTGACAGTCCCCAGGCAGAATCACAGACCCTGCTCCATCAGAGCTCTTCCCCGTACAGAGGGCACCTTGCACCGTCTCCTGGATACAGCTACCGAGCAGCAGCACAGAGGACAGGACACAGCCTCTCCCATGGTTCCTCGGAAACATCCCTCTCCTCCACCTCGTATTCCAGCCCTGCCCACTCGGTCTCCACAGACTCCTCTGCCCTGTTTGCAGGGAACTCGGGGTATTTCAGCAGCCAGCAGCACTCTGGCAGTGTCAGCAGCAGCCTCCTGAGGAAGAGCTGCCCTGGGGCTGCCAGCCCGGCACAGCAGACAGCTGTGGACTCTCTCTCCTCTGAGTCGGGCTCCCAGCCCTGCACAGGTGTGTCGGGCTCTTCCTCCACTCCTCAAAGTGCTCGGTCACTACAGTCAGACTTGCGGACTATCAGCCTGACAAACTCTGGGCAGTCTGTTCTCCACCAGGGCTCCCGGGGCGCAGTGATTTCCAATGCACAACACTATCCACACCGCGGGGGAAGCAGTGTCCCTCAGTACAGACTGCAGCAGCTTCAAGGTTCTGGAGTGAAGACTCAAACAGGACTTTCCTAGGGCTGCCTGGACTTCAGGAGGACAAAACTGCCCATAGCTCCTTCCAGTCACCTCTGGAATTGGCTCCTGGGCTAGTGTTGGGAGCTTGCACCTGATGCTGGGGTGCCAGGGGTCAGAGGCTGAGGTCTGAAATGCACGGGTGAGATTTGTGAGCAGTATTGGCCTCTGGCCTGGTAGGAGAACACAGATTTCTTTGAGGCAGAGACTGTAGCAAAGCAGTTCCCTGACATGTGGGTACATTGCAAAAACAAAAACAAACAAAAAAAGGAAAAAAAAAAAAAAGGAAAAAAAAAAAAAAAAAGCNAAGGAAAAAAAAAAAAAAGGAAAAAAAAAAAAAGCAAATGGTTCAAGTGCAATGACTGTGGCGTAGCCTCTGTCTCTGGTCCATGCCCATGGCCACAGTCATTCATGCAGCACGGACACAGTTCTGAATTCAAAAGCAGTTTAAAGGAAATGTTGGGGGAAGTTAACTCCAATCTCTTTATAGGTCAGGTTCTCAGTGCGTTCTGGGGAGGGCTTTAATCCGTTACGATCATTCCAGTCACAAGCAGACGAGCGCACACGGCTGCCTTTGGGCCTGGGTCACCACTGCCGCTGTCAGAGCTTTATCCAGGACAACAGAGTCTCCGCAAATGCGAACAGCACGGGAGGGGGTTGGAGGGTGTGCCTGTGGCTGCAGAGGATCCAGGGTGTGCTGTCGTGTGCTGCTTCATTGCAGGTCTGTTGTGAATGAGTGTTTAAGGTCGCTTAAGGAATCTGTGAACAGGAGCATGGCTGGGGCCATGCTGCCACGTGCTGCTGTGCTGGGGGCTCTCTGGCTGCTGGTGCGCAATGCACAGGGGATGGCCGGGGCCTGATCAGTCAAGTGATGCTGCGGCACACAAGGGGGCTGCAGAGGAGCAGGGGGGCTGCAAGGGGCAGTAGTGGGGTGGTGGGTGGGCACCTCGGTCTGTGCCGAGCCAGAGGTACTCCAGGCAGTGCCACGTGGGGTCTTTCCCAGCCGCTGTCACTCGCCGAGTGTGGCAGAAGAGCCAGCCCAGACACAGTGCGCTGTGTGTTCAATTCCATACAATTGCCAGCTTCTTTCTCACTTGTTTACTGTAATATTGGGCGTGTTTTTATTTATCTAATTTTATATTCAGTTATAACCATAGTAGGTTAGCTAATATATGACAGGTGTCATCCTGGTGCTGCAGTGGAACTTCTCCTTTCTC
This sequence comes from Pachycephala philippinensis, assembly GCA_013397055.1. Taxonomy (NCBI): domain Eukaryota; kingdom Metazoa; phylum Chordata; class Aves; order Passeriformes; genus Pachycephala; species Pachycephala philippinensis. Next base: position 285,962 of record VWZT01016803.1, read on the forward strand.
TTGGATAACATAATGCTGTGAGTCTGTCTCCCCTCTCCTTGCAGATGCACAGTCTTCTTCCTCTTTTTTTAGGACTGTTACAGATTTCTCTAATTCACAATTGAAATCAGGTGTTTGTTCAGCCTAGGGGAGACTTTTAAAATATTGAAACAAAGAGTAACTTTCTCACACTGTCCGGCTGTGAGCGTGTTGGGATGGAACTTGTCACCCCACAGTTGGGTGTCTGTATACTGTATAAAACAGGTGTGAACTTCACTTGGCTTAGCCCTGGAGGTGCAGCCTCCCCTTTCGTGCTCTGAGCAGCACGGGGCAGGCGGGCTCTGCCCTGCCAGGTGGCGGGAGGGGGCCAGGGGGCCCCTGCCCAGAGGCTCCAGCACCTTTGGGCGCAGCAGGGGAGCAGGAGGGAGGGACCCTGGAAAGCTCTAGGAAAGGTGGGGGCTGTAGCTTCTTACTCTAGTGGAGTTTTTACACCATGCTGTAACATTTGAACTTTCACAAGAGATGTAATAATTTTGATAATAAAAATACTTAACTTGAAAACTAGTATTGTTGAATTTCTTACCACCTTGAGTGCTGGTGCCCAGGACATAGGGCAAGGGGGTGAGGGCATGTAAGTCTCTCTTCCCTGTCCCCTGCAGGGTAAGCAAATCCTTGCAGGAGCAGCCTTGCAGACCTCCCTCCTGCCTTCTGCCAGGTGAAGCTGGGAGCTGCTGATTGTGAGGAAATTCCCCAACCTTCTGGCTGGGGTTGTGAGATTTTTGGCTGTGTTGCTGCTGCTCTTCTTGCCCAAGCTCATTTGGGGAGGAGGTGGATGTGGAGGATGTCCCCTGCACCACTGCACCTGCTTTAAAACCTGGTTTCTGGTGTGCCAGAACCCCAGTATCCAGGGTTTTCATACTGCTTGTCTTTTCCTTAGGAAGCCTGACATGGGCTGAGCCTGGCTTGGGGCCTGCCAGGTGTGTCTGCAAGTGCTGGTCTGAGGTGCCCATGGCTTCTGGTGTTCGACTGCCCTCGCTGCAAGAATGTTCCCCCTGACACTTTGTGGGACAGCAGCTGTCACAGCTCGTTCTGTCCTTTTGCGTCCCCCAAAAGAGTGGCTCCATCTCCACTAATCCTTCCCTGAAAGCAACTATGGGTAGCACCAACCCCACCCTTCTCAGCCTCTTCTGCCATCTGCGTGTGCAGGGCTCACCCGGGCTGTGAGCGTGTCCAACACGGGGGGAGCCAGAGCTGGCCAAAGCTCCCTGCAAGTCCCAGAGCTCCATCGCACAGCCTGGAATGCTCTCCCCCCTCCTCCACCAGAGCATGCCACTAGACTGACCGGCCATGTAAGTAGTTTTTCCATCAAGACACTGGAATTCAATGAATTTCAGGAGGCTTCTATCAGCCTGTGTTAGTGAGCTGACAGACCACCTGCACTATGGACAGGCAGAAGGAATGGGTTCAAAGGCTCCTAGGGATGGATGGGATCCCTGCCCCACCCCCTGCTTTGCCATGAAGTGGGACAGACCCTTTCTCTGGGGACTTAATCTGGCCAGAGCCCTTCTTTGTGTGCTAGCCCATGTGGGTGGAGGCTCAGCTCCACAAGCTGCAGCGTGGGCTCCCTACCACAGCTCAGACTCACAGGGAGTTCTCTGGCCTCCTTGCAGACCACCTCATTTGGTGATGACTGGAAAGAACCCATCCCAACCCTCCCCACACCACAGGGCTCCAAGCTCATCTGGTTTGAATTGTATTTTTCAATCAGGTTTTGTGAAACACTGTATCAAACTTTGTACTAAAATACAGATATATTACAGCTACTGTATTCCTTTCTCCACTGATTTTCTTGGTTTGTTTTTCCAATTCAGCTGGCAACAGCACTCGCAAGCTGGCAAGACCCGGGCGCTGCCAGGTGCAGTGGGTTCCTGCTGACTTCATTCCGGGGGGCAGCTGTTGGAGGGATGTGAGCGCTGCTGGGCTTGTGGCTGGCAGAGGGCACTTGCAGGAGTGCTGGCACCCACTCCATCCCGGGTGATTTTTGGCTCCCAGATGGTGTTTCAGCACAGCTCCTTCCCCCACCGCCACCCCGCAGGGCCTCAGGGCACCACTTACCTGCTCCGGCTAGCCCCTAGTGCCTGGTGAGGCGCTGGGTCCTGCAGAGCCCTTCACTGCCATCCCCCAGCAGCCTCCACGCTCTGTGGTCCCATCCCAGGACCGTGGTCCCGTTCTGCTCCCTGCGCCCACTCGCCCTGCTCCCTGGCCTTGCCCAGTGCCTGGGTCCAGCCCTGCCAGGGCCCCCACAAGCACCTGGGCCCTGCAAAGAGCCCCAGCTGCTTGCTGAGACACAGCCAGTGCTGAGGACTTTATTGCATTGTGAGGGCTGTGGTGACCCAAGCCCCTGTGGCCAGGGGAAGCCCACACACACACCCTGGTCCGGCCAGCAAAGCCACAGCCGGGCTGCAGCCACCCATGCCAGGGTGTCAGCTCTTGGGTGCTGTGTGTGGGCCTTGGAGGCCACCAGACTCAGCGCTGCCCGGGCACCGGCCACCAGCTCCCCGCACGCCATCACCGCGGGCCAGCGAGGTACAGCCAGGAGGCCGGGTGGGTACAGGAGTGCTCAGCTACACCCGGCCATGCCGTGTGGCAGGGAAAGCCTTGCTGTCACCAGTGGAGATAAAGCACCGTATGGGGATGGGGAGGGAAGGCATTTGGCAACAGCCCGCGGCCGGCTCGGGGAGGGATCTGGCGGGGGCGGTCCTCCTGTGCCCGACCAGGGGTTTTGCATGTTCAGCTGCTCCCACTTAGCAGGGCTTACATTCAATGGCGGCGCGAGTCGGGTGACACACGGCCGGCAGCAGCAAGGCCCCTGCGGTCCCCATGCTGGGGGGAGCAAGCAGCGACCTGCGGCCCTGGCCACGCACCAGGAAACACCATGTCCTGGGCTGGACTCCCGGGGCGGGAGGCGAGGGGGCGCTCGAGTCACTTTACCCTGTTTAGAGAATATGAATTTACATGTAAAAGTAGGGGTTGGCCCCCATCCCGGCCACCGGGTCCCCTGGCTGTGGAGACAGGATCACGGAGCTGTACAAAATGGGAGTGGGGAGGGGTCCGGGACCCGGAGCAGCCGGCACGGGGCGTCACTGGGTGCGCGTTTGGGTGGGAGGCAGCAGGTCAGGAGTCCTGGGGATGTAGAAATCTGTTAAAAACTCCAAGACTGTTTTTTCCTTGAAACAAAACCGCAGCTGGATTCTGTTCTTGAATAAAGCGGGTTTGAGGCATCCTCCCCTGGCGGCGGCCCGCAGGCAGCGGTGGGTACGGAGCTGGCAGGGTGCGTGGGATGGTGGTGCCTGCGTGGACATGGAGGTGGCCGTGGATGCGGCGGGCGGCTGGCGCATCCCTAGCACGGGCGCCGGTGCCCGGAGGGCGGCGCGGGATGCTGTGTGGTCGCTGGCAGCAGAAGAAGGGCAGGACAGGGAGGGAATGCCCAGGCTGCTGGCCATGGGAAGAGGGTCCTGCTGCAGATGGTCGGCCTTATATCCTCTGCGGGGAAAGCACAGCAGGTTGGGGATTGTCTTGGGCAGGTCTTACTGCACCGTTGTGCCACTAGCATGTGCCAGGCATACGCCTGTCCCCATCCCTGCCACCTGACCTGTCTCTGCTGCCTCACTTCCCCATTGCCCCCAGCCCTACTGCCTGCACAGCCAGGGCCATGCCATGCCATGCCATGCCATGCCATGCCATGCCATGCCATGCCATGCCATGCCATCCCATCCCATCCCATCCCATCCCATCCCCACAGCACAGTCACACCCAGAGACACCACAGAGGGACAGGGGACAGGACAGTGACACTCAAGACTTACCGCAGTGCCAACAAAATCTGTGGAAACAGAAGAGAGAGAGGTAAAGCGGGGCAGAGGGTCAGCAGCTCCTTCCCACCCTGCCCAGCCTGGCTTGCTTTGTAGGTGGCAGTTAAGCCCATGGGACCCTTGCCAGGCTGCAAGGGCCAGCTGGAGGGGCCAAGCCCCCCAGGCTCTTCCCACCAGGATCCCCTCAGTAGCGTGGCACTCACCTTTGCTCTCTGCCTTGAGCTCCTCATGCAGCAGGTCGTTCTGCCGGTTGCCGAGAACAAAAGCCAGGAAAGAAAGGATAAGGGCGTTGAGGATGCCGATGATGGCCAGGATATAAGCCCAGCGTACGGAGCAGTCGCCCAGGGAGTACTTCCCTGTCTTTTCCCCACACATGTCCCGTATGGTCTCTGCATCCCAGCCATCAGGAAAGATCATGCAGCCCAGCACCAGGCAGAGCGCTGCGAGAGGGAGAGGAGGGGGAAGCATCAGAGGAGACATGGAGTGGCAGTACTGGGCTGAGCCCCTTAGCCAGTACATTAATGCAGCCCATGCCTGGCAGGGAGCCCACCTCGGCCCCATGACAGCTAGGCAACGTGGCAGGTGACAGCCATCACTGCCTCAGTAGCCCCAGGGACTGCGTTTTTGGCTGCCCCAAACCTGGCCCATGTACAAATAGGGACTTCAGGTTTTTGGTTTCTACCAGCATCAGCCACAGGATCAGTGGCTGCCCACAGGCTTTCCTCAACACCACAAGCTCCCTGCGTGCGGGCAGGAGCTACCAGTGCACTGTGGGCAGGGATGTTGCCTGTGGAGAGGACTGGCATCCCCAGGAGCCCCCACACCTTACCACCACACAGCCTGCAAGCACCACTCCCAGAGGGGTCACCTTCCCAGCAGGCCTCCAACCCAGCACACTCTGTGCTGAGCAAGGAGACGTCAGGGAACACAGGGACAGAAATGCCAAGACAAAGCCTGTGACTGTCAAGGTAAGGAAGTGACTTTTTCTGACTACAGCAAGTACAAAAGCTCCTCACCCCATACCAGCTGGAACAGCTAAAAATACTAATGATGTTGGCTGCTGTGCATGCAGGTACTTTTGCCCTGAGTCAAGAAGAACCAAGAGGCTTGCATCCACACCAGTAAAAAGTCACCTCCCCATCCCTTACCGCAAACACCTTGCAGGCAGGCAGCTGTCAGTCTGGCATGAGCTTTCTGGGTGCTGGCATGTGTTTTGAACTGCTCTCCATGGGGAAGGGAAATCCCAGGAAGGAGGGAAGGGCCTGCAGGGCATCACACCAGGAGTAGGTACAGCCCTTGCATCCCAATGAGCTGCGCCCAGGAAAGGACAGGGACGTCGAGGGACACTGGCACATAATGTCACCCAGCAGCTGCTACCTGATCTCTGACTCCTCCACCCACATTGCAAACCTCCTTGGTAAAAGTGTCTTTGTGGACAGTGGCAAGCCCTGCATGCTGATTTACTGCCGTGCACAGCCCTGGTGCCACCCCAGCACCACATGGCTGCACAGAGCCAAGCCGGTGTCTCCAGCACATCATCACCAGGGACTCCCAGCCAAGCACAGCCTGTCTGGGGAGCTCCCTGCCCACTGGGACTGGGCCAACTCAAAACCATCCCTCTGCAAGGAAACACAATCAGCACCTATGCCATGCACTGCGTGGTAAGTGGTGAGGAGCAGCCTGGCCTGCTGCTGACCTGGGCACCTTGGAACAGGATGGCATTAATTCAGCTGAGGGCCTGAACTAAAGGGGCTCAGGTGCAGCAGACCTGTGCCAGGTACTGTTCTTGTGAAAGGAGAGATGCTAAGAGGATTTTAGGATCCACGGAGCTCCCAGTGCAGTGCAGCTGTGAAACAAGCTAAGGTGCTCTCTGACAATGCCCAGCAAGGGGACGCATTTACCCCCATAGCACTGCTCAGGCTGGCATGACCCAGCCTGGAAATGGGCCACAGCATTCATGGAGGACATGAGAGACAGGGTTTAAGGCAAAAGTAGGGTGGCTCAAAAACATACGGGAGCCACTGGTGCGGTGGGTTGTCACAGTACAGTCACAGCGGACAGGCAGTGATGGCCACTGCCAGGACACTGCCTGGCTCCAGCCTGTGTCTGCTTGCCCTGATCCCTCTTGTCCCGTGTGCCTGCTCTGTACTGCACCAGGGCAAAGGGAGTCTGTGCCCTGTCCCACAAAGCAGCTGCAGGATCTCTGCCCAAGCCCTCACAGCCCATTTGACAGAATTAAACAACAAATTTACTACTGGGCAGAGGCATGTGCTCAAGTCACCACATGCACCCAAATGCCTCTGCCCAAGGGTGAGGCCTCTTCCCAAGAGCCCCTCAGTACTCCACAGCTCCCTCGGAAGTGGCTGAGGTGGGGTTGTGCTACTGAAGGCGGGTCCTCTCCTGGTGAAGAACAGCTCAGTGCTCTCCTCTTCCCATCTGTCCTATGTGTTCCCAGCAGCAAGCCGAGTCCTCTACTCTGTCACAAGCAATTCCCTTTTCTGCATGTCCACAGGCCGCCCAATGTCCTGAAAATACCTGCCTGTGCCTGCAGAAAGGAGTGACTTTGAAGAGCAGCGCAAGAACAAGGAGGGGATCCCCACATAGTCCACAGGCCTCAGCGCTGCCCTCTCCAACAGGTCTGAGGGATGCGGGGGCGGGGCTCTGCCTGCCTGGCCCTCTGCCCCCAGCACCGTTCTGCCAGCACCTACCTCCAAATACCCCAAGACCCCTTGCAGACCTGCAGGAAAACCTTGGTTTTTGCTTAAAACAGCCTATTTCTATGCCTTCCAACCACAAGAAAAACACCAGGTGATGACTCCTACGAAGACCCACTATTAAAGAGGAAAAAATAACCCAACTCCTGTCCATTTTGCTTTTAATTCTTGTTCTTCTGAGGGTGCGGTGCCAGTTGTCACTGTCAGTGGCACCAAGGATGGCTGGCTGGTCTGTCACACCCCACAGCTGCCATCCTTCCCCTAGACCCTGGGCTCCAACTCCCTCTTCTAGAGTTTTCCCCGCTGTAAAGACAGTTTTGAGAGCAGGCATTTCAGTGATCACTGGGACAGGGTGTATGTGGAGGGAGAATGATCCTGCTGGGGCTGGGGCTCTGGCCCCAGAAAGCTGGTATTTCTTGGCTTGGTTTTACAGCTGGTTCATGGATTCCCCCTCCTCAATCCTCCCCTGTCAAGGTCCTTTAGAAACATAGGCATCTCAAGGGCTTTTGATATCCTCACAGAAGAAATTAATCAAAGGGAATGCAATGTTATGACTCAGGCTGCAACACTGGAGCGAGATTTGAGCAGAAAGAGGAGGCTCCTCCTGGCAGGATAACATCTCCTCGTAGAAGGTGCATTTAGCTAATTTGGACTGTCTGAGTAACCCCCATGTTTGCTGAGTACCACTGCCCTGTCCTGAGAAGTTATGCCTGCAGGATTAAAGTCTGATTTTTTTAATCACTTTTTCTGTCTAGTTTAGTCTGCAAGTATGGGTGAAAACTGGCTTTTATTGCTTCTGCCTGCCACGGGTGGAAGAAGCTCAGGATATGCCCTGCAGCTGAGATGCGACCTTCCCCAGAGCATCACACCGCCACAGAACACACAAACGGGAAGATATGGGGTAATGGGGAGAAAACCAGCAATCACTGAGTCCCAAAGGGGTTTTTTACACCTGGCATGGGGACAGCACACCCAAAAACCCCAGGGAACAGGGGCTGGGCTGTGCTGTTGGGGTCTAGAGTGGCTGCTTCTCACCAGAAAACCTCCTGAGAGCTGAGCACCAAAAGGAAAGGGGAAAAACACAGTCCCCCTTCCTCCCCCTAAAAACTGAAATCCCTCAAAAATAAACACTAAGGGCAGGTTGCTCAGGACAGCGAGCACTGGCCATTTACACAGACACGAGCTCCCTCACGGCATTTTGCTCCACAGGCAGTTTCTGTGCCAAAAAATCAGCAGGATTCAGAATAGAGTTATGAGTTTGTATGAATCAGAACTGACAGTTACTTTATCTGGAACAACAGTTAAGGGATGTAAGCTCCAGGACACGAGCGGCTCCGCGACGCCCGGCTCAGCCCCTCCCCGCGAGTACACAGGCACATTAACAGCCGCCACGGGAGGGCTGCGCTGCCGTGCAAACCCCGCGGCTGCTGCTGCTGCTGCGGAGCACACGGCGCTGCACGGAGACAAGGGATGGGCTGCAGCCCGGCTCCTGTCCCCGCTGAAAGACCTGAGTGGTAGGGAAAGAAGAGGAGAATCTTCAGGAAAGCTTTTTTGGGGGTCCAGAAAACAGTAATTCAGCAAATGCTGAGGGGTTTTGCAGTGCTGTTATTTTTGCTGCAAGGTCAGCAGGTGGTTCATATATGGGCAATATTTCTCCCTTTGACAGAGAAAGGGCTTGAGGATACACTGCAGAGTCACAGGATAGTTAGGGTTGGAAGGGACTTCTGGAGATCATTTAGTCCAACCCCCCTGCCAAGGGTCACCTAGAGCAGGTGGTACAGGAACATGTCCAGGTGGGTTTTGAATGACTCCAGAGACTCTACGACCTCCCTGGGCAGATGCTCAGCAGCTGTCCAGGTTACACTCCGAGCCGGCTTGGAGCAGTGGTATCTGCCTCATATTTTTTCATTAAGAATTTAAACTAATATGACTTTTATATCAATGCAAACAATATTTTGAAACTTCAAACTCTCTGAAAGGACTTGGCTCTCAAGTCTCAGTCAGGAAGATGAGTCTGTCCTGTGGTTCAGCAGAGCCACTGCATTGCTGCCAGAACAAGGGAGGGTTTTGGGGCTGTGGCACTCACTCAAGCCAAATCCTGCTCTCCCTTGCGGCTGAGGCCACACCACCACACAGCTCCACCGTGCTCAGCTTGGCAGCTGGCAACAATTCTCTCACTACTCCTCTCCATGGATATGTCAAAACCATGCCATGCAAGGGGTCCCCACTCAGAGAGTGGCAAACGCAGCTGAGGTGCAGAAGATGAAGCCCTACTCAGGGATCTGCCTCTGCTCTCAGGCCTTGGAAGGGCCCATCCAAGAGGTGAGTGTTGCTCTGAAAGGAGTTTCCCAAAGGAGAAAAGAGCTCAGATGAATATGTATTACCACATTCTCCATCAGGCAAGGTGGCTGGACATGGCACAATCAATACCAAAATGCCACTGGTAAGGACAAAGCCCAGCCCTAAGGCCAAGAGCATGGTCCCAGGTGGGAAGGCACCCCATGTGTTGTGTACCCCTAAGGGAGGGAGTGTGGAGGTGTCACCACGCTGACTGCTGGACCTGAAGCACAGGGAAACACCTTAAAATGCGGCCAGTCAATTCCTCCATGCAAGCGGGATGGTGTGCTCAGCTGGCTGCCTCTTCTGACCCTCAACAGACTGTAAGTTCAAAACCAGAGACCCTCTGGAAACAGAACCCTGGACCCACTCGGGGCAGTCATCCTGATGGGAGGCACATGGATGCAGTGTCACAGGTGGCTGGGCTGTCTTGCAAGGGCATTAATGCTGGGCACCAGGACAACTTTGTTCAAAGCTCGGAGTTAACTTCACAGGGTGACTGTGTCATGCTACAGCAGAGTACTGGGGAATCAGAGGAAATGCTCAGGCTCTTGGGCAGTCTGGTGGTGGTGTGTTCCCATGCTCTGATTTCCTGCAGACAAATCCCAAAGGGGAGCACCCTCGCAGCCCACTTCTTTTCAAGTAAGCATCATCCCATAGAATGTTCTGAAGATGCTCTTCCACTAATTCGGAGTACTTGGGTGGCATCAGGTGCTGTCAGTCATACAGTTGTTGATGTGATCATGTTAAGGGCCCGTCTCTGGTTTTATAACAGAAGGATTTAGCAAAATCTCCAGTTTTGCGTTACTGGGATTTTGAACAGGGCAGATGGCCACATTTCTATTTGCGATAAAGCAGAGTGTTTCCTCTTAATTAGATCCAGTTTCCTCCTAGGGGGGCAGTGGCTCTTGAGCTGGAGCTTTCTGTCAAGCTCTAATTAAACCCTGCCTTGATTGTTGTCCGCTAATTAGACATCGACGGTTTAAAGTTTGGTTGGTTTTTTTTTTTTTTTGAAAGAGATCCTGAATTCCTCATCCTCCTCCCCCACATTTCTGCACTTGGTTTTTCTCCTCTGAAGAGCCCATCCATGCCCACAATCAGCAGCCCTTTACTCTGCACCAGCCATCCCACAGGAATGGGGTGGGGACACCTCTGCCCCATCTCTCTGCCCACCACCTAGCTCACCTGGCTTTCACCAGTGAGACCAAGAGACTTCGGGCCTCACAGTTGCTTCTGCTGTAGTAGTGCAAGTCCTTCAGCTAAAACCTCACTGAGGCAGAAGGAATGTCCTTTCCTTCTCTGCTCCTCCAAGCTCTCTGCTCTGGCAGAACCCTCCAACCTCCCAGACAGGTGAATCTCTGAAGTTTGTCATCATGATATGCCAGAGCCTGCACCAGGCTATGTCCCTGCCCCACCCATAAGATTTGGCCTGTGGTATTCTCTCCATAGGTCATGGCAGCTCCTTCTCCAAGCACAAGGTAACACATCCACCTGTGGCTGCCTCTGACATGCCCAGGGAAGTTCAGCCTGACCCTGCCAGACAAGATTCTCGCTTGCTGGGACACACCACACTACCACCTCTGCATCCAGGCCCTCTCTGATGGGAACACCAGCCTGTCCTGTAGGACAGCAGCTCTCTCATGCTGTCCTGTCCCAGGGCAGGGTGGAGGGCCAGTCTCTATTCATGCTGCCTTGGACTTTCCCCAACAGAGAAGCCATGGAGCCTTGCTGCTCTGGGAGAGCTCCAAGCCAACCTGGACTGGCTGGGGCCAGAAGAGCCAACCATGGCCCCACTGAGCTGAGCACTCAGGGTTCTCACAAGTGCAGTTGTGAGCAACACGTGTAACCACAAGGTGCAAAGTGTGACCAAGGACAAGCCCCAAGGCAAGGTGAGGGGTACCCAGAGGTGAGAGCAGCAAAGTACTGTCATGGCCACCCAAGCCCAAGCCAGGACAGGACAGGAGGCACTGGGTCTCCTCCAGTGCAGTGCCCTCTGCCATGCAGCTTCCTGTGCAGCAGTAGCAGCTGGGCGCTCCAAACCACTTGATTAAGCTGCTGACAATCGGTAGGATTTGGGCTCTGAGCTTGCTTTAAACTGATAAATCTTCAGGACAGGGAAAATTAAAGACGAGGGAATTTCCTGATAAGCCAAGGCAGCTCCAGGTCTGGCTGTGGTCCTGCTGTGGGTGAGGGGAGGTCAAGCTTTCCAGCTCAAGCCAGCTGCAAGGGAGAATGTTAGGCTAGCTGAAAGCTCCTCACACTGAGGGGCTGTATCCTTCCACATCAAGGACTGGGCCCCTTAGGAATAAGGGGCACTCTACGTTCTTCAGTGGAAGTTTTAGGTCTATTCACACTTACTATGCAGTGGAGAGTAAGAGTGTTTGTCCACACCTGGTAAAACTTAGCAGAGAAGGAAGTGAAAAGTCTTGCTACCAGGGGAAGCTCAACATCATTTCTCAGGATCTTTCTCCCAAAAGGACAGACCCTGGGTGAGGACACCTTGGAGGTCTGTGCATAAGGGGATACTTGGGATCCTTATCAATATAGGCATCAGGCCCCCTTCTGGGGAAAGGTTTGGGTTATTGTACAGTGTCACTTTGATGAGCGAGTCCCTGAGGATCTTGGGGTACATCTACAGTGGGGTTTCATTTGTGGAGGGAGCTAAGGAGAATCTACAGACAGGGTCACTTTTGGGGGAGTTGATTATTGGGCTTGAGTGGTCATGTCTGAGGACACATCAAGGTTATGGTGTTCCTCTGTGGGAAGCACTGGAGACAGCTGGGAAAGGCCTGTCCTCACAGTCCTTTCATGATCCGGGAGAGAGGGGGCCTGGGTACAATATGTCTTTAAGGGGGAGCTGAAGGGTGCTTTTACAGGGATGGGGGATCCATGCATGGGCTTCTTCCAGTGGTGGGGTCCCTTTGGGGGCTGAGAGTTCCCCTAAAGTGAGTATCTCTTGGGGACAACCCCATGTCTCTGGGGTTGAGAGGGAGGCTAGTCCCTGATGTGGAGTGTGCCAGGGTGTCTGGATCCGTAGGGGCTGGTGCAGTGTGTCCTAGGCCATCTTGCACTTGGTCCTTGACTCTGTGCAACAGTCCCTGCTGTAGGGTGTCCCAGTGCTGATCCTTGACTGGGGTGTACTGAGGTGCCCCGAGATGGGTCCCTAGCCCAGGATGTCCTGAGGTGCTCCAGACTGTCCAGGTGTCCCAGGGTCAGTGCCTGTTCTGGGGTCGCCTGAAGTAGGTCCCTGATCCAGCTCTCCTGCTGTGTCCTAGGGAGCCTTATGTTTCCCTGGGGTCAGACCTTGCTTGGGGAATCCCAAGTTCCAGTGCCCAGAACAGGTGCCACCATTCCTGGTGCCAGTGCCTGGTCTGGATGTCCAGGAAGCCCTGGCGTGTCCTGAGGACATTTCTTGGCTGGGAAGACCCATGGCCCTACAGTGCTTGTACCAGTCCAGCTTCCTTGAGCAATCCCAATGTTCCCTCAGTCAACCTCTGCCTAGGGAGACCCAGGTGCCAGTGCCTAGAGCCAGCATCTGTGTGCGGTGCTCTGTCAGTGCCAGTGCCTGGCCTGCTTGTCCCAGGAAGTCCTGGGATGTCTTAGGGCCAGCACCTGGCTGGGATGCCCTGTTGATACACAGTACCTGTACCCAGCTCAGCTTTCCTGGGCAGCCCTGGTGGCCAGGTGATACCAGGGAGCCCTGGGTGCCAGTGTCCCGAACTGGTGCCCATTCCTGCTAATCTGTCAGCACTAGTACCTGGCCTGGGTGTCCCACAAAGCTGTGGGGCTGGATCCTGGAACCACGGCCCTGCAGTGTTTGGACTCAGACCAGCTTCCTTGAGCAACCTTGGTGTTCCCTATAGCCAGGGACCCCACTACCACTGCCGGGGGCTCTCAGGGTGCTGCACGCTCAGCACTGCCCACACTCTCCCCACCCATCCCCCGCCACCAGACCCGGGGCAGGCCGGTGTTCCCAGTGCCGGTGGTTCCCGGTGCCGGTGTGTACCTGCCAGCAGCTGCATCCAGGCGCAGATCTTGTAGACGGTGGCCGTGTTGCAGAAGAAGAACAGGGCGAAGCAGGTGATGCAGCCCAGCGTCAGCACCATGGAGAGCAGCACGAAGAACGCGGCCGCCTGAAAGGCGCCCGAAGGAATGGTGCTGAAGTCGGTGAAGGAGCCGCGGCACGACAGCTCCCGGCCCGCCAGCCCGCTGCCCACGCAGTAGTGGAACAGCCCGAAGTACCCGGGCTTGGGCGTGTTAACGCTGTCGCCCACCCAGTACGGCTGGATGAAGACCACCACGTTGATGATGGCGAAGCAGATGGTGAAGATGGCCCAGAGCACGCCGATGGCGCGCGAGTTCCGCACGTAGTTGTCATGGTACAGCTTGGAGGCTTCCTGCGAGGGCAGCATCCTGCCGGCCGCCGCTGCCGGAGGACGGGAGTGGCCGGGGCGGCGGAGAGCCCGCCCGGGGTCGGCGGGGCTGGGGGGCCGCGGCCTAAGAGCGCCCGCGGGCTGCCGGGCCCTCCGACACCCGCGCCGCCATCTTGGCTGCCGCCTCTGCGCCCCGCGCGCTCCCGCCGCGCGCGCGCGGTCGTGCGCCTCCCCGCCACTGCGGAGCCGAGCCCAGCCGAGCCCAGCTGAGCCCGGGCTCGAGCCCAGCCGAGCCGAGCCCAGTCCAGCCCAGCCCAGCCAGAGCCCAGCCGAGCCTGAGCCGAACCGAGACCCTCCGAGCCCGCCGCGCGCGCCCCCCGGGGATCGGGCCGCTCCGCCGCCTTCGGCTGCGCCCGC
>VWZT01016803.1:300963-333156 GCA_013397055.1 Pachycephala philippinensis
CGGCGGCCCGCGGCTGCCACCCGGCGGGCTTCGGGGACCGCGCCCTGGCCGAGCTGCTGCTGGAGTTCTCCCGGGCACAGTACCGCGCCAAGGACGGCGGCGGCGCCGCCGCTGCCAAGGTAAGGGCACCGGGGCTCGGGGTCCGGGGAGCGCGGGGACCGGCGCGGCGGGCATTGAGCGGTGGCTCTGCGCAGGTGGAGCGGATCGAGCGGCGGTGCCTGGAGCTCTTCGGCCGCGATTATCGCTACAGCGTGATCCCCAACGTGCACGGCGAGGTCTGCGCCCACTACCCGCGGCACATCGTCCTCCTGGAGCGCGACGCCGGCGCCAGCCATGACTCGTAAGGCCCCCGGTTCCCGTGTAGTGGAGCTGACGCCCGGCGGAGTTGTTGTCCCAGGGAGCTTCCGCGCCTGCCGCTCCGTGGCTCCCGCCGGCCGGGGGAAGCCCTGCGGCCTGCGCTGCGCTAATTATAGCCGGTGGTGTCAGCCGCTCCCGGGACACCCCTCGCTGCCTGCCGTGGCTGCCGAGCTCCCATGGGGCTCCTCCCAGGGCTCTTGGGCCGCCTTGGTGAAAGCTGCCAAGCTGAGCCGGTTACTCGAGGGGTATGAAGGAAACGGGGGTGTTCCGGGACAGCGCCAGCTCCGCTGCATGTGGCCCTGGCGTAAACGTGAGCACAGCGTTGGTTCCTGGTGATTGCTATGTTGCAGCTCGCCCAAGGGCTCAAGGTTGGGAGCAAGCCTGTGTGATGCTCTCCTTGTATTGATGAAGTGCTTGTGGTCTTGCTGCAAGGCCTCTGATGTGGGAAATTTTGGTCTGCAAAGCATCTCGGGGCAGGGGTCTGATAGGGGCTAGGCAGACAAGGCAGTCTAGATAGATACTTCTGTCATTCCAGACGAGGTTCCAGGCTATTTTATTTGTCCCCACCATCATGAACAGGTCAGTGGGCGCTGATGTTTAGCGAGCTAATGGGAAATGCTTGTTCAGTTTGGTGCACATCTGAGCCAACACATCTCTGGACTTTGACCCATGAGCTCAGGATCACGTTGGTCTCCCTTCTGGCTGAGCATGAGCTGCTCCTTCCAGTTCCAACCATAGCCTCTCATTTATTTTTTATTTCAAAAAAACATAATGCAGTTTTGCAGTCTTGACTGTGTGTCCATGAAAAGAGTAATGTGTTCAAAAGGAAGGTCAACAAGTCCTTCTCACAGGTCCAGCTGCTTTGCCTGAGGAAGGGAAACCATCAGCTGCCGTGCTAGCATGTGGGCTGGGTGCTGTAGGAGGGGGTCTTTGGAAACCAGCCACAACTGACTGTCAGGTGGGAGAATTTATGCCTAACAGTTGGATGAGATTAGAAAATATTAACCCCTTTGCTGCAAAAAACTGGAAACTGAAGTTTGAAGCTGTTAAATGTAGCTAGGGGAAGCTTTAGGGAAGAGAAACTGAATGCTTCTGCTTTTCCTGCTCTTGCAAGAGGAAAGAATGCTTAATTTTTCTGACAAGTATTCAAAACAAGACTACTTACACTTGGTGCCCCATTTTCTTCTGTGACCTTTGCAAGCCAGCAGTGACAGTTAACTGTATTTATGCTGATTCTTTCCAAGTTTTGATTTACTGTCCCAAAGAGGGTCACAAAACCAGACTATACTTCATCATCGCTCTCCTGATTTCAGGGTGATGATTTTTGTAAAAGCCGCCAAGTGATTTTTAGACAAATGCAGGTTTCAGTTTAATAATTTTACTCCTATAGAATAATTATGAAGCAGAGATCGTTGCACCTGTTGTGTTACAGAAGGCAAGAACCTCTT
Source organism: Pachycephala philippinensis (assembly GCA_013397055.1). NCBI lineage: Eukaryota > Metazoa > Chordata > Aves > Passeriformes > Pachycephala > Pachycephala philippinensis. The sequence continues at coordinate 302,769 of VWZT01016803.1, forward strand.
CCAGTGAGCAGGACACTCCATCTAGGACTGAGTCTCTTTGGCTGCTTCTCGTGGAACCACAGAATGGTTTGAGTTGGAAGGGACCTTAAAGATCATCCAATTCCAACCCCCACTGCCATGGGCAGGGACAACTTCCACTAGACAGGCTGCTGAGGGCCCCATCCAACCTGGCCTTGAACAGTTCTGTTTTTATCTTTGTAATGTTTTTAATCAGCTGGTAAGATCTTGAAGTTTCACACCTCTGAGAATACTGAGGTGCTTTGGAAGCAGTTTTCACATGTGCAAACTCTGTGCTGTACCATCGTTTCTGCCAGTACAGCTGCTTCTGGAGCCATGTGGGGAAACAGCAAAAAATGAATATTTTTAACCCAAATCAGTTCATTCTGTGGCTGGCCAGCTGGGGGAAGAAAGGATGTTGCTTGATCAAAGTTTGCTAACAGTACTCTGAAATCCAGGCAGGTGCAGGGGGAATTCTGTGTGTTTTGAAACTTTTTCTGTAGATTTTACTCCTATTTATGCTGCATTTAATCACTAGTTCCTGTAAAAGCATTACACCTGTTCTTCAGAGCAGCTTTCCCCCTTGCTACAGGAGTCTTGATACAACTGTGTTTGTTTACCGTGTTTGCTTCTAGCTCATGTTCATCTCTTGCATTACTGAGGGTGGTTATTGAGATGAGAAGATCTGAGAGCCTTATTTGTAGCACAGCCATGACTGATGGCAGAGCAGGTCTCTCCAGTGGGTGTGCAGGCTTCTCAAGGAACAGGCGTGGTGTGCATGGGAGAGGGGCTTATCACAGAATCACCGGGTTGGAAGAGACCTTCAAGATCACCATGTCCAACCCATGCCCTAACACCACCTCAACTAAACCATGGCACTGAGTGCCTCATCCAATCTTTTTTTAAACACATCTGGGGACAGTGACTCCACCACCTCCCCAGGCAGACAATTCCAAAACTTTATTACTCTTTCAGTAAAAAACCTCTTCCTAACATCCAGCCTAAATTTCCCTTGGTGCAGCTTGAGACTGTGTCCTCTTGTTCTGTCTGTTGTTGCCTGGAAAAAGAGACCAACCCCCACCTGACTACAACCACCTTTCAGGTAGTTGTAGAGAGTGATAAGGTCAAGGTTATCCTTCCGTGTCCCCAGTGGGGTGCTGGGCTTCCTGCTCAGTCCATGTCCTGGGCTCCTGCCAAGCTGCTCAGTCTCATTCCCAAGTGCTGCAGAAACCTCTCCAGGGAAGTGCAGTGAGTGAAACCTGTTGTTTTGTCTCAGCTCCCAGAGAGGTGCTTCTCTTGTAATTTCTGATCTTTCAGGCATTTCATTTTTGCTGAATCTCATCTTCTGGACTTGGAAGCAGTGCCATGGCGCTATTTTGGTAACACCACGTTTAAGTTCTTGTTTCCCCTCTGTATTTGCTTTTGCAAAGGAAACATAAAGGGAACTGAAGCAGAGTGCAGGATATATCTCTTAATTGCATGCATGCATTTAAAAACAGCCCTACAACCAAATCCGTGCATCAGAATCTTTTGAGTTTCAAAATAGTTTGGTGTTGGGAATTATACACAGAGGCATCTCTTCTCACACTTGCTCACATTTTCCTGTCTTTCCAATTAGCACCCTCATGTTGGCATTGTTTAAAGAAGATTAGCTTGGGTTTTTATTCTTTAAATTCTGGTATATGTCAAAAGATCTTTGGAGCTGGACAGCAAAATAATTGTATATGCAGGAAAACATGAAAGAACTTAAACCACCACTATGAATTCTGAGAACCAAAACTTTTTTTTTTTTTTTAAAAGGATTTGAAAGTCTTGTTTTCTGTTTCTCTGCTTCTACTGGCACCACCTTGTATGATATTTTCCGTAAACAGATCCATTTCCATTTTAATAACAGTTTAATTTTTTTAATCCTTCCCAGAATGGCAGCTGCTGGTACATTGCTTCGCACTCTCAGTGATTCTGAAGCTTAGCAACTTTCTTTAACTTCCATTGTAAAGATATTAATTTATTCTTAGGCCGGCGTTATCCTTTGCTTTTGAGTTCTCCTCCTGCTCCTCCGTTGTTCTCTCCTTCACCCTGATGCACATACTGCTGTGCATCTGCTCATCTTCACCTGCTCTTCTCATCAGACCCTGGTAGTTTCTCTTGCAGCATAGACTGTCCCTTGGCCATCCTACTCATCTTCGTGTGCCTTTTCAGGCAGGGGTGGGTCACTAGAATCAGATGTTTTATCTCACCTGAGAGCCTATGCTCTTCACAGTAACGCTGGTACTTCTACATCTTGCTAGGGAATTTCTCATGATCTTATTTTTCCCCTTTTTCAGATGTACCATGTTGATAATGTATCAGCATCCAGAGATCACACAGTTCATCTGGCTCTTCTACTGTGCTCCAATACTGGAAAGGGCTAACTGGAAATTCTTTTTAATCATCTCCAGGTGCATAGCCATGCAGTTTTGTATGTCCAGACTTCACCTGGTTTCTAATATATCACTCTGGATGCTTCTCCAGTTCCAAATCTAGCCCTCTCTGCATTGACGGTTCCTCCTGAAGGTCTGTGTAGTTCAGAAGTTAGTTTGGATTCTTGTCAAATGTGGGCTGATACTTGGACAAACTGGAGCAATTTTAACGTGTTTCCAAAATGTCTCTGAGCATAAAACACAGTTCTATTTTAGCTTCAACAAGAAAACCAAACAAAATGTAGTTATGTAGACGCAGCTGACATTAATCTAAGTACCCTGCTCAACCCGCTAACTGATTTAGTTGTTTAATTACCTGGCAACACAAATGCTTGAGGAGTGTTCAAGATTTCATTTTCTATTATATTTCTTTTTTTCTTGCAAAACTATGACTCTGATAGTGAATTCACTGTGAGGGTAGTGCTGAGCTGCTTTTTGGTGGAAAGGTGATGGGGAGGAAAACAGAACATGTGTTTTTGTAGACACTGGCTGTCCTTCCCTGGTGATCCATGTGTTGGTCTGTGGCAGACCCTAGTGACTGAGCTCATATTGCCAGTTCCTGATGGTCCTTTCATGTACTGTGGATCGGTCTTTCAAAGTAAAGAAAAGGAGACAGAAAAGCGTCCAAATGTGTTGTACAGCAGCAGAAGCAATTCTCAAAGATGTGTTTTCTTGCTTACTAACTTCAGAGCTGGCTTCTAGGGAAAGGGATGAGATTGCAGCCCAGGGTGTCTGTGGCAGCTTTGCTGAAAGATATATGAGAAGATGCTCTGTGTACTGACCTGAATCTCTGCCCACTAGGTTTGAGAGCACTGTGCAGGTTGGCAAACTGCAGGACCTCATCAACCGGAGTAAGATGGCCAGGTGTAGAGGACGCTTTGTTTGCCCAGTCATTCTGTACAAGGGAAAGGTAAAGCTTCATGGGTTACCTGTCTTTACTGAGAAAATGACCCTTCTGCCTGCCATTTGAACTGTGCAGCCACGTCTTCAGTCACTTGTCACTTTTCCAAACGATGTAAAAATCTGTGCTTAGGTACAAGCAGGCAGCCTGTAGTAGCAGGTAGCATTAGCTGTCTAGGCTGCATAAGTTGTCTGTGAACACTTCAGGCTATTCTCCCTCACCAAGTCATGAGCCTTGCACCAAAGAGCTAACGTGTTTTTTTTTTTTCTCCTGTGTATGTCCCTTCTGAAGTCCTAAAGATATTTGGCATTTCAGGGAAAGATAATTATTGTCCCTGTTTGTTGCTTACTCTTCCCAGCAACTCCCTTTGAGTAAGTTTCCTTTTTCTGTTCCCTGGGGAGGCAAGATTGCATAAATGGTCTTATGAATGTGTGGGCTTGTCTGCAAGGGGATCTGTAAGAAAGTGAAATTAGATTCATTTTTATGCGAATTACTTAAACTGTGTTGAAGCCCTGTAGGAATAGTCTCATTTAGAATTGAAGTAGCTTAATTCGGTTTTCTTAGTTGAATTTAGAAACACTGTATGAATAGAAAAATCATACCTGTGACAATTTTAATCTAGCTTGACTGAAGCCATCGTGGGCTGCATCTGCTGACGTTTTTCTGCAGGAGTGAACTGCCCAGAGTCATCTTGGGACCATCCATAATCTCATCCAGAGGAATGTGGAAATAAGGCTCAAGCAGGGCATTAACAGAGCATGTGTTGCTAACTTGGCAGGAACTGACTGTATTAGTGCGTTGGAGAACTGGAGATGAAAATGTGATTTAAAAACTAGCTACAGATAAAGGCACTTGGGATTTTGCTGTTTGGAGAACTCAATCTGGACCAGGGTTGCAGGGCAGACTGCTGAGAGGTGCTAGCTGTAGGTACCAACCCTTTCTATGTAACCTGACAGCAAATAGGCCTGATAAGGGAAAGACTCCTGGAGCCTGTGTGATTAATAAAAAAATCTTCCTCCAGCATATTTGCAGATCAGCAACACTTGCCGGCTGGGGAGAGCTCTATGGGCGCACTGGCTACAACTATATCTTCTCTGGTGAGTGAAGAGCCATTTGTCACTGTCTGCGTGGTAAGGCTGGTCAGTGCTGGGACAGAGACCTACAAGCGAGGCCAAGCTCTTCCCAAGACCAGTGAGAGCTCTAGCATGGGTTGCTTGTATTAGGCATAGCATAACAGAGCAAAGACTGAAACCTCGTGTCCTGTTTCCAAGCACTGTGCTACAGGACAGTACCACAGCCTATAAGAACCAGTGACAAATTAACTTGAGGCTGAAGAGTGAGTTACAGGAAACATGTAGGCAAATAAAGTCATCCCAAAGGATTCAGGGTACCAATTCCCAAACGTTGGGGATGGGAATAATGGAGGAGAGAGGATTAGAACTTGCTGTTGCTTGACTAATCGTTGGGAATCAAATGCTGCTAATGGTGAGATATACTGGACTCCAGGGAAAGCTCTTCAGGGGCATAGTGGGTGCCTGTAGTGGGGGAGCTGAAGCTTGGCTTAAAAAAGCACTGCATACCACTTTTGAGGTGTCCTCTGGCTGTCAGTCATGGGTTTGACCTACCCAGGTACTTTGCAATGAAAAGGAGAGAGTGGGCTACATGAGGAAAGCTAGCTTTTCAGGAAGAGGAAATGTGGGGAACTACATTTAGGTGGGAAGAGAAGGCACCAAACCATGACCTTCTTGTGTGCGTACAGATCTTGTCAGATTGGGGATTGAGTTGGTTTACAAAAGCTTCAGTTCTTAATGCCTCTCTTGCAGGAGGTTCTGATGATGCTTGGGCAGATGCAGAAGACATTTCCGAGGAAGACCCTGCACTTAGGTTTGTATGCATCACTGGAATGAGGAAAAGGGAGTCTGGGTATAAGCTGGCTGGCTCAGCCTCTCAATTCTGCTCTTTTCTAGTTTGGGTATTGGGCATAGGCTTGAGACCCATCACCAGGCTCAGGGACTTACTTTCCTTGCTTTTGGAAAAGAGTCTTGATTATTAATGGCTGGCTGAACCTAGCGTAGCTGAAGCCTGCTAATCTGTTGCCAGAGGGAAGGGCTGGAGACAGGAATATGTAGAGCCATTTAAAAAGATACGGATGTGTTTACTTCATAAGTACACTTCCAGGCTGTAGAAATTGTGTTGTATCTTACATGTTTGTTGCAGAACAGAGTGAGATGTGGGAAGGGACCATGAGCACAAACTTGCAGTGTCAGTTCTTTGCAGAGTCTGACTCAGACCTGTGGAGACAAGGCTCATGCTGTGCTGCTTGTGGCTAGAAGTGGTGCAGGGAAGAACTGTGGCTCAACTGGGAAGAATCTGACTCAACTTGGTTGGTCTTCCATGCTCACCTTGCTTTGCCTCGTTCTGTCTTGCAGAAATGCAGATTCCCAGCTGTTTGACAAGGTCAGAGGGCACGACATCAAGCTGCTTCGATACCTGTCTGTCCGATATATCTGTGACCTGATGGTGGAAAACAAGAAGGTGAAATTTGGCTTGAAGTGAGTCTGGGTTCACATGTTTTTGTGCAGGCTTTGGTTTGCAGCTAGTGTAGCCCTCACATGTGAATAGCTGTCAGGCATGCACTCAGCATCCTGGGAGCAGTCCCTGGAAGAGTTCTACAGCAGGGTAGGTTAGTTGATGCTGTAAAGAAAACACCAAGGTTTTAGGCCACAGAAAACTGTATCAATGGGCAACATAGCTGCTTTCATCTGTCTTCTGCAGTCTGAGTGGCTTTTTCCCTGTAGAGCTTTTAGTAATGATACAGTCACTCCAGAAGGGAGACAGCAAAGGAGCCCTCTGCTTGTCTATAGGAACAGAGGGAGATGTTTCTCCTGCTTGTCTCAGAGAAAAGCTTTAGTGATTTTGGGTTGTACCTATTTATGTGGATGTGTTGAGTAAGTTCTGCCCCTGCTCACTACTGAGTCAAGTCATAGTGCAGGGAGATGCAATGAATAGTTTTTGGGTGCTGATGTCTGTGTGAAAAACACTTTGTAAATAGTTGCTGTTCTCCTCTTGTCCTGTGCAGTGTGACATCGTCTGAGAAGGTGGACAAAGCTCAACGTTACGCTGATTTCACGCTTCTCTCCATCCCATATCCAGGTACAGGAATGATGTCCTGAGGGACTCCCAAGGGACAGGTGACAGTCCATTTCTGGGGACAGAGAAATAACTCTGTGTGTGTATATGTAAATGACCATGACTTGTTGAATGTTTCCTGTGCTCCCTCTGGAGAAAAACTCTTAAACTGAGGACAGTGCAATGAACCCGGATGCTCTGGCAGTGTGAGTCAGCATTAGGCACTCTTTGAGGTGGCAGAATAATTTCTCGGCGGTCCTTATTAGTTCAAGCACGGAGGAAAAGTCCCCAAGGTGGAGCTGGTTAAGATGGCCTTTGACATCTCTGTAACTCCAAACTACCACTTGATGCAAAATATATATCTTGTTCTCTGTTACGTAAAAACCCAATTCTTACGGGTAATTTCTAGTCTAGTGTTCCACAGCTCCGCTGTAAGAAATCCTCAGTGCTTTCAGAACAGTTCACCTGAGCCTGCAGTGTACAACACGGGCAGCCCTTTGCAGCCTGTCTCCCCGGCTATATCCATTCCTGTGCCTAGCAACCACTGCTGGGTCACTTGCACTCTGTATAGATGAACTGAATATTCCTGCCTGCCTGCTGATGTCAGGCTTGGTGACAGGATCAGATAGAAGGCTGCTGTGCTTGAGGTCTGTCTGCAGATTCTTCTTTCTCCATAGTGCACAAAGAAATGGAGAGGAGAAAAAAAAACAAAACCCAACAAAACTGTGGTGGATGATCCAGACCCAGACTTTTCCTTGATTGCTAGTTTTTGCTCTTAAACATGTTTTTAAAGGTGTATTTTCTTTTATACGGGAATTGGTAACAATTCAGAGAAGCTGCATGAAGATTTTTATCGAGTTTGCCATGCAGGTTGCCAAAGCGTACAGAAATAAGAGTATTACCAGTTTCTGTAGTACATAGCATAGATATATGTTGCTGCTGCACACATCAGCAGACTTGGAACATGAGAAAGACTGTGTACACAGGTCTTCTGTAGGGCTGTAAGGAATGAAGAGGGAGTGACTCTATAGAGTTAAGCTGCAGAGTTGTTTCAGTCTGGGGATCTGCATATGGTAAGCAATATTCAGTGATGGTCCTTCCTCTTCAGCCCTCCAGGACAGCTGCTTTCTTTTAGCAGCTCTTCACTGCCATGCTAGAGGTAAACCTTATAAAACTGCAAACACTCCCTGCAGATGTTGCCTGATTTCAGCAGTGCTGGTCCGTGGGGGAATGTTGTCATTCTGTTAAATCTAAGGTATACACATATAAGGATCAGCAACCCCTCTAGTGACTGGCCAAATGCCATGATACGTTCTTATTGATGTTTCCAGGGTTGCATTGAAAGAATTTTTGTTTTGTAATTTGTTTCTGAAGTTATTTTGAGATACTGTCGCCTTAGGTGAGCAAGACAGTGTCCAAACAGAGTCACAGAATTGTTTTGGTTGGAAAAGACCTTGAAGATCATTGAGTCCAACCATTAACTCAACGCTGCCCGGTCCCCCACTAAACCATGTCCCCAAGTGCCACATTTACCTGTCTTTTAAGTACCTCCAGGGCTGGTGACTCCACTCCTTGCTGAGGGTGCTCTTGATGCCCTCATCCAGATCATCAGTAAAGATACTAAAAAAGCCTGGCCCCAATACTGAACCCTGGGGAACACCACAAAACCTGGAGACCAGACACCAACTGGATTTAACTCCATTCACCACCACTCTTTGGGCTCAGGCATCCAGACAGATTTTACCAAGCAAAGAGTAAGAACTGTCTTGAGTGAAGGACTTGGGTTAAAATGGGGTATCTGTAGAAGCTTTTGGTATTTGTGGATGCCAACACTTACGCCATAATCCTCCATTCTTTGCATGAAGTCATTGTTTAATTGGAGTTAAATCTCAACTGACAGATTGTGTCCTGACTGCATATTTGAGGATTAGTCCTATCCTTGCACAAAGATTCTTTTCTTGTTTGTTTTTTTTTTTTCCATTGAAGTTACTTGTGACTTGCAGGGTGGGAATCTCTCTCCATGTTCTGTGCCTGGCACAGGGGTGTCTGGGTAGTGTGGGGGCACTGTGGCACTGCTGAGGTGTGCACAGCATGTTGGGAGAGGTGTTTCGTGTAGCCTGCAGTGCTAATGGTGCTGCTCAGCTGTGACTAAGTGACTGTGGCTTGCAGCAGAGGCTTTAAATAGTTGTTTGAGAAGGGCCAAGCAAAGGACACATTTCAGGAGGGAAGGGCTTGGGAGAAAGCTTGGAAGTGGTTATGCACAGCCTTCCTTCAGTTGGGGTAAATCCCATGTTTGAAAGAGAAGACTTAAATGTGAGAGGAATCACAGCCACCTCTAACAGAGCCATTTCTTGTTACCTGCAGCAGATGCCCTGTGAAAGTTTGCTTTCCCCAGGGCTCTGCCAACACCTTCTTTTGGTGGTTCCTTCTCACTCAGCATGTCAAGCTGATGCCTTAGATCTGTGCAAAAGTCCACGGCCCTGCAAAACATAGCTCCTTGCTGAAACCTCTTGTTCAGGAAAAAATGAAATCAGTCCCCCAAGCTCCTCATTTGCTGTGTTTGGAGTTTGCCCTTTGCTGTGTGAGTGTCTGTACTGCTAAGTGCCCTGGGCTGTTGTTGCTGGAGGCCGTGCTGCACAGTGTACTGAGGATTACTGCTCTTCTCTTCCCACAGGCAGCAGTTCTGATTGGTTTGGATTTCTGGAGCCCAGGGCTGCCAGCACTCCTAGTCCCACAGGGCACTTTACTTGTTAGATACCAGTTAGCTGAATCGTTATTCATTATCTCTTTTTCTTGCAGGCTGTGAATTTTTTAAGGACTACAAAGATCGGGATTATACAGCTGAAGGTCTCATATTTAACTGGAAACAGGTACTTGGATGTTACAAAATGGAGAGCTGTGTGTTTTACACGAGTCTTGCCTCCCAGTTCCTCAGTGATGGTGTGTATGTCATGTGTCTATTTCTCATCACAAGGAGGAAATTAACAGGACAAACAAAACATAGGGAATGTACTAAACTATTGATTGTAAAATTCATATGTAAAATAAATGAATCATTATCCTGAAGTCTAGGATGCTTGACCTCTCATGGAAGGCATGGATTGCTCCCAGTTTTGAATTCTGATCTCATTAATAGCCTCGGTTCTCAGTTCTTTCTTCATATTCTGTCTCCTGCTGAGGGGATGGTTGAGCAGGGCAGTCCTACAGAAATTCAGAGACTAATATGCCCAGCTTTCGCTGTTGGGAGCACATAAAAGCTCCTCTTGTCCATTAGTCCTTCCAAGAGTCTGAGTTTATTCTTACAACTTCAGGATTTTGTATCCAAAGGTGTTTGCTGAGATTTTTTTTTTTTGTGATGCACCATTTGGCATTTGTTGTCTTGGTTTTTTCTGGAACTCGCACCTTTCAAGTCATGACTTTTTGTCTGACCAACTGTGTTTGGGTTTTTTACAGGACTATGTGGATGCTCCATTAAGTATCCCAGTCTCTCTGACCCAATCTTTGAATATTGACTGGAGCGAGTACCAGGTGAGCAAAGTGGATGTCTCTGTGGGAGGTCAGGGATGTATTCAGGAAGGATCAGGAGAAATTTGAAATCTGACTTGCTCCTGTTGCTGTAATCTGTCTCACTTCATACCATCCCAGTGGGGGCGAGGCTGCTTGGCAATTCAGAATGGCAGTGGAAATCCTGTACCCAAAAGCTCTATGGCTTGCTGTGCCCTGAGGCAGCTGACTGTAAACTCAAACCTTTGTCTGTAGCTTTCGAAAATTTGCAATCCATTAGGGAGATAGGTTGCTAACAAAGGTAAGGAACAAGACAGGAAACAGAAAGCAGTATTACCTGTTCTCAGTCTCAGCTCGACATGGGCCTACCCTGGGCAGACTTCCTTGGCTGTGGGGAGTCTTGAGAGAAGTCAACCTCCTCTGTGAGCATAGCCAAGGAACTGGGCACCTTCTTCATGGGTGTGCAAGGTGCCTTCCTATGGGAGAGGAGTAGAGAATCGTAACCGACCATGGCAGGTCTCCACTCCTTATTACTGATAGCATGGCAAACAGTATTTGAATTCTTCTGTTTGCTCAAGCTTCAAAGTTTACCTCTGTTCACGTCGGGGAGTATCACCTTATGCTACTGATTAGTGTGCTCCATTTCACACATCAGTGGATCTAAAAGGTTTTGTGGGGATTGACTGTATTGGAGCATGTCACATTACTGTGTCCTGTGGCTGGAAGCACCACAGAACCAGCAGAGCTCCCTGTGCTGGGCCAGTGTTTGTTGTCAGTGATGTAAATACTGTTCAAGTGCCAGCATAAGCAGAATCACAGAAAAGTTGAAGCACCACTAATAGAACTACAGTTTGTGTATGGCTAGAAACCTGTTCACTAGAATACTGAGCAGCCAGTATTTTTAAAAGGATATTAAAAATTGAAGAGGGTGTAATAAATTGATGCAGAAATTATTTGAGGATTGGAGAACATGCTTCACTCAAAACTGAAGTTCTCAGTCTGTTTAGCTAATCACTAAGGTGATGGGGGGGTTGACTTGATTAATATGTAAGTACATTCAGAAGGAGAAAATATTAATTCTAAAGCACTCTTCAGTCTGGGGAAGAAGAGCTGCACAGGAAGCAATATCTGCATCTGAAATCAGGCCTTCGGATAAGGAAAAGCAGTCTTGGATATTATTTTTGAGGATAATCTGCTGGAACATGCTGCCAAAGGAGTAATGAGCTGTCACCCCGATTTGAGATGCTTTTCTGGGCAAAGATGTTGTCAAGTGCAAGCTTCAGGCGGTACTTGGGGCAACTGAATAAAACTTTCTTGTTCGTGGTATAGAGAGATCAGACTGGATAATTGGATGATGCCTTCTAAAATAAGCAGAAGATGGATTGAATTGGGCAGATAAAAGATTTTGTAATTACATGTTTTTCTGCTGCAGGCTGACTGTGTTCCCTGTTTCCCTACTCCTTTGTGGCTCTGCAGGCTTCATGGCTGAGCAATATGTTCTTTGTCTGACACTAGTCTTCAGTGTGGTTACGCAGATGTGCACACATGCAAGCACGCAGCGAGGGTTCTGTTGCTTGTGGTCACATGTCACTTATACCACTAACACTTCTGCTATGAAATGTGTCCCACTCTGCTTTTTCCTTGCCAGTGCTATCTTATTTCCCTTGAGCTAGTTCTGATTCTAATCAAACCACTGAAATTCCCAGCATCTTCTCGTGACGTGATGGTCAAGTGACAAGCTTGGGCTTGTTCTGATGCTTTTCACCTGTATGTCTTGTAGTGCTGGAGTTCTCTGAGTTCAGAGCCCTTCTGTGGTTCTGCTGCTACCTGGAGGTCACTGCAGAAGTCCAGCGCCTGTCTGGAGGGTGGGTGAGGGTCAGTGCTCTGCCAGCAGCCTGCCAGGGACATTTTCAAGGACCACAGAGTTTTAAGCAAAGTACTTGGGTTGTGGGAACAGGCCGCTGGCCTTGGCCTGCACATCCCATCGTGCTGCTGGCGTTGCACAACGTGGCTGGAATGTGGCTCAGCCACTTGGTAAAGTGCATGTGTGCAGAAGTGGGTCGGTGCTCTGAGCATGGGCTGCTTGGCGCTTTGGGGCTGCAGGCAAAGCAGCTCCTCTGCCAGCCAGGAAGACAGTAGAGATGGTCTTTTATTGTTTTATTTGCCTACCTGGTATCTTGTCCCAGAGTGCCTTTTGCAGAGTTTGGGGAGATTTATACAAAGGGGAAGTCTGTCACTTTTGAGGAATGGCCACGTGATTATTTCTGCTTTGCTGCTGTTGTGGATAGAGCAGCTCTGAACTGCAGAGCAGCCTTTTGCTGTGGGCAGACCCTTACCATCAACATTCCTCTTTCTTCAGAGCTGGGACCTCGTACAACAGACACAGAACTACCTGAAGCTGCTGATCTCCATTATCAATAGTGATGGTAAGGCAAACACCTTGCTCCCAGCAGTGTAACTGGAGCAGTCACTGTCCCTGGAAGAACAGCTGATGGTGTTAGTGCCACTGTGGATCAACTCCCAATACAGAAGTCACTTTTAATTCTCTCCCTTCAAAACAGGGTGATGGTCCTACCATCTCAGAACTCCAGCTCCCCTCTTAGAGGGGGACTTGCTGATCCCTTGAAAACCCTTTCTTCCTGAACATGAAGGGATATCTGAAAACTTAGCCTATTGTTTTACTACTTTAAACCTGAAGAGAAGAAACATTGTGTCTTTCCTTTTTGACTCTTGCTCTTGTTTTGCTGGTTACCTGTGTTTTGTCCCCCCAACACAGGATCTCATTTGGTTCCTGTTTAAGAGCACCTTCCACTCCCTTTCCTCGTGGACACCCCAACTCTTTGAAGAGTGTCTGTTGCCCTGTGTGGCATCCCATTCCCTCTGGGCACTGTGACCTAGCACTGATGGATGAAGCCGTGGCTGGCTCTGACAGCATGGCCAGCTACACTCTCTTGCAGTAGCTGTGTTGGGACACACTGCAGGTTTTCTGTAGGGTGTAGGATTTGTGCCTTGTGTGTGCCTCTGGTCAATGTGCAGCAGGAAGGTTAGCGAGACTGAAAAAATGTTCGGTTGGAGCTGTTTTCTCACCAATGTAGAAATAGATAGTGATAGTGGATTGCAGCTGATAGGGTAGGTGTATGTTCGGGGTAGTAAAGTGATGTTCATGCCTAATGACTCTGTGTCCTGAGTAGCTGTAAGGACCAGGACAGCACTTCAGCTGGTGCTGCTGACAACCCAGGACACTATGAGCAATTTGTTGGCTGCTGTATTTAAGACAGAATGTTCTGGTTGAGCTCTGCTCTTGAGCCTGGGCTGTGGGGAGAGAGTAGCTTGTCTCTACAGATTTGCCATAAAAAAGTAATTTCTCTCATTGCAATATCGTTTTTTTTCCTTCTCCTTCCTACCCCTGCCTGGAACAGACGACAGCGGGCTACTGGTGCACTGTATATCCGGCTGGGATCGAACGCCTCTCTTCATCTCCTTATTGCGCCTCTCCTTATGGGCTGTGAGTACCTGACTGACCTCCTCTGCTTCTGGGGCTGATTGCTTGGAGGGCGAGTGACTTTCAGCAGGAAGTGGTGGTGGAGCTGTTAATGTTCCCAATGTTCCTTCGGACGTGCTGTCACAGGCAGGTAGAGGAAGATGGGTACCCTGGATCACCGTGACAGTTTTCAGCAGATCATGAATTCCCAAGTTCCAGTCCCCAGGGCTGCTGCCTGAAGGCTGTGTCATTTGCTTTGCAGGATGGGCTGATCCACACATCCCTGGAGCCATCTGAGATTCTCTACCTGACAGTGGCCTATGACTGGTTTCTCTTCGGGTAGGAACGATAAGTTTTACTTGCATGTGCATCCCTGTGCAACAAGAGAGAAACCTTGAGGGGTCATCTTTGATGTTTGTTCACATCCAAAGGTTGATGTTTGAGCAGCTCCCAATGAGCTGGGACAAGAAGGGCTGATGCCTTTTTTTACCTGAGGGCTCCCGCATCTGGCCATTCTTGACAGCTTGTTCTCTTCTGCAGATTCTGGCATGTGACTGAGCTTCCCTTGCTCTCTTTCCAGGCACATGTTAGTTGATCGACTCAGTAAAGGAGAAGAGGTGAGTGTTGGGTCTGGAGCAGTGGCTGAGCACTGCTTTGTGTTCTCAGGATACCTGCTTAAGGTAGCAGCATTCACTGTCTGCTCCTGCTAGTATCAGTGGTGTGGCTGGGCTCTAAAAAGATTGTTCAGGTGCTGGAAATATGAGGTAAGAGCCTTGCCCTGTCACTTTGCGATGCAAAAGTTGTGGGGTTGCTTCTCTCTCAGTCTACAGTTTTGCTGGGGAGTGTCCCTCCTGCCAGTTTCCCTCCTGTGCCATTAGTGTTCAGGCCCCACATCAGAGGGTGCTAGGACTTGCTGTTCAGCTCAGCAGTGAGAAGGATACTTAAGGCGTGTGACTCCTTGAAAATAAAGCTGGATAGTCTTGTGTGCTTGTCCTGAGTGCCAGCCCTCCTCCCTGGGTGCTGCAGCTGCATGTGGCTTGCATGTCATCACAGGCTCATGGAGCAGCTTGTGTTGGTTCCAGTGTGTGAATTTGGTGGGATGTGTCTGTGGGTGCACATACGGGTCTGGGATGCACTTAAAATTAGTGGAACTAATTCTCTTCAAAATCTTTCACTGTTTAACAGCAAAAGAAGATTGCTCTGACTATAGTTGCAGTATAGTGCAATATCATTTCTGAATAGAGAAGAGATGGGGTGTGTGTCTAACCCTGTTGCTATTCCCCTGCTCCTCAAACTCTCGCCTTACTAAGGAATCTTCTACCTTCAAACAGCAGAGGCAGGACCCTGGCCTATCTTCCATCTTTCAGGGGGACAGAATCCCTGTTTTAGTATCTTTCCTCCTATTCCTTCCTTTCCTGGAGTTCAAGCCTGGCAGCTCTGCTCTGGTGCCTGCTTGGTCACAGGTGGAGTCAGTAGCTGCAGCAGGAGAGGGGGTGCCTGGCTGCCTCTGGCACTCCCTGCTCCCCACTTCTCCCAGGAGAAGGGCACAGCTCTGCACGGGTGGGTGGGGTGGCAGAGGCACAGTGGGGTGAATGATGCAGAGCAGACTGGGGTGTGGCAGGGCACGAGCTTGGGGCTGCAAATGCTGTAGGTACCTCGTGCTTCCAGACAGGTCTGCTGCTGAGGTGGAGCATGTGGCTCTAACCCTGCAAGGACTGCTGGGTTTGCTGCTTACCTGGGTGTATAAGCAGCTGCTGCCATCTCTGTTCCATTCTGCACCAATGGCTTAAGTACCTGCTGTGGGCTTGCAGCATGTGTGCAAGGCATTGATAAGGAGACTTGTTCCCCTTCTTTTCTGGGCCTCCCCGGGGTAGGGAGCAGAGGGGCAGTTTAACATAGAAGAGAAGGCCCAGGATGGGATGGTGGCAGCCCATGGCACACTGGAGGCTGGTAGCTGCAGATTTTTTGCTATGTCCTTCCTGCCAGCACCTCCTCACCAAGATAAGAGGCTGCATGAAGCCTCGGGTTCATTCCTGAACCGCTCTTCTCTTTCCCTTTGCTCAGATTTTCTTTTTCTGCTTCAATTTTCTGAAGCACATCACCTCTGAGGAGTTCTCTGCTCTGAAGTCACAGAGGTAAGGAGTCTGTGCTTGCTGCTGCAAGCCTGGGCTACAGAGCCAGGGAGCTTGTTAGTGCTGCTTCTTTGGGGAGATGGAAGCCCTGGTGTCCTGGCCCAGTTTTCTTTAATTTATTCTGCACTCTGAAGGCTGCAAAATGGGGCCGAGGCTTGTGAGGTGCCACATTGTGCTCTGAAAAACTCTCCATGCTGAAATGTGCTCTCTGCTTAATGACTGTCCATGGCTGCTTTAGCACAGGTGAACCCAGAGATGTGTGGCTCAAGCAGGCTGCACAGCAAGCTCCATCAGGCACTGGTGGGGACAGAGGGGTGGCTGTTTTTTAACAGGCTGCCCAGCATGAACCCTTCTTATTTCAGGAGGGACAGAAAGAAGCAAAGCCCACCCTGGATGCTCTGAATAAGCACATCATGTGTAGTGTTGCCTGTTGCCACCTTCTCAAAGCATAGGGGGTTTGGGTTGGGACTGTTAGGACTCAGACAGTGCACACTGGCCCATCCCCTCCCCTCTGCCTCTACATAGCTAGTCCCCCACTGCTCTGATCTGCTGTGTGTGACAGAGACCTGGCTATGGCCAGCCTCCACACAGCCCTGAAGTGTGCCTGAGGTAACTTTGTCTTTCCTTCCCCAGAAGGAAGAGTTTGCCACCTGGCTTCACACTGGAAGAGATCTGCATGCTCAGTGAGTGCTGCTGTCAAGCATCAATGCTCCTGGGTGCTGGTAATGGTTCATTGCTTGTGGGCTGGGGTTCCCACCTTCAGAATGACCCCAAATGGGTGTGCTGCCTTTGGGGCCTCGCAAGAACACAGGGCACAGGGAAGTGTATTGCTTAAAGGGAGAGAAAGTGAGTGAGACCAAACTGGTCTTCAGGTAGCTCTGTTTTCTTTTCTCTAGAGCAGAAAGACCGAGGCAGCACCACAAGCCTGAGCAGTGACTTTTCCCTAGGGATGGAAGGTTCCCCTGGAGCAACTGGGAGCTTTACCTATGAAGCAGTGGAGCTGATGCCAGCAGGAGCACAGGCTCAAGCAACATGGTGAGGAGATAACCACTCGGTGGGCTGAACAAAAGGGGCAGGCTCTGGGCCTGATAGAAAAAATATTTCTGAAGTGTCTTGCCCTCCAGGTCTGCTCTCTGTAGCATGGATTTCTTACAGTGCGGGGAGGAATTTGGCTGTCAGAAGCTTTGCTGCAACTTGTACTCCAGAGCTTCTGCACCAAAAACTGGAGGTCACCCCATGTTAAAAGGCTGTCAGGCTTCTGCAGGGATGCTTCTAAGTTTCTACATAGATGAGAGTAAAGCACATTTATTTCATTTTCACCAGTTTCACTGTTAAACTTCATCCGCAAAGAATTTCATTACTTTTAAAAGATGATTCCAAACTACCAGAAAAATTACATTTGACAGCAGCCTCCCCAGGGAAAAGTGGAGATGGTTTAGCTGCCCTAAAATGAAGCTTAATCAGAGTTTATGAAAGACATTATACAGGGGGAGCGTCTGCAGTTGGTAGGAGTTGGGCTGGGTGGCCAAGAATCCCCTCTAAATTTTAGCATGTCTACCAGCATGAGGTGTGTGAGCTGAAAGCAGGTTCCTGCCTGCAGCACTGCTTAGAGACACTTCCAGGGGAGAATACAGAATTTTCAGTACTGCCTCTTGATGGAGGGTCACATAGAACTTGCCTGGGGATGCAGGTGGCTGTCTGGGAGTGGGGAAGGTGTCTGGCAACTCTGCTGCTCTGGGACAGGTGTTGTACTTGCTTGTGGAGTTTCTGGTGCTGTTTGGGGATTTCAGAGCCTTGCTGTAGGGTTGCCCCTCTCAGTTTAATTTTTCTCTCCTCTCCCTCAGAAGAGGCTATTTTATATTGCAATTATTTTAAATTAAATCTGGGTTGTGCTGGAGGCATTTGAAGTCCTCTGGGACTGAGCTTGCAGCCATGCTAGTGGCAGCAGCCTTTCTAAAGCACATTGTATATTGAATTTAAAGTGCTGAGAAGGGAAAGGAGAATATCCCTGCAGAATCACAAAAGGGAGATGGAGAGTCCCAAACTGTTTGCCAAGTGAGCAGCACAGAATCCTCTAACACACAGAGCCTACCTATCCACATCAAACCGACTGCATCAAGTAGAGAGCAACTTTCCACTTGCAGAGCTGCAGAGTAGTGAACTGGAAGCATTTATGTTGCTCTGAGTGCTCAGGACATGCAGACTTGATTCTGCTGCACAGAACCTATGGGTGCTTTTCACAAGATGTGAAGTGACCAGAGCATGCTGGAGGAGATCAGCTGCACTTGTGTGGATCAGAGCTGGATTTTGCAATGTGTTTCCCAACTCTGGTTTGCTTTTATTTCTGTGGGAGACATCAGGCTGTGTTGGGCTAGCAGCTGCTCCACAGGGATGGTTTGGGCCATGCTGGGGGGCATGAGCTTGGGAAAGTGGAAGGTTGTGAGCCTTGCCATGAGTGCTCAGTGAGGGGACTGATCACGGATCTTTTACTGCAGGATGTTCTGACTCTGTAGTTTGGAGAATACATAAGGCTTGCTACAAGCTGGATGAGCTGGGCTGCTCATAGCATGAGTAGGGAGAGGAGGGGATGTACTTTGTTGTGTTGCCCTGAAAACAGGTGGCCTCACAGTTTCTGTGCAGGGAGAGGCATTTGATTTTTAGCTGTTCAAACCTGTTTCTGCAGGCTGTACTTGGAGATGTTGGCAGCTATGATAACATGAGATGAATAATGCTTAAGAGAGGCTGTGGTGTGATGTTTGAGGGTGGACACCCTTCAAGAAATGAAGAGAGGATATCGCGCTTTTCACTGTACAATGAGCCTGTCTTTAGCTGCACTCGCTGACAGTGCTTGAGATCTCAAAGCTGAGATGCCCTTCCATGTTGTAGGAAGAATAACATCTTTTTCCCTTGAGTTTGTTTGCTTTAGAATTTTTCTTTTTTACTTTTGTACATAGGGAGGTCTTTGTCCAATTCAGTGTGGTCTTGGAAGAGGGGAAAATCTTGGGACTCGTCTGGGGAAAAAAGAAAACTAAATAACTGACATATGAAGGAAAATCTTCTGAATGTGGAGCAGCAGTGATGTGAATTAGTCCCAAATGTGTGCTTGTTTGGCATGTGGTTGAATGGTACTCTGAGCTAAGGCCTGATGGAGCAATGGACAGTGAATCATGACTGAGTCTGAATGTGATGGCTAGGAAGGAAGCCAAAGCAGTTTGGGCTGTCAGCATAGACAGAGAGAGAACAGAAGTGTACCTACATCTGGAGTGACTGTCAGCTTGTAAGCACATGGTCAGAAGTGTGGTCAGTGGTGCCCAAAGGGAATGGCTAAAAGGGAAAATAACTCTGATGGTGTGTCCCTGTTGCCCTCGGTACGCACAAATGCCCGCCTGGGCTGATATGCACTGTGGAGTTCGAGCAGATTGAAATGGTCTTTCCCCGCTGGGAGGCCCCTTGCCCAAGGCATTTTTGCTGCTAGACTAAACAAAGCAATTGCTCTGTGTGTGTGGGCTGATGCATTCTCCCGTCTCTGATTTCCAGGTCACGTGGATGGTGATCTATAAAAGAATGGGCTCAGATGGGTCGAGCTCAGTGTACCCCCCTCACTGTACCCCCCTCACTGAGCGGTTACCCGTGACTCATGGTTCCTTGGGAGGGAGGAGGGCGGGTTCAGTGGAAACAAGAGCTTGTAGCTGCTGGGATAAAATCCAGCCTGTGGCGGAAAGGCTTCCTAGTTGGAGTACATAGAAAAGTCAGCTTTCTCACCCACGTCCTCTATGCCACAGGAGGAAGAGCTGTGCATCGTCACCACAAGCTGTGCTCTGGAGCAGGGCACAGCAGTCTGAAGACAGGCTGTCTTACACAGGAATGGTTGAAGTCAAGTCCTCCAGCTCCTCCTCATCAACCCATTCTGATAACTTCCTGAGGATTGGAAGCAGCCCACTAGAAGTGCCCAGATCCAGGTGAGATGGGACAGAGCAGATCATTTCTCAGCAAAATGAGTGTCTGGTAAAGGGAGCACAGGGCTACACTTGTGTGGCTCTGGAAACACTGGAGCACCTGTGTTTGTATCTGTGGACAAACCTCGGGAGGCCTGTTCCTCTCTAGTCTGACCTTGTCTGAAGTGCTGGCCATTAAACACAGACACTCCTGCCTCAGCCCCTAGAGGAGCGAGGAACTGTGCTGATAACAGCCAGCTGTCTGTTCTGCCTGTCCTCAGTGCATGCCTCAACTCTGAGCTCTGGCATCTCTGCATCCTGCATGCTTGCAGCTCACAGCACTTTCTCTAACGCATTCACCAGGGTTCGAAATGGCTGTGGTGTTTGGGGAAGGAAGCTTTTCAAACCAAGCAGACCTCACCCTGCATCTATCCTGTCTCTTTTCACCTGCTGACCCTCCTGATGATGCAGGTTGGAAAAAAACTGGGTGCTGGTGGCAAGCAGAGGTAGAAATCTGCTGGGAGCAAGCTGCCAGCACAAAGGATTCTGCCCGGAAGGCTGTGTGCTCCTGCTGGGTAATGGGACCCTGGACCTGAGCCTAGTCTCATGCCATAACAAAGGCACCCTTCTGGAGTCTGACACTGCAGTAGGGCAGAGTTGAGCAGTGAGTTGGGGTAGGGAAGAAAGAACGGAGCCTGTGGAGCAAACACCATGTTTTTAGGCCAACATGGAATAAAGAGACTCTGAGATAAGAGGTTGCTGCTAACAGTGTCAAATGCTTGTGTAGTCTCTGCAGGTTTTCCGATGAGTCCTTTTCTAGTGATTCTGAAACAGCCACCAGCCAAATCTGAATAGTCTCTCATCATATGGAAAATAAAATGACAAACAAGTAAAGCACAGAAAATTTATAAGACTTTCTTAACAAGTTTCTCCCAATTCCAGAGTAAAACCCCAGTGTCTGACAGTTTTCATAAATGATGCTAACTGTTCTCCCCAGGGAAAGACATCAATAGGAGGGGTTTGAGTTGTTGCTGGGGCCCACCTCTACATTCTCTGTAAGATGAAAAGAATCTCCCAAGGAAAGAAGAAAATACTGGAAAGAAAACAGCTTGTCTTGGGAGCTGCTTTGTTCACAATGGTAGTGCCACAATTCCTGTGTGTGGTCCTATGCCATTCCCAAGGCCTGACAGGCTGTTCAGTGCTTGCTGGTAGCAAGCTTTTAGCAGTGCTCGGGAAGAAGCAGCTTGTAAATGCTTCAGCCAGATTGCTCTGCAAGAGCAAAGAGGAGGAACAAGAGTAGGAGAAGAGCACCAGAGCAAGGGTTAGGGTTGCCTTATCAGACACTGTCATGGGTTGCAATTTCTGGGTTCTAAGCATGGTATGTTTTTTCCAGAAACAGGTTTTGGCATTCCACTTGGCCATTGGTCTCCCTGTTTCAACTGTGGTAATTTGAATTGGTCTGGTAGATAACAAAGTACATTCAGCCACCTTTTTCTACCCTGAAGGAAACAATGAGTCCCATTGTGGGTGGAGGACTGTATCTGTGGTGGAAGGAAGAGGTAAATTGTCTCTTCACCTCCTGAAAAATTGTGGTACTAAGATGGATAAGCAGGAACACAGAGACAGATCAGGTTGCCAAAAATACGTTTATTCCTGCAGTGCTGCTGGCAGGTCAACACCCAAAGCTCTTGAGATGAAGAAACCAATGTACTTGACTTCATAATCCTCTGTTTGTGTGGCCATAGCAACAAAACACTTTCCTCAACTGCTGCTGCAGTGGTTAAAATGGTTGCTTGTAAAATGTCAGCAGGTATCCTTCAGGTAGTTCAGGTCAACAGCTTAGTCCAGGTGCTGGCAGTCAGGGGAGCTCTGGAGGGAACAGGAAGGCAAGTCAGCAAGAGACATGAGCAGGGCCTGAGAGGGGAACTGGGCTGTCCTAAAAGAAGGTGTCACAAATGCCCAGTCAGACATTAGGAGCCAAGCCCCTCTCCTGGCCAGGCAATGTCAACAGGCTGCTGTTGTCACATTACCAGCCCATCCTGTGAATCTTGCTCTGATCCAGAGGTCCTGAGTACCTGTAAATCCCAGTATGGTTCTTGCTAGGCAAAGCAGTACAAAGGCAATTCCTATCAGTCTTTCTAGCTTATTCCAACATGTTGGTAAGATCACATCTGTGGAGGACAAACACAGGAAAATGCTGCATAGACTCTTTGCAGAGTAGGACAAGGTGCTGCTTGTTCTAGAGAGAGCTCTGAGTATGGCAGTCAATGTGCCTCAAATTGAACCCCCTGCATGCGAGGGGATTGCAGTTTGCAAACCTTCTCCTGTATTTGCATTTGACACTAGCAGTCTAAGTGTCCCATGACACTGCAGAAAAATTCTGTATCTGTGTCAGGGTTTTATCATGTGTCTACATAGCACTAATGTGGACTAGCAGCTGGATAATCTTTGGTTGAATGTGCTTTTGCTAAGCCAATTAAACAAAACCCTAAGTACTGTGATCTAGAGCGTCGAGATCTGGAGGAGTTAAATTGCGGAGGATCTGCTTTGACCTGCAGTCACAGAGAACTCCCTTATTTTACTTATTAAGGGCTGCAGATTGCTCAGCTGTGTGTCTGGAGGGAGCACAGTGAGAGCAGAGTACGACAGAGAAGCTGCTGCCCCTTGGCTTTGGGTATTTTGTAGGTAGTGAGAAGACTGTGTGTGCACTGTGTGTCTTGCTCCTTACGGCTGCCTTGCTTGGAAGGTGTATCTGCAATGTGACAGCTTGGGGTAGTGACCATAGCAGGAGAGGAATTGTTTACAGGAATGTTTTCTGAAATTATTGCATGACCATGCCACAAAATGGGCTTGCTGGCTGGCACATGACTCTGTGCTGCAATCAGAAATGGTGCTCACAGAGAACGGGCTGCTCGGGCACTATCCTAGCCTGTAGATAACTGCCTGGGATTCAGCCAGGGCTCCCAGTTCTTGGCAGAGTGCCGTACTCCTTGCCAACGTTTCCCACGCAAAGGTGGGAAGGGCTGCCCTTTACTCCAGGTTGCCACAGTCTGCCTGTACATACAGAACCTACTTAATGCTTTGGTTTGAGGCACAGAGCATATGTTGCCAAATGAGCTGCTTCCCAAATAGTCCTAGGTGTGTGGAAATACGTCAGGTGAGTGGGGGCAGCATGGGGCAGGATGGGAGCCTAGCTGTTGGCACTTGGCACTCATCTCAGTTACCTATTAAGAAAGGGAAGGATCCCTAACTGTTGCTCTGCCTCTGGTAGTGGCTCTTCTCTGGCAGGCAAGTGAGTGTCCATGTGTTCTGAAATACTGTCTTGCGCAGCATGTTGCATGGGAAGCACTGACCTAATTAAAAGGAACCATTCCAGGTTAGGAGCTGCCAGTTTATGGCCTGCAAGAGGTCCCTTCTTGTGTGGAGGAACAGCTTGCAGCTCATCTCTGTTTTACTAATCTAATTTAGTTAATCTTGCACTTTTGAGGGAGTTTCTTCCCACTCATGGACCTGAAGAGGTGGGTGTGTGAAGCTCACTTTGATTCTTTTTCTGTCTGCCATTAGATGTCTGTGGCAGAGACAGCAGCTTGAAGACTGGCTGTATCTCATCTCCTCTAACCACGTCAGCTTTGCTGTCGTTGTCCGGCTGCTTCCTAGGACTCCATGCTTCCCTCACTCCTAGCCAGCCTCTGGCATGGCTGTCATGTATGGCAGGCATGCTGCTCTTGAAGACTTGGGAAGTGGTTCTGGGGTCCCAGTGGTTCCAGCTTGTTCCAAGGGCCTCACTGAAGCTCTTTTGGGGCCTCTGCAGTAAGACTTTACAAGAAGTATTCAAGGTAGAAATTACAGGAAGAATTTCACCTCTAGCATTGACTGGATTGCATTGGGGTGCAGTCACCCCAGACATCTAGTCTTGGGTCTCAAGACCAGCTCAATTTTTAAGAAGCTCTGCTGCCGTTGCAGTGCAAACACAGAATTTCCCATGCTGTGTCTTCCCAGGCTTGGCCCCTGCTGTCTCTTGAGGCTGTTCATCTCAAGATGCTTGTTGATTGTGACACTTCTTCAGGAACCTCCCTTGAGAAGGCTTTGGGGATAGAGGGGAAGGTCTGCCACAATATCTTAGCTCTGCTGGCCGGGCTCAGATCTCTGGGCCAGGAAAGAAACGACCTAGACTCATTGCAGAGTCAATCAGTTTATTCAGTTAAACAAGTGTTTGTTCTGCTGCCTGGAGGCAAGACACGGAATTGACTGCCTTGAACTCCTACACCCCAGCGTTGTTGGGTTAGATGAAAAAAAACTTACTAAGTTTGCACAGCTGCTTGACATGGTTGGGGACCCCAGGAAGGGCTGGAGGACTAGAGAGTCACTGAGTCTTGCAGGAGATACACAGTGCTTTTATCAGCCTGTCCATGGCAGGGTTCAAGAGATTACTTGATCCAAGAGGTGGTGTAAGATCAGTCTAATCTTAGCTGACAACCATGGAAGGTGACCAGCAGCTGGAAGCTGAGGCCACACACGCAAAGTAGAAAACAATTTTCTGTTCACCTTCTTTAGCACAGACTTATCTGACTGGTGTAGTTGATGATATTGGGCAGAGGAACATTTTTGCTGTCCCTGGTGCCCTGGATCATGGCTTGCCAAGTGGGCAGAGTCTCCTGGGCAGGCTCCAGATACTACTCTCCCTTTGCAAGAGCTGCAGAACTCTGCTCAGTTGTTTTTACCTTCACCTGGAGATCCTGCTATAGTCCAGGCCCTCCTCTGCCATTCATGCTTGCCCTCCAAAACCTTTGTTTCTATCTGGCCACAAACCTGTCGGCTGTTTGGTGACTCATTACTTTTTCTGGCAGAATCCTGTCGCTGCCTACTTTCAGCCCGAGCCCATTGCCTACAGATCTCTTTACTCCTTTAGCTCAATTTCTTATCACCACGTGTGACACTCCTGTTTTCCCTGTCTGGCTGTGCTGTGCTCTCAGGGAGGTGACATCTTCCTCTTCACTCTGCACTGAAGCAGTATTCCTCCATGCTTCTCCCTAGCATCCTGCACTGTTCCCACTGTGCTTCCATCATGGCATCGTGCTCTGGGCCTAAACACTCTGCCTGCTCTCCTTCACACTGACTTCCTCCACTTTATCTTCCAAAGGTGTGGATAGAAGTATATGTCACTGAACAGCTGCTCCCCTTCCCTTACAAATTCCTTGCTTTCCAGGGAAGGTTATCCCTGTCTGATCTCCTGAAGGTCTTTCTAACAGTATATGCTGCACTTCTGCTTTCAGTGACATGCCCTCATTTTTATTTTGGCATTACATGCCCCAGGAAAAGCACCATTTTGCAAGACGGGGTTCTCCTAATACTCTGACCCTCACTCGTCAGTTCACTGAGCAGCCAAAGAACAAGATCTATGTGAGACAGGTGAAGCTCTGCTCTTCCTGATTTCTGCTGTCATGCCCTTTAGGAGCCTGAGCTGCTAGACAGGGGGATTACCCCCAAACTGCAGCTGTGATGGGAAGCTGATATGCCCGGAATTGTGTGACTCCCCTTCTGTGCTTGCACAGCCAGCTCAGGACCACATTTCCCACTGCTCACACTTGGCTGTATTGATCAGACTAATTAAATGGGAGGCCTGGAATTAGATTGAGATTGTGGATAGGTTTCCTGCTGTGCATCTCTTCCCACCCTTGCCTTCCAGTCTAGCTCAGGTCCTTCTTGCTGTGGGAGAGCCTGTCTTTCTGGCTGTTCTCTTGGTCCCTTGGGGAGCAGCTGCAGTGCGCCACTGCTATTCTTAGCTATGAAGACAGCGTGCAAGTACCTGGCCCAGCAGAGCTGGAGCTGGAGCACTGCTCTCTGCCCAGCAGAACTCAGATAAATTATCCAGAAGATCTTGGTAGTGTATAATTGAGCAGCTCTGCCACAAGCTGTGCTTCCAGCTATGTATACTCTGCTGTGCAGCAAGGCACAGTAATTGCTTGCTCCCTTGGAAGCCAAGAGCGCTGGATTTGTCTCAAGTGATTGTGCCCTCTTCTCTAAGATTTTGGAGGGAAAATCCTCCTCAGGTTTGCTTACCATGTTTCATGCTTCTTTCTTTCCTGGTGGGAGGTTGCATACATCAAACAATTATCCTTCTTTGACTATTTAGCCTGTCCTAAAGATGTTTTGTCACCTGGTTTCTGGCACAGCCCTTTCTTTAACACAGAAATGAAGAGATGTTCAGGTCCTGGGGGTAGGTGTCCTGGGTACACCTTGAGCATTGGCTCTGTTCAGATCTGGTGATAATGGCTCAGGAGTGCTCTGCTTTCTAACTGCTGCCGGGACAACGATCTCTAAGTCTTTCCCAGCATTAACCAAGTCACAGCCTTGATTTGCCCTGCTGCCCTGGGATGTGCTAACAGCTACAGCAAGCAACAGGAGAACGTCCCTTGTACAGCACAACTTTCACATCTGTGAAGGATTCAGGGCAGGAATATGCTGTTCCATCTCACTAATGGGTTTTTCAATTCTGCATGGCCATCTGCTTCATGCTGGCTCTCTCCTGTCCAGCTCCTAGTGTGCTCCTGCTGCTTTGTTGGCCCCAGCCAGCTTGGCTCTCCCTTCGCTTTCAAAGGAAAGGCTTCATCTGGGGACCAGCCAGAGCTGCACGTTGCACCCTGGTCCCTGAGTGTCAACTGTGCTGGCACAGGTGCTGCTGGCCGTCCGCCCGGCAGGTCCCTGGCACTAGCACCAGCGAAAAGCATGTGGCTGAATGATCTGACTGATCACGCCGTCTCCCTCTCTCTCTGCCCCAGATCGGCCGACCATTCTCTGCCTGGATCTTCCGTTTCCACAGACTTTGGCAGCTGGCAGATGGTGACAGGGTGTGGCAGTATTCGGGAGCAGGCAATCCTGAACACAGACGCCTCTCTCCCTTGCAGCTTCCCGGATGAGTTCTCTAGTACTTGCCTGTAAGTGTCTCAAATGCAGGATCTCTCCTTGGGTTTCTTGGCTGCCTGCAAGCACTGCAACTTTATCACTCTGGCACTTTTGGAGAAGCCTGGGAGCCCATAACAAACTGTTCCATCTTCTCTGCCTTGATGTTTTCTATCCACAAATTCAGTCCCTGAGCACTCTTTACTTATGCTGAACACAGAAAGAAAACGGCACTTTCTCTGCCTAATGATGGGAGAGCACTTTACTTTCTGTAGGAAGAAGAGGTTTTTCTCTCTTCCTCGAAGATGCTGAATTTGGGCATAATTGAGTGCAGTTGAGGATTCATATTTGTCAGGACAGGACTGGTAAACCAGATTTTCTTGCTTTTGGATTTTGCTCACCTACATCTCCCCACTGGAGTCAGATCCTTGCTGGAGTAAGAGAAGGACTTTCCTTCTGTAACCCAAATTTTGTCTGGTCTTGTGCAGCATCATTTGCAGGTGCTGTGCCTGGCCAGTACAGAGTCACAGAGACCCTGCGTCCTGCCACATCGTGCCATGTGAAATGGCTGGGAGGCAAATGTTCCTCCCCAAACAGAAATCCACCTCTGGAAGCTTGAAAGACTGAAAATGCGCTTTAATTGCTGTTAGAGGAGAACCTTGGTTTGTGCCTTCAGGCTGCAAACTCTCCATCAAGAAACTGAAATGGCAGATCAGGGGCTGCTGCTAGCAAGCAATACAAGAGCTGTGCTGCCAGATGCTCGGTCCCTTACTGATATATGAGTACGTGCTTTGGAGGCAGAGGGCAAGCAACATGAAAACCCTGTGAGACAGGCTGCCTGCCCTGGCTCTCCATCTCGTGTGGTTGCATGCTGTGCTGCTGAACAGAGCAGAGCAGCTGCCTTCAAGTTATGGTGAAGCTACAAGATCCATGAATTGACAGATCAAAATGTTGCAAGAGATGTCAGACATGGCCTGGCCAGGATTTGCTCTTCTTTCCTGAGGACACACTGAGCTGCTCCTGCAGTAGTTTAGAGATGGGCAAGGGAGAAGGGACTGAAGGATGGGCGTCTGAATAGTGACTGCTTTACTGTGTCCTGAGCCTGGCTGTGTTTGGTCACTGCTGATCACCAGCAAGTTATTGCTGACCTTGGAGTTGGATCCAACAGCAGAATAGGGAATTCAGTAGAGAAACATGAATCAAAGTTGATAGGCCTTAGGCTTACGCAGTTTGGAGGGTGACTGCTTGGGACAGTGGATTCAAAAGGAGCAGAACAGTGGTGGTGCTTCACCTGTGGGTGCTCTGCCCTGTTCAGTTATTCACTAAAGCTGTGGGTTGCTTGCACGCTGGGGACTGCTTAACTGAAGGTGCTGGGACCAGGCACGGCATTGAAAAGATGACAAGTTCCCAGGGGTGTTGTCTTGAGCTTAACCCAGAGCCTCCACCCTCTCTCTGCTCTGCATCAGCCCTGTTTGCTCAGGACTCCATTGTGGTTTTTCCCAGTTTTTCGCAGCCCGACACAGTATGATTTTTTTTCTTTTAATTCCATTTAAGTTCCCACTTTGCATCTTCACTGGCAGCAGTTCGATGAAGGTATGCTTTTCACAGCCTACTTCTTGTGCTTGTGTGGGGCTTGTCAGGGCTTACTTTGAGATGGGGCTTTGACAGCCTCCTCTCATCCCGCACCCCGAACTGCAGGCAAGCGGGCAGGCTGTAGGAAGTGTAGCAGGGCAGAGTGCCGTGGATTTGGCAAGGAAGCATGACCTGCCTCCGTGGTGAACTGTTCAGGGTGAAGTGCTGCAGCTGGTCTGCAGGGCTTGGTGTGGAGCAGTGGCTGGCTGCTTGACCCTGTGCCTTGGAGTGTCTCACTCCATGAAACAAACTCAAAAACCCAAATACAAAATCTGCCCTGTAAAGAGGTGTGAGAGCCACAAGACAACGGGACCTAACTGCTGCACGCCCTCGCTTACCTCTGCGCGTGACATCTGAGATCGCTGTACTCGGGTGCAAGTAAGTCCTGCCTTCATGGAGCTTATTTTAAATGCTAGCAGGTTTGTGAGTTCCACGTCCTAATTAGGTTGCCAAAAAGCATCACTAATGTGTTTAGATATGTTGTTGCCTTTTTTTGCCCTCTGGCTTCTCTTTATTATCAGACACAGTAAACAGCGGCCTGGTTGGCTGCCTCGGCATCGCTTGCTGTTTATAGGCCTCCCACCATATCCTCTTGCTGCTGTTTCCGGACCGAAGCTGTTGGCTGTGGGTGGTTAACACTTCCATTCAGATGAGCTGTGCCAATTTATAGCCAGCCCAGGCGCTGGAACATTAAAGAGAATTTTTTATGGGGAACGTTCGCGCTCTGCCCTTGGAGTGACCTTTGAGGAATGTCTTAATCTCTCTGGGAACCACTGGCATGTCGCAGAGGCACCACAGCAAGGGTCGTTTTAGGCTTGGAATAGCTGCCTCTGAGCCCCAGTCTTGCTTTCCCCTGCTCCCTCGGCTGAAGTCTCGCTTTCCTTCTGCTGTTTTCCCCCGGCCCCTCACCAGGTGTGTGGATCAGCAGGAGAGGAGAGCAGGTCCCATGGGAAGTCACGCCCTAGTCTGCTCCTGTTTGCCGAGAGCAGCCATGCTGGGGAGCAGAAGTAAAGCACTGCTCAGCTCTCCTCTTCCTATGGCTGGAGTGTTCCTTGGGGCTTTTGTCACCTTGTCTGCTCCCTCTCATCCACCCTTCCAAAGAGCTGTCTGTGCTGGCACAAGCACACGAGGTGGGAGTGAGGGATGGTTGCAAATAGGTTGGAAGCGACTGTCCGGGCACAGCACATGGGGACAGGCTTCATCTGTGTGAGGAGAGGAGGGAGCTGGCTTAGGGGGCTGATATCAGCACCCACTTGGCCAAAGCACGTCTTTGTTTATGAACTGCAGCCTTTTGAGCACCATGGGGGTGGGAGAAACGGGACGGTGGGGTGTGTGAAGGAGGAAACCCCGTGGGGAACAGGAGACTGAGGCTGCAAGGAGCTCCGTGGGTTGGGTTGGATGAGGAGGCAGTGGCACCAGCTGCCGTCCGCTCTGTGGACAGAGCCTTTTGGGGCTGGCGCTGCCTTAGCCTCTGCAGCGCAATGAGCACCACAGACCTGTCAGCACTGTAGACAGAGCCCTGGTGCTGCTGCCAGCCCTATGTGTCAGGAGTGAGAGCTGGGATGTGGAGAAGGACAGCTGCAGCCACTGACCTCCCCTTCTCTCTCCTAGACTGGTGTCGGCAAGTGACCGTGAGTCCCGTCTGGAAGAAGTTCGTTCTGCCTTTCTGGCAAGCTACAGCCGGACCATCGGCCTAAAGGCCGTGCCCCCCAGCCCCTCAGGGGCCATTGGTGGCCTCCTCGAGCAGTTCGTGCGGGGTGTAGGACTGAGAGGCAGCAGCACCCTCTGAACACCCTCCAGACCACTGCCTGGAAAACTGGGGCTGGCACGTCCCCCAGCAGAGTCCTGGGACCCTCTTCTTGGTACGGGTACCTGCTGCACCCAGCGCCTGCCGCCAGCGCCCCCTGCCTGGGGCTGGGGGGTGCGGGGTCTTCGGCGAGTCTCTGCAGTAAATGACCCGAGCTGTGCCCTCTCCTGCCTCCTCTCTGAGCTGCGGGCGGGGGCAGCGGGGCCGTGCGGGGGGCGGCGCGGGGGAGCCGCGCTGCCGGGGGCGCCGCTCACTATAAATAGCCCGGCCCACTCTCTGCGAGCGTCGGCACCGAAATAACACCGAGCCGAACCCGGGAGGAAGCCCCCGGCGGGGCGGGATGGGTGCTGAGTCCCCTCTGCCCCTGACTGGGAATTGCGGGTGGGGCGTTCNGGGCGTTCCGGTGGAGGAGAGCCCCAGGAGCCGACCCCCCCGGTGCCCGGGTTGGTGCCCCCGCTACCGGCAGAAAAGGGCCGTCGTGCTCGAGATGTGCTGAGCCGTGCCGTGCCGT
>VWZT01016803.1:340679-352290 GCA_013397055.1 Pachycephala philippinensis
ACCCCCGCGGCCCCGCCATGGGCGTAGACTTCGACGTGAAGACCTTCTGCCACAACCTGCGGGCCACCAAGCCGCCCTACGAGTGCCCGGTGGGCACCTGCCGCAAGATCTACAAGAGCTACAGCGGGATCGAGTACCACCTGTACCACTATGACCACGACAACCCGCCCCCGCCCCAGCACACCCCCCTGCGCAAGCACAAGAAGAAGGGGCGCCAGGCCCGCGCCGCCTACAAGCAGTCGCCCAGCCCCTCCGAGACCTCCCAGTCGCCCGGCCGAGAGGTGATGACCTACGCCCAGGCCCAGCGCATGGTGGAGGTGGACCTGCATGGCCGCGTCCACCGCATCAGCATCTTCGATAATCTCGACGTAGTGTCCGAGGACGAGGATGTTCCCGAGGAGGTGCCCGAGAATGGAAGCAATAAGGAGAACACGGAGACGCAGAGCGTCCCGCCCAAATCTGGGAAGCACAAGAACAAGGAGAAACGCAAGGATTCCAACCACCATCACCACAACGCCTCAGCCAGTACTACCCCCAAGCTGCCCGAGGTGGTGTACCGAGAGCTGGAGCAGGACACCCCTGACGCCCCGCCTCGTCCCACTTCGTACTACAGGTATTGTCCGTGGCAGGGTGCAACGAGACTCCTAGGCTCATGCCCTGGGTTTGGAGGTGGAATTGGCCCCACTCTGTTCAAGTGGCTTGCCCGTGGATCCTGGAAATGGCCTCTGTCTGCCTCTCCCAGGAACGGAGCTGGCTGTTCCATGGCTTCAGGCTCCTGGGGCTCTGCCTGGTGTCTCATCACAGTTCTGAGGGGTCTGTGCATCTACAGAGATCTCAGTTGCTGCTTAGGTCATTGCCAGCAGTTTGACTGCTGTGCTCTTTCCTTGCTGGAACAGCACATAAAATCAAAACAAAACTCAAATGTGTCCTTTTGCCTCTCATTCTGCTCTTTGGAGGTATGCTGGGATAGTTTCAGAGTCCTTCAGTACCAGGATGTACCTGTAGGATCTGTCTGTTTGTGGGCATAATTCTTAATTGTTATCCTACAGTACTCTGTGAGAGATTTGGTGGGTGCAGTTGCCCCAGTTAATACCTCAGGCAGGAGTTAACGGAGTCCCCTAACCAGATTTAATGAAACATGGTGCCTCCATGCATGGTTATCGTGTCTTGGTTGTGAGGCTGCTGCCTCCAGAGCACTGTCACTTGCTGGGTGGCACATGCAGGCCCCCTCCTTGCACTGATGAGTCTCCAAGGCCTGACCTTGCTCCTTAGACCAGTGTTGTTTTGTCTCCAAGCTGCTGCTCTGCCACTGTCCTAGTCAGGGTGCAGCAGCACCTCCCGCTTCTGCACATTCCTGCCTTGTCCCGGTTTCTTTTTTTTGACTTATGGCTCAGCTGGAGCATTTGAACATTCCCTCAGCCACAGACAAATCTTGGAGTTGGGGCTCAGCAGCTCCAACCATGTCGAACATTCCCTTACTTTCTCATGCTGTCCTTCCAGGTACATCGAGAAATCAGCAGAGGAGCTGGATGAGGAGGTGGAGTACGACATGGATGAGGAGGATTACATCTGGCTGGACATCATGAACGAGAGGCGGAAGAATGAAGGCGTGAGCCCTATTCCTCAGGAGATCTTTGAGTACCTGATGGACCGGCTAGAGAAGGAGTCCTACTTTGAGAGCCACAACAAGGGGGACCCAAATGCCTTGGTCGACGAGGATGCCGTCTGCTGCATCTGCAACGATGGGGAGTGTCAGAACAGCAACGTCATCCTCTTCTGCGACATGTGCAACCTGGCTGTGCACCAGGAGTGCTATGGGGTGCCCTACATCCCCGAGGGACAGTGGCTCTGCAGACGGTGCCTGCAGTCACCCTCACGCGCTGTGGACTGCGCCCTCTGCCCAAACAAGGGGGGGGCCTTCAAGCAGACAGACGACGGGCGCTGGGCACATGTGGTCTGTGCCCTCTGGATCCCGGAGGTGTGCTTTGCCAACACCGTCTTCCTGGAGCCCATCGACAGCATTGAGCACATCCCGCCCGCACGCTGGAAGCTGACCTGTTACATTTGCAAGCAGCGCGGTTCTGGGGCTTGCATCCAGTGTCACAAAGCCAACTGCTACACTGCCTTCCATGTCACCTGTGCCCAGCAGGCCGGGCTGTACATGAAGATGGAGCCCGTCCGGGAGACGGGAGCCAATGGTACCTCCTTCAGTGTGCGCAAAACTGCCTACTGCGACATCCACACACCGCCAGGTTCCGTGCGCAGGCTTCCCGCCCTCTCCCACAGTGAGGGGGAAGAGGAGGATGAGGAGGAAGAGGAGGAGGGGAAGGGCTGGAGTTCTGAGAAAGTCAAAAAAGCAAAGGCCAAGTCTAGGATCAAGATGAAGAAGGCGCGGAAGATCCTGGCAGAGAAACGAGCTGCAGCGCCCGTGGTTTCTGTGCCCTGCATCCCCCCACACAGGTACGACCTGCCACCCTCCCTGGACTGGGGAGAAATTTCTCCTTTCGTCCATGCTTTGTGTCCTGCTTTCCACGTGGGCATTATCCTATTCCTCTCCATAGCTTTTTGCACAGGTACTTCTCACTTTGTTGTCACAGAGGGCTGTAGTGGCTTCCTCTGGGAGTCCTGCAGAGAGGCAGGGCCATACGCTGCCCTGCAAGGGTGTCTGGGCCCTCAGCAGGGCAGGAAATAGCTGCTGTTATTTTAACAGTAGAAAATGAACTTGGCCGGATGCATCAGGAAGCAGCTGGAGGTTCCCAGCACTCTTTTCCTGTTGTGCTGACTTCAGGCACTGGAGTAAACAAGGTGGGGAGGAGGGAATTGCTCTTCTTTCTGGCGAGGTCTGTTTTCTCCTGAGGCTGTGTCAGGCAAAAGACAAAAGTATGGGAGTGATTCAGGCCTGGGAAACGGGCTAATCCCGGGGTTATTTTGGCTCTGGAGCAGAGAGGTCTGGGGTCAGGATCCCTGTGCTCTGCTGAGCAGAGCTCATCCGTCCCAGCAGCCGCGTACTCCTTGCTGGGCTTCCTCAGTGTTCTCTGCCAGGGGCAGCTGCTCCGTCTCGGCACTGCCTGTTGGAGTGGGGCCGAGCAGCCACGGGTGTTGAAAGCTGTCTGTGAGGAGGGGTGGCTGGAGAGCATCAGGACTCCTGCCTGCCAAGGAACACGGCGGTCCTAAGGCTGACTCCCCAGCACGAGGCCTCACGAGGGCTTGTGTTTCAGTCACATTCCAGACCTGTGGTTTCATGGGAAGGTGCAAACACCCTGTAGTTACAAGTGCAACTGCTTTGTGCCTTGCTCTTGTTACATTGTTGGGCTGGCATGCAAATCCCAAAACAAGAGCATCTAAGAGCTTTGCCAGAATTTGTCAGTGTAGTTTGTAACTCTGGATGTCGTCAGCAGTGTGTAAAAGCACATAAGGGCATCTTAGGACATTTTCGGATCTCATTGTCACCCTGCAACAGATGACACCCAGTTGAAGCACAGGTTGGGCATGGAAGCATTTGCCTTTGTGGTGGTGAGCCACCAATCCTGAGCTGCTGAGCTCTCCTCCTTCCTGTGGCAGCAGCTGTGCTGGGGCTGTGACTGTCAGGGCCCTCTGACCCTCAAGACTATCTCCTGTGCAGTTGGAAGGGAGCACATGGAAGCTGCTACTCTCTGGGCAGCATTCTGGTGACTTGGAGAGGCAGGTCTCTGCCACAAGGCTGCTGGCTTTTTGCCACAGTCTATTTGTGTCCCAAACTTATGTTTTTGTTCACTCAGGGCTTGCTCCGTAGCAAGAGCCTCTTTTCTTACATGTGCACATGTTGGCAGGCAGTTTGTAGGGTTTTGCTGCTGTTGTGCTCACAGCAAAACCCACACTGAGCTAGAAGCCATTAACCTCTCCCCAGGCCTTCCTGTTGGGATTAATTATTCTTCAAGAATGCCACAGGTCTTTCTGTGGGAGCTGTGCTTGGCCAGTGATGGCACATGAGGCTGCTGTCCCCAGCCTCTTCTGCTGAGGCTGATGCAGGTTGAGTCGTTCCCTGGGAAGAGCTGTCCCTGGGAGGTGGGGAGATGCTGAGGGTTCGTCTCTTTGGCTCTCTGCTAGCAGGGCATCTCTGTCCAACTCTACTGAACAAGGCTGTCCTAGCCCCTCCAGACTATCTGCTGCTGTAGGAAGTAAGCAATCCCTTTTGTGGTGTTTTGGGCTGTTTAGGATAGTCTTGGATGGGACCGCTGTTGTATTCATGCCTCCTGCTCCCTCCTTGTGCTTTGCCAGGGCTTGAGTTTCTCTGGTAACGTTTGGCCAGACCCTCTGTCACAGCAAGTGGTCCTCAGCCTGGTAAATAATGGTTTTGGGGTAGTAGCATCTTAACACTCATGGTCTCAGGGACCATGGGAGCTGTTAAAGATCCAGCCCCCAGTGTTGCTGTCTTGCACCCCAACCTTCCCCAGCCTTTGCCGAAAATTGACAGGAAGTAGAAAGGACAAGTCTGTTATGGAGGGGCAAGGCTGCACATTTCCTGGCATCCTCCATTGTGCCTACTCTGTGTGACTTGTTGTTACAGAAAGTCCTGCCATGGAAAAGAGTGTTCTCTGCCTGAGGAGCTTCTCAGCTGCTCTTGGGTGGCCTTGCTGCTACATGTCCCTAGCCAGGGCTTCTCCCGCAGCAGCCAGACTTGTCTCATTGATGAACCCTGTGGTTCCTCTCCTTTCCTCAGGCTCAGTAAGATTACAAACCGTTTAACCATCCAGAGGAAGAGCCAGTTCATGCAGAGGCTGCATAGCTACTGGACTCTGAAGAGACAGTCCCGCAATGGTGTCCCCCTGCTCCGCCGCCTTCAGACACACTTACAGTCACAGAGAAACTGCGACCAGGTAAGGGCTGCATGTTGGGGGGCTGCAGGGAACCCTGGCTGTGTGCGTGCTTCCTGCGCTTTTGGAGCTGTGGGCTCAGAGCCTTTGCTGCATGCAATGCCTGCAGGTGCAGAATGGTGGTCAGGGGTATGAGCTTTCAGATGAGGAAAGGGCAGCCCCAGCTGCTTTTGCTGCTTCACCTTCTCCACTCTCAGTGTTCAGAGAATTGCCAGGCAGTGGCACCACTGGCAGGCTTTCATGAAAAGGGAATCCTGCCCTCTCAGGCTGCCACGCTGAAAGTAGTTCCTTTCTTGTGCCTGTATTTTGCCAGGGGTGATGGCAAACCTGTCAGAAATGGCTCTAGTATGAGGCTGCTCTGTCAGGCAGTGTTGAGAGAGATGGCTGGGGATCTCCAGAAACAGTCTGGAACAAACCAAGGCCTCGCTTCCAGTTTCTGATACCGCTCTAGGAGTGCTCCCTCCGGGTGCTGCTTCCAGCCCACAGTCTCCCTCAGCCCACAGTCAGCACTTCACAGATGTGAAGTCTGGTGCCAGAGAGGAAGATTTTTCTTCTGGATCCCCATCTGAGCTTTAAATCTTTCTTTCTGAACCCTTTGATGACTGTGACTGGGCAGGGGTTTCTCCTGCCTTTGTCCGCTCTTATTTTTGCTGGAGAAGAGTTGAGACTGTTTCTGCTCAGTTTTGGCTATGGCAGGATAAAAGCTTTAATTTTTTTGGTGTTCCAGAAATGAAGGCAACCAGAATTGTGCTCCCTTTTTGCCCTGTTGCACTTTGTCAGTGCTGTGAGCAGCAGCACAGACCTCTTGGGCAGCTGCAGGCAGTCGGTCATGTTAGGAAGAGTATTTCCAGAGGCTCAGGATGTCCACCTCCTGACATCCTAAGGGCTTGGTGACCAAGGGGCAGGTATTTAGCTCTTGTCAGAGGTCAGACTGGTTCTGAATCCCCTGCCTAGGTTACAAGAAAGGAGCTGTGACCTTTGCTGGACCAGCAGGTCATGCATGCTGGTTCTCTTTGCCAGGGAAGAGCCCCAGCACACAGTCAGGAAGGTGGAGATGGGAGCACATCTTCTCTCAGCTCATGGCCTCTGATGTTCCCGCAGAGAGACACTGAGGATAAGAACTGGGCCCTGAAGGAACAGCTGAAGTCATGGCAGCGCCTGCGCCATGACCTCGAGCGTGCGCGCTTGCTGGTGGAGCTGATACGCAAGCGGGAGAAGCTCAAGAGAGAGACGGTAACGACTGCCCCTCCTTGGGGAGCTGCTGGGGTGGGCATCAGTAGGAGCTCCTTAGAGTGCTGTAGGTGTGTCGGGTCCCCTCGGCCGTGCTGCACCCTGCTCCGATGGCTCCGAGCAAAGGTGGCTGCTCTGCAAGGCACAGGTGGGATGCACAGGTGCTGGAGCTGGTGTTACACCTCTGCTCCCCGGAAATGGGAGTGAGGGGCAGTCCCTGCCCCTGCAGAGAGGAGAGGGGTTGCTGTCCTGCAAGGCTGCACTGGTGCTCCCTGGGGACAGTCCCCACTGCCTGGCTGGGGCCAGGGGCTCAGCCCCACTCTGTTCCTTTGTTTCAGATCAAAGTGCAGCAGGTGGCACTGGAAATGCAGCTGACCCCCTTCCTCATCCTCCTCCGCAAGACGCTTGAGCAGCTGCAGGAGAAAGACACGGGCAATATCTTCAGTGAGCCGGTCCCTCTGTCTGAGGTAACAGAAATCTACGAAGTAAGAACCCCCTCCCCCAGATTTCTACTTCACTCAAACTTGTCCCTTGCTCATGCCAAGGGCTGCCCAGGGTGTGCTCTGGTCCAGAAGATCCCTGAGCAGCCTGGTGCTGGCTCACGCATCCCAGCATCCCTCACTCCCCTGAGGGGGGTGTGCAGCAATACCCCTCCTGGGTGAGCCGAATGCGGAGCAGCTGAGCTGGTGACAGCTGTGAGCACAGCACTTGGCTGTTCCTTTGCGTGTGTTACGTGTGACATCCCAGAGTCTGTAAGCAGTTGGGGATTCCCAGTGAGAAAGGCAAAGTGGGAGCCCTTAGCAGTTGGCATGCTCTTACCTGTCCTCTTGTGAAGGCCTCTGCTAGGTGACTGACTCAGCACAGCACAGGGATGGGTTTGACCCTCAGACTGTCACTGCTGCGGGCAGGAGAGATAATTCCTGAGACTACCACTGAGTCCCTGCCTGGAAATATGGAGAAGGTCCACATGGTCTCTGCAAAGTTCTGGCAGCAGGTCAGCATGGAAGCATCTTACCAGATGGGGAGGAAGGCTGCACCATCTCATCTGCAGCCAGTGCTGCCACCTGGATGGCTCTGTTTTAACTTTCTGCACTCACCCTCACCCCTGGGCATGCACTTGCAGCTCCCTCTCCAGGGAATAACATGCAGCATACTGGATCCCAGCTGCCTGCAGGCAGGAGTTGAGGACAGGATGCTGGCATGTGTGCTGGAGCTGTAAAATGCTTTGAAGTGTGTATCCGCTCTAACAGGTTGAGCACAGCACATGGGCTTCCTAGTCCGGAGGCGTTGCTGTTCCTCAAGCTGCAAAAGCAGACGGCATTCCCCGATGTGCATTTGGGCAGAGCACAGGGAGTGATACCTGATTGCTCTAACAACTGTTTTCTTGGAGCAGGTACTGCTAACTGTGGCTTCTGGGCTCTTAGCTCTGGCTCTTTCCTCATGCAGGTCCCAGACTACCTGGATCACATCAAGAAGCCAATGGATTTTCAGACAATGAAACAAAATCTGGAAGCCTATCGCTATCTGAATTTTGATGACTTTGAGGAGGATTTCAACCTGATTATTAACAACTGTTTGAAATACAATGCCAAAGACACAATCTTCTACCGGGCAGCCATCCGTCTGCGGGAGCAGGGAGGTGCCGTGCTCCGGCAGGCTCGCCGGCAGGCAGAGAAGATGGGCATTGACTTTGAGACAGGCATGCACTTCCCCCACTGTGTAACAGTGGAAGAGGCTCAGATCCAAGACATTGAGGACGGTGGGTACTCGTTCCCTATCCTGGGGTACGAGGGCTACTCAGAGGTAAAGCCTGGGCAGAGTCAAGGCACCCAAGAGTCTGAGCTGCCTCCTCTGGGAGGTTAAGTCGAATGCTGGGCTGTGTATCTCCACTCCCCGAGGAGCTGGTGGTTTTGTTAGCTAGGTACCTATGAGTCCCATTACGTTGGTTCTAGGCAGTGATTTGTCTGTGTGTTCTTTCTTTCCTGTTGTGTCCTTGTTCCAGACAATGTGAACCCTGGTATTCTCCATGCTGTTGATCAGCCTGCTTTCCTCAGTAGTCCCAACTGGCTGACTTCCCACAGGGCTCCTTCTATTGGTCTTTTAGGATAACTTCCCTAAAGGGTTCACAGGTGTTTGATGCCATGTCAGCTCCTTCCCTGCAGGGAACCTGGATTGCCTCATGCCCTTTCAGGTAGAGGAGCTCCAATGAGTTCCCGATTTCTTCCATCCATCTGCTCCTCTTTGTTTCCCTAGAAGATGTGCGGCTGCTGCTCTCGGAGAATCAGAAGCACCTGCCCTTGGAGGAGCAGCTAAAGATCCTGCTGGAGCGGCTGGATGAGGTCAACGCTGGCAAGCAGAGCATAGGACGGTCCCGCCGGGCCAAGATGATCAAGAAGGAGATCACAGTCCTACGGCGGAAGCTCGCGCACCCACGGGACCTGGGCCGGGATGGGCTGGAGCGGCACAGCTCCTCTGCCAGGGGAGTCCTGCAGTCCCACAACCCTTGCGAGAAGGACTTGCAGACAGACAGTGCTGCGGAGGAGAGCAGCAGCCAGGAGACTGGCAAAGGTAATGCTCCCTCCAGAACTGCCAGTCTGAGGAGCCATGGAGAGCTGCCTCTTGACAGGCCTGGCTGGGAAGAGGCTGCCCTGACAGGTGCCTCCTGAGGCAGAAGGACTGTGTGGGCAGCTCCCCACACACACCTTGCTCTTCACTCCTCCATGGGAATGGGGCAGGAGGCTTCTTGTGGGGCAGTCCCTTATCGTGCACGCCACTGCGGGGACACTTCATTTCCTGTAGTGCCTCCCTTAGGGGTGGGTGCAGAGTATGATGTCTGTGCCTCTCCAGGCTCCCTCCCAGCATGCTCACTGGATAGTTTGTAGTGAGCTGTGCCAGCCAGGCAGGGGGGATTGCATGAAGGAGGCCACGTCCTATGTCTGGAACACCCACAGCCTGGTGTGTGTTTGCCGCTGGGGAGGGTTGGCAGGTCGCTGGTGTTCACAGCTGCAGTCAGCACTCACCTGGTGACCTCATCTTGTCAGTCGAGGAACTGGATGTTTTTCCAGAGACTGACAGTTCCAGCTGTGTGATGTGGGGCATGAGGTGGATTGTTTCCTCCTGCCAGACCCTGCCAGCTTGGCCACCTTGCCTGGTTTTTAGGGGCATTATGGAGCAGGCTGCCTTTTGTGTTCCCTCCTGCCCAAGGGCATGGGAGGGAGTTGAAACAGCACTGACTGCTGAGCTCCAAATGCTCACCCAGGGCTGAGAGTCAAACAGGCCAGCTGCCAGCTCCCTGGGTGGAGATGCTGAGCTGGGCTCTGTGGGGAGCACAGCAAAAGCTTCAGGCAGAGCTACCATGTGTCGCTGGGGGTTTGCCACTTCTGCATCCCAGTCCTGTCCCCTAATTACTGGGAAAAGCAGGTTCGTCTGCAATCAGGGAGGATCATCTGAGATAATGTTCCCAAGAAATGAAGCTGTTTCTTCACACCACTGCCATGCAGTCCCTGCCATCAGGGCTGCAGCTGACACCTTCTCCCTCTTCCAGGTTTGGGTCCCAATTCTTCTTCTACCCCAGCACATGAAGTTGGCAGGAGGACCTCTGTGCTCTTCTCCAAAAAGAACCCTAAAACTGCAGGTCCTCCAAAACGTCCAGGACGGCCCCCAAAGAATCGAGACAGCCAGATCACTCCTGGGCATGGGAACAGCCCCATTGGGCCTCCCCAACTGCCAATAATGGGGTCCTCCCAGCGGCAGAGGAAGAGAGGGCGAAGCCCACGCCCCAGCTCCAGCTCGGACAGTGACAGTGACAAGTCCACAGAGGACGCTACCATGGGTGGGTGTAGCTGGGCAGCCATGGCCCTGCTGGCAGCACGTGGCAGGCTCTGGTGCAGTGGTAATGCTCTTTGTTGGGGTGTTTTTCAGACCTGCCAGCCAACGGTTTCAGCAGTGGGAACCAGCCTGTGAAGAAGAGCTTCCTTGTGTACCGCAATGACTGCAATCTTCCCCGGAGCAGCTCCGACTCAGAGTCCAGCAGCAGCAGCAGCAGCAGTGCTGCCTCAGACCGCACCAGGTACTGTCCCTGGCCCAGCTCTGCTGGCAGCGGTGCTGCCCAGGGTGTCAGTGGGCAGCTCTCAGCCTTGAGTTGCTGGATGAGGACCCTGTTTGGTGGTCCCCGTCTTGTTCATCCTCCTGCAGCCCGGCTGCTAATCTCTAGAAATCTGTGGGGTTTGTGCCTTTTTTAATGTAAAACCTAAAGGTGCGAGTGTGCAGCAAAGGGCTAGTAGGAAGCATGAACTGGGGGATTCCCTCTTGGCACAGCAGCTGCTCCGTCATTGGCCCTTCCAGCAGCTAGCACCATCAGGTTCCTGCCTGCGCCTCTAGTTCGGGTCAGGGCACATCTTCTGGTCCTCCCAGGTGAAACTGGGTGAGGATCTGGCTTGCACCCTGACAGAAGCACCATCCCACCTTTCTGCCTGGTACCCCTGCCAAGTCCTTCCCAGTGCCGAGGCCAGCGGTTGGAGGCCACAAGCCCTGGTTCCTGGAAGCTTAACGTGACTCCTACTGATGGCTCTGCTCCCTGTCTCTGCAGCACAACACCCTCCAAGCAGGGCAGAGGGAAACCCTCCTTCTCCCGAGTGAACTTCCCAGAGGACAGCAGTGAGGACACATCAGGGACGGAGAATGAGTCCTACTCCGTGGGCACGGGACGAGGCGTGGGGCACGGCAGTAAGTACTGTGGCTGCGCAGCCATGTGCCTGGCTGGCACCATCACCTGGGGGGACACAGCTGACTCCCTTCTCCTCCTGTACAGTGGTGCGTAAGGGCATGGGCCGTGGCGCAGGGTGGCTGTCTGAGGATGAGGATTCCTCCCTGGATGCCCTGGACCTGGTGTGGGCCAAGTGCCGGGGTTACCCCTCCTACCCGGCATTGGTGAGTACTGCCCATCACTGGGGCCTCTGAAATCCACATCCCCTCCCTTGAGACTGGCTCTTGGAGTCCCTGTTCTCCTCTGAGCCCTCCCCTGTTCTTTTGGCAGATCATTGACCCCAAGATGCCGCGGGAAGGCATGTTCCACCATGGTGTCCCCATCCCTGTGCCCCCCTTGGAGGTGCTGAAGCTGGGGGAGCAGATGACTCAGGAAGCACGCGAGCACCTCTATCTTGTCCTCTTCTTTGACAACAAGCGCACTTGGTAAGGCCAGGGCGCTGAGGGTTTTGGCGGGGGGGGTCCCCAGAGACGATTGTAACCCTCAAATGAGGTGGCCCCCCGCTCTCCGCAGGCAGTGGTTGCCCCGTACGAAGCTGGTGCCTTTGGGGGTGAACCAGGACCTGGACAAAGAGA
The DNA here is from genome assembly GCA_013397055.1 of Pachycephala philippinensis. NCBI lineage: Eukaryota > Metazoa > Chordata > Aves > Passeriformes > Pachycephala > Pachycephala philippinensis. The sequence continues at coordinate 352,103 of VWZT01016803.1, forward strand.
AGATGCTGGAGGGCCGCAAGTCCAACATTCGCAAGTCGGTGCAGATTGCCTACCACCGCGCCATGCAGCACCGCAACAAAGTGCAGGGCGAGCAGAGCAGCGACTCCAGCGAGAGCGACTGAACCGGTGCCTGCCAGCCGCTCCCCCGCCGAATCTCAGGGCAAACGGGGCTCGGTGACCCCCACCCC
>VWZT01016804.1:12197-44255 GCA_013397055.1 Pachycephala philippinensis
AAAAAAAAAAAAAAAAAAAAAAGGCAGGCAAACTTTTCAAAGCAGTTTTGTGTTCAAGGACACAGATACACACTCCCCTGCATTCTGCTGTGGCGGCAAGAGGGAGGAAGCATCCTTCCTGCTTTTAGCCCGTTCGCAGCTCCTTTTCTCGGGAGAGAGAGCCTGCTAGCTAAGGCAAACTTTCTTTTCCCTGGAACTTTGGTTTCTTCTTCTTCTGTTCTGGACCATTCAGCAACACCAGAACATCATCCAGGAGGCCCGGAGGGGCCCACGCCTACCCCTAGCTCCGGAGAGTAGAGAGAGAGAGCATATCCGCAGAACGGACTCTGAAATTTACCAGCTCCATAGTGAGAGGTTTTATTATTTAGCATTATTCTTTTCCCATGACTGCGTGCATTGTGTTTGTTAAAGAAATAGGTTATTTTCCTTTCATTTTCCTCTGAGGAATTTTTTCCCGAACCTGGGGGGGAGGGGGGCCGAAACATGCCTTCTATCAGAGGATATTTTCCTCCAATTTGTCTAAAACCAGGACACTCTACCACTATACTTCCGAAGATGTCAAAGCACTGCCTAGTAAGTCCTTGTACTTCCCTGGAATCCTCAAGCTGCTGGGTGGGCTTGTGCAGGCAGTAGCTGGCTGGGATGACTGTCAGGGCTGCAGCCTGCACCTGTGGAGGAGCAGAGCAGGCTGCAGCCTGGCAGCTGTCAGTGCACTGTCCTCCTTGCACCAACCATGCAGGGAAATGTCGTGCCACTCCTCCCAGGCATCTCTGCCTTTCTTACAGCCTGGCCATGTCACTCCTGGTCATTTGCACTCCCCAGGGGCCAGTTCCGTGGAGCTTTCTGTGGTTTGAATTGGCCATGGGAACAGCCAGCCTCCAGAGATCTCACAAACCTCCTGGTCTTCCCAGCATGCCACAAGAACTGCTGCTGCCACTGCTGCTGCCAGAATGGAACTAAGTCATAAACCAAGAGATATGGTATAATTAGAAGTATTTGTTCTAAACTGTTTTTACAATAGTTACTTATGGCATGCAGCAACAAATGAAATTAAACTATACAGTTTATTTTTATCAATAGCAAGGCACAACAGAAATGTCTCAAATTACAAAATTAATGTAATGTAAACATGTGATTAGGTTCTTTTTAAACTAAAACAGCCACTAAACCAAATAGTATTAATACTTGTAAACAACTCAGAGATCCCATAGGGTGAAAGCAACTATCCAAATGTAGATTTTTATTCTCACCACAATTCTGGCTGATATAAATACTATGTAGAATGTTGCAACTGAGGTAGTTTTAATACAACTACAGATACAGAGAATATTCTGAATTGGAAGGGACCCACAAGAATCATCCAGTCCAAATTGTAAATAAAGGGACCGGGGGGATTGAACCCACAACGCTGGTGTTATTATCACCATGCTTTGACCAACTGAGCCAACCTCAGGGTCTGAAATACCTTTAAAAAATATTCAAATTATCACACACATGTAGTGAATGTAAATTTCAGACAAAACAGCTATTAACTGTATCCAAAAATGTGTATTTTAGAATACATGATAAATTTTCCGATACACAGTCCATTAGACAAGTCTTGCAGATGATCATAGGATTCTCTACAGCCTCTGCAGGAGAACAGTTCCACAACTATTGCTGTGCCACATAATGGAGAATGCATATTCAGTGCCAGCCAGGGCTACTGAAGTGAGGGAGATACGCATTTTAGCCTTCTTAACTGTTTGCTGCCTTCCATCTGGAAAACCTGTACCTTGACCACTCATTAATTTCTATATGTTCTTCCTCAAAAATCAGTATTTTAAAAAGATGCCCAGGGTTGTGCTTTAGCTATCTGTACACCTGCATAAAGACTTGGCTCAGCCCAACCTTTTAGTCCTACTTCAGTGGACCTTAAAATGCACTTAAATTGAAATCACACGTGCTTTACTGACTTAAGTAAAAATGCACTGACACGTACACAAAATTTCATTTACTATCAAGTTACCATTTTCTGAAACCAACATTTCACCTCTTACCTTATATGCTCAAAGCAGAATATGGCTGAAAAGAGTCAGACCACACTGACTGTATTATAGTTAGTTTCCAAACCTCTGTACTTCATAAAGTTAAATATTTTATTGGTGAAAGTGCATAAGAAAGCTAAACTTCAGAGAAAACAAAACCAGCAAAAGCTCCCAACATGTACAGCTAAGCTATAAGTCCACAACAGAGATCACAATAGAAATGCTGTCACAATCTGAACCACAGCTATTTGAACACAACAAGCTGTAATTTGTCCCATTATTAAAGACTTGAACTGGCTGTGTATTTCACAGAACTGATTCTGCAATCTGGTTGTCACTTTGTTTCAAAATGTTTATGATTACAGAAAATTATTCTTTGTGCATTGTTTGGGGGTTTTTTTCTGTATCTGGCACTCACATATTTTCTTGAACAGCTTGATCTATTGTCAATACTAGAAATTGTTTCATTGTTAATATTGCAGACTGAGAACACAAATTGTAATTGCACTAATAAATTTCTCTACTCCCATACTTGAGATTCAGGCTCGTTGGTCACTTCTAGCTCACACAGATTTCGTGTCCACACTTTTCACCTACTAAAGCATGAAAGAGATTGCATAGACCTCCTTTCCTCCCCAGCTGCTGCTGTTTGTAACAGTAGCACTTGAGTGGATGAAAAGTAGCCATTCTCAAACCACAACTTCTTCGTATATGCAAGTGGTTAAAGAGATGAAAAGCAGAGACAGAAATTGGTAGAACTGAATATGAACACCAGTGCAGGTTCTGTGATGCCCTTTTGAGCAATGTTCCTGAGCCAAGCATAAGACAAGAACAGAATATTTCTCCCCCCAGCAAAAAGAGAATAGATTTGTATGTAAGAATTATAATGTGCTTCTTGCTTTCCATCTCAGGAGGCACAGTTATGTACAGCTGAGGTTTATGACAGAGTTAGAATTAGCATCTTACTGTGTGGAAACACCAGTTTGTTTGATTTGCAAAATATCTGAGATGACACATTTAGGATGATGTTTTTCACATCAGTGAACACTCACTTAAAAGCATCATACTAGGGCCAACAAAGATGATGCTGCATTACCCAGTTTGTTCAAGGGTTAGGGTATGAAATGGAAGTGATATGGTCTTTTACTAAAGTATTACTATTAAATCATTCTTGGGAGCATTTTAGTTGTAAGATATTTTCAGCTCATTTCTTTTTACAGTCGTATTTTATCCCTAGACGTAACTCCCTGCATGTTATTGAAGAGTATTTTTGTTTCCTGTTTGTGACAAAGAGTTCGTCCAACTCACATCATACTTAATGGGGATCTGTCAGATTTAATTTGAATTGATTCAAATCTGTAAACTGCAGTCCTGGTCACCGCTGTCTATCACCACACTGTATGCAAGTAAATTTTCATTTAGGTGAGTGACTACCATGCAATACCATAGCAGACCTTTATATATAGTATGAAAAAATAATAGGTTTTGAAATTAAGTATTATTATCCGTGAAGTAAACTGAGGAATGATAATTTACATCAGCTAGCAAATTGTTCTTCAATAACTCTATGAAAAACATTTATCACAAAATTCCAGAAATTCTGTCTGACAGTTCAGGTCAGCTCCCTTAAACATCTTCATCAGCAAGGACTCTTGTGCTTCTTTTGTGCTGAGAGAAGTATCTGCCTGCCTGGCCTCTTTATCAATAAGTAACCTCCATCCAAGATAAAAGACTTGTGGAAATGATGAAGGGATTCTCAGCTGAAGAATTGCAAGTAGAGGTGGTATGTCCATTAGAAATGTCACCTGTGTAATAGCAGTGTACCAACTGCTACTGTTGTACAGAGTTTAGAGAATCATAGAGCACTCCTGAGGCTGATGGTAAAATCCCAAGGTGCCATATCTTGGAAATTAAACACGAGAACACGAAATTGATTGGAATATCTAGAAGTCTTGGTATAACTCTTCATATGACATGAATAATATCACAGAAATTCTGGGGAACAATTTTTTTTCTTTGGAGAGTTGATATCCCAGGAAAGACAGGTAAAGAAATAAATACTTTCTTTGTTGATCATATTTATATCTAGACTTTATTAAGACTGAGAAACTAATTTTTTTTATCCTGGTAAAAGAAAACAAGAAGGGAATAATGGCAGTAATCCATATAGACCTTTATTGAAGAGCTTGATGAAGCATTTCTTAGCCTATTCAAAGAATAGATTTTGGTGGCAGCAGAGAGTTTTACTATGACACAGTACCATGACAGACTATAGACTGACAATCATGCTCATAAAATGTATTGGGAAAAAACTCTGTTTAGGAGGTTAGAAGAGGACCAAATAATTTAGATTTAGTTCTGTCTAACAGGGAGAATTGATTGAGATGACAACGGTGCATTGTAGTATGGGGTGAAAGTAATCACAAGGCAATAAAGTGAACTACCCTAAGGAAACAAGGGATAGAAGAACTAAAACCAGTGTAGTTTAAGAAGACAAGCTTTGGTAGAGAACTCAGGAAACTCATACAATAGATCATTTGGGGAGATAACCTGAGAGAAACAGAAATGCAGCATATCTGGCAGTTACTGGATGATATTAATGCACAGTATCAAACTATTTAATGCAAGGAGAAGATGGTAAGCACAGTTAGAGGAACATTTTAACTACTCAGGGTGTCCATAGTGACTTTAAAAGCAAAAAAAAATCATATAAAAGGGTCCTATGGTTGTGGGTCATATAACTGAGAAGATTAGAAAGAAGGAACCTATAGTTGTAAGGATAAATCCAGAAATAGGACAGAGCATATAAGTATCAATTAATAAGAGAAATTAAAGAAAAAATATGAGATCCTAAAACTACATAAGAGAAAAACTAGAAGAAATGCTGATCCAATTCCAATTGGAAAAAAAAAGAACAAATAGCAACCAGACTTTTCTCTTCCTTCTTTTTTGAAGTCTGAGTTGAAACTCAGTAAGTTGACAAGAAGGTGGTCTGATTCTGGAAAGAAAAATTTTGGTCATGGTTCCAAACATTTCTCAAAATCACATTAAAGCGTTTACGGCACTGTGTGAAGAATTTGAAACGTGAACGGTACTTTTAGAAAATGCTATGTGTAGGAAATCCTTAGAGGGCTGAAAATGGAACAAGAAAATTCATATACCTATCTTCAAAAGTGCAAAGAAAAGGAGGGACAAAAGAGCTGTAAACTGGTCAGCTTTGGTTCCAGACAGTTCTAGAATATATAGTTAACTAATTAACTAACTATATTATAACTATAGTTAACTAATATATAATTATCTACATCCAAATAATTAAAAAGTAGTTCCAGGAAATATTTAAATATCAAAGTCCCAGCTTAAATTTTCAATAAAGGTACGTTTGAACTAAACTAAAGAAATCTGTATGTGTGAACGGCTAGGATGTGGACACAGTGTACCCTACCATTGACCATAAAGGGGCAGCGGAGCGAGGCAGACAACTGGATGCCAAGCACTGTTTGACAGAAATTTTCTCTCATCCCTCTACAAGAGGGAATACAATTATTCAGCTCTACTTAGCACTGGTGATCCTTGGTTGCAATGCCACAGTCAGTTTTAGGCACCACAGTTTAAGGAAAAAAAAAAGAGCCCAGAAGAGGATGATATATATGGCAGGCATATTAGAGAGTACATGGAGCAAAAAATAATCAAATTACCTTTGCTGGAGGCAGGAAGTGGAAAGACAGTCTCTTAATTATTATGGGTTGCTATGAAGAAGTAATGAAGATCATAGGAAAGGACAAGTAGAAATCAGTTCCTTTTGTAAAAAGAAGCTATAGATAAAATATTAACTTTCTTTCTAATGTTATGAAACAGTGGACCAGATTACTGCATGTTACTATAAAACTGTTTCCACAGTGGTTTTCAAGAGCAAATGAGAAAAATATTTGTTAGAATGTCTTCACTGTAAAATGATGACTCAGGTGATTTTTCAGTATTTTTCTACTATTGTAATTGTACAATTTTTCTTCCCTTAAATTTTGCCTTAGCATGAGTAGAGTACATCTTGTATATAGAATACAATAGAAAGAATCAGATGTTTTTATACAATATATTTTATGCCACTGCTAACATTCCATTAGTGGCTGATTAATGTAGAGATATAATATTTTAAAAACAGTCTTTAAAATGGAAAAGTGAAGAGTCCCGTACTTAAATATTAATTACATAATTATAATGAAATAATTGTATCCAGATTTTTAAAAAGCACTTCACCTCTACCCTTTCTAAACATCAGCCATTTGTTGCTACATTTACTGTTTAAATTGTGGTTTAATCAGATTCAGAAATGTTCTACATGGTAATTGTCTCAGCCTGTTGATAATTTTGTGCTACATATTAAATAATACTTTCAAAAAGTTCTTTTGAGTTCATTATTTTCAGATTGCACTGAAATAGGTGATTGTACAAGACAGTTGAGTTAGTGGCACGGGGGCCTGAATGAAGACTGTGCAAAGACTTCTAAAACTCTGAACTGCTGCAGTGCAACCATGTGACATACGTTTTCTTGTAGTTACAGAGAAGGCTCTTCCTCGTGCTAAGCCAAACATAAAAATCAAATTCTAATGTATTTCTGTCTTTAAAGAAGTAGTTTTAAAGCCCTTGTAAGCTTAGGCTCAAATGCATGGCACAGACCAATTACATTTTTTATATCAGAGGATTATCTTCCCAATTAAAAGGAAGATAAAAAGGTCAGGGTATTTTTAGAAATCTGGTTAATTGATTAAACTGCTGGCTAGCTGCTACTGTCTTACTCAGCTCACTCCACTAAAACTATCCACCTTTAATCACAAGTCATTTTTTGGAGGTGTTATATACAACTAGCTTTATATAATATACAACTAGCTTTACAATGCTATCCTCTGTAACTGATTTCATGTGCTGACACTTGTTGGCCACAATTAAATAATTCCAAATACCCAAAGCAGTCCTGAGCATGAAATAATTTCTCCCCTTTTGAGCCCTTAAACAGAACTGAGTCATTCCCCACTCCCTTCTCCTTCCATCAACTTGCTTTCATTGAAAGCATACATAAAGGACTACAGATGGAGATTATTTTGAAACTTCCGAATTGTGGCTTTCTTTTGAATTAATTTAATAACCATTTTTTTGCCATCTGATACTAAAAGTAACTTCAGTCCTATGTAAATTTGAGAGATACATGGATCCATTTAACACAAGTCTGAAATATAATTGTTCATGTTTTGAAAGGTTCCCTAGAAGTAAGAAAAGGAAGACTTCATCTTTAACTAAGATTTCATTTGACTTATGTCACATGAGTAGGGTTCACAGACTTTCTAGCAAATCAACGAAAGTGTTTACTTGCTTCATTTGAAATTAAAAAAAACTTCTGAAACATTGAGCTGTCACAATCAAGGCAAATTCAAATCACAGGTCTTGATGGCTGTACTTATTAAGTCTTTTCATTTGCTTCAGTTTATCTTTGCATGTCCAGTTTCATGTGATTAAATACTCTTGATCACTTATGAGCTCCTGCTGAGCCACTGTGTCTCACACAAAGCATCACAAGGTAAAGCTATTGGGAATCAACATCCACAAAAAAGAACATCTCCAAATTCTTTTCCCATTGTATTTGGACCTCTGGAGACAATGTATTTCCAAATTAAAACAGATATTATTTTTTTCTTTTAGCAAGCACTAGCAATTTATAGAAAAAAGCACAATGCCCATCCTGAAAATATTTCGGTATGATGGTTTTGACAATTGTCATTAAGGGATGTTTAACCTTCTTTTGTAGCTGAAAAGTCATGTTCCTACACTTCTTACCTACCTTGACTTAATTATCTCTCAATGAGAAAGTTGGCTAAGAAGCAGTAAGTTCACAGAAAAAGCCAGAGGATTTTGTGAAAACTATAGTTTAAAGGGGATCTTGGTTTATTATTGTAGTATAAAACAAAGGTCCTATTTGGGTTTTGTGTTTATTTGGTTTTGGCTTTCTTTGATTTTTTTAAATGAGTGCCTTCCTTTGACTATCATGCAGTCATTAACAGAAATGAGATATGAAAGGAATAGACCTGAAGACAACAAAGACCTGAAGCTTAGGTCAGTCTCTGTCTGCTAAACCTGGTCACATGTGGTTGGCAATGTGACTTTTTGCATTTCTGCAAGGCGGCAGGACAGCTTTCCCAGGAGATGTGCAAAGAATCAACACTCCTTTTCTGGAAGAGGTGACTCCAGCACTGGAGATGACAGCTGAGATGCAACAACTCCGGCTTCAGTGTGGGGTGAGGAAGCCCTAGCTCCTAGGATCTCACTGCCAAATTACTAGTGGGCTGTGAATAACAGCTTTTATTCTCTCTTCCTCTGGTCTTGAATGAATCTGGTTTTACCCCTCTGCTTATGAGTACCCTGCCTTGGGGGAAATTTGTGTAGAAAAGTGACAGAATTCTGGATTGCCACATGGGATAAATGATCATAGTAGCCTCTATTTCCAGACCAGAATGCTTTTGTCATATGAGCAGTACCTCACATTACTGGACTATGGATGTTGCTACTCTTTGGTTTTAGGCAGAGTTGCAGAGTGATCTGTGTGGTCATAATCTCAGGTATATATTTTAATACTGCTAAGGCTCAGGGTTAGGGTTGTCTGAATCATAATCTTAATAGTGTTTTGCCTCCAACTCCTAAGAGTGAAGTAGAGATAATTTGCTACCTTGTGTATCTAGACTGCAAAGTCCTTAGAGGAGGGACTTTCTTGTACTCCCAATTTGTGTGCTGGTGTTGACATTCTCACAGTGAAGACAAGAAGGCCCAAAAAATATTGTCTGATGTTGGGGCCTTATTGTTTTTTCCAGTTCCCATACTACAATTGAATTTATGGTAGCTGTTGCTACGATTTCTTCTTTCAGCAAATCAGTTGTTGTTCAAATATTTATGACAGCTTGTACCATGTGACATTACCAGGAGTCTGGGCTTCATTCACAAGTTTCTGGACAGAGTGAGTTTTGCTTAAATGATTACATTACCTTCATTAAATTAAGAAGCTACTCCCAGATAACCACTTTTCTTCATACAGTGAAAGCAAAACTTCTAGATAAACTTAGTAGGAGTACCACCAATGCATTTTACTGTTCCTCAACTGTTTCCACTAGAAAGAAGGGAAGAATATCCATGCATATTTGTTTCCATTTTAAGATCTAAAGTGACTAAGTATGATAGTCAATATTTCCTCCATGAATCATCCTTCTTTACTATAGATCTTTTTACAGCTAGACTGTCTTAGACACCACTGTAACAGTAATTTTCAATAATTCCATTTTCTAACAATACCTGCCTGAAATGAGACATCTGTTCTCCGTATCCATTTTTATTCCTCTTCATTAGGCATTTTCCTGAATGTCTCTCCCATAATATTAAAAACCCCTCTTTTTTATCAAGATAATTCAAGTTTTTAAATAACACTTCAGTATTACCCTATTATGTTTCTTGTAATAACTACACATTTTCCTTACAAAAAGCAATGTCTTTTAAAGCACCTTCCTTTTTAAGTGGTATTTTTTTAAACAGTGTAAATAATACATTGAAAACTATTTTTTGTAAATTTTTTTCAGATCCAAGATTTATTTTTAATATATTTATAATCTTCTCCTTTTCTCAGGCTTGTAGTTCCTTTTTCACTAATGTAGGATTAAAATCCTTAAACCAGGGAATTTGCACAAGCATTAAAACCACTCCAGGTTTCCAAATGTTTCATACTTGGGCTAGGATCTTATTAGTGAAAACTTACAGCTCTAACTTTCGCACTACTATTAATCTGAGTTAAATTCAGAGATATCACAGAATTACAGAATATGCGGCACTGAAAGGGATTCCCAAGGATCATCAAGTCCAGCTCCTGGACCTGCACAGCTCCATTCTCAAGAGTCACACCATGTACCTGAGGGCATTGTCCAAATGCTTCTTGAACTCTGTCAGGCTTGGTGCTGTGACCACTTCCCTGGGGAGCCTGTTCCAGTGTCCAAACACCCTTTGGCTGAAGAACCTTTTCTAGTATCCAACCTAAATCTTCCCTGACCCATGTAAAAGCCTGTGATGTCAAATAGAAGCAGGTAAACATTTTGCAAATGCCTTTTCTGACTGGAGTCCCATAGATCCAATCATCTACACAACAGACTGAAAACAACCTGCATTTCTGCAGAAGAATTAGCTAGCTATATTCCAAAACGTGTATCTTTGAATCAGATTCAGCTCACAATCAGCTGATATTTTAATCACAATTTAGATATTTAGTTTATATAATCTGGGTGTCGAACCGAAAGACGTGGTTATGGTTTATTTTGGTTTTGGTCTCCTGTTGGAAGAAAGATCTTTCCAGCTTAGTCAAACTGAATTTTGCTGGTGAGAGGTAATATGAATGAAAATATTTTGCCTCAATGGAACCTTGTATGAACAGAGGAAAAAATAAAAATTAAATTTTGTCGCGATGTTAACAAGATCAAAATAAAATCATTTAAAATCCTTATTTTTAAAACCTGACTATATCGAATATTAGACATAGAACCTTGTATATAAGGATACTCAGGCATCCTATAAACCCATTTTAAGTCTGTAACCTAAGTTTCTGTAAAAAGTGTACAGTTTGTCAAACCAAAGGTCCCAGGGAAAAATATTTATACCTGTTGAAATGGATTTTTCCTTGCATGTGTATACATGTTAATCTATAAATAGCTAGCCAATTAAAAGAACATTTTTAGATCTCCTGGTCTCCTCGGTCCTCTATAACATGATAGGGATATACACCATTAAAGAAAAAAAAGAAAAGATGAAGGACAGACAGACAAAAAAACCAAAAGTTTCTGTTTGAGTCTAAGAAGGGAATAATGTGTATACAGAAAATGTATAAAAATAATGAAATGGTGGCTGAATGATTGGTATTTACAGGTAAGTGGATGCTGCAGCAAGAGTTCTGTACATGTACACGTACTAGGATCAAAGTAATGCTAACTGTGTGCTAAAATACATTTGCTTGAGTATCAACATATTTTTCTTAGTAAGATCAAGAGTATAGACATTGGTATATCTTTGAGAACACAAAAAAACCCCATTTTTCTGTTGAAACAGTGACTTTAAACAGCAAGTTTTTGGCTAAAAAGAAATACCCTTCGTGTTATGAATCCATCACCAGAGAAAATGGTATGAAAATGGTATAAAAGTAATATGGACTAAATACTAACCTTTTCTTATCCAGCTGAAGTTTCCAAACTGGTGCAACTTAAAACATATAAACATAGAAAAAAATTGCATACATTTATTTTAAGTGTGAGAAGTAATACAGATTATAATTCGGTTGTAAATATGAAGCTTTAAAAATGCCATCACAAAAGATGTTAGAAACATGGATAAAAATATTGCAATTAATATGATTCTTGCTTTACAATCCTCTGGCCTACAACCCATCATTCAGTAATTCTCACAGTACAATTTTTTCCCACATCTGAGTGTCCCAACATTTTTTCTTTCAGTCACTGTAAGTTGTCATTACTGTTACTTCCTCAGCGTCTCTGCTGCAGGTATGAAAGATATTTGAGTTCAGAATGCTGTACTACATGTACAAGCATACAGGTAAAATACTTCCATTTGGGCCTTTCCTACTTTTTTGACCTGCTCCATGTCTTCAGGATTATGTCTCTATGTACACTTTTTAATATCACCTTTTTTGTAATTGAATGGTCTCTTGCTATTGATTTAGGAGTCACTTAGCTCCCAGCTGAGGAATGGGAAAAATAGACACTAAATTCTTACAAGTGCTAAGCTTTTCATCTCAAATGATCTACAACAGGCTTTTTTCTTATCACATTCCACTCAACCTTTAAAACATGGCTAGTACTCTTTGCTTTATACCACATATCTAACCAATAAAATAAATGCTGCTGCTGACTGGAACTAAAAAAGCTCATATTATCAATATGCTCTTTATGTGCCTATTTGTTGCATTGCTCATTATTTTAACCATATGCATCACAGAATTGTAGACATTGCACTGCCCTCATTCAGCTCAACAATTATACATCTCTCATGTGGGCTATGACCTCTGCTTGTATACATTAGCTCCAACAATGAAAGATGAGGTGATCCATGGCAAGGTTGTGTCCTCTGCACTGTCTGGAGGTCTCAGTACTGCACAGCTCTGCCAAAGCCCACCAGTATCATCCTGAGAATTATGACTGTGTAATTCCTAAGCCAAAAATGATGCCAATAGTAAAACTGTTCTGTCTCATTATGTTTAAAACATGTGTACTAATTAAAGAGTGCGCTGTCCTACCATTTCCTCTTTGTTGTATCATATACACAGAGAAAAAAATTCTCAGTAATCCTTACTCTAACACTTAAAGTGCTTAATGTAACAGAATGTAACATTGGGGGACAAAACAAAACAAAACAACACAAAACAGAACACCTTTAAAATCTAAATAAACCCCACAAATATTTATTACAATTAAACTGACAAACCAAACACAGAGCCGTGACTACTGAAGTGATTGTTACTCATACTTCTATTTGTCCTGTTGGGGTTTTTTAAAATTTATATAAAAGAAAAATTCCCTCATTTACGATGTTAGTAGAAATCTGAAAATATGGCTGTTAAGCTACCAGTGTTTATCAACATATTATCCACAAGAAAAAAAACCAAACATGTATTCTAGTTTTTATGGATCAGAGACTATATTTGTGGTGAAAAAGAAGATGCACAACATTTACTAGTAGGTAACGAGAACACTGTTATAGTAATTGCACTGCATCATGGTTGCTTCTTTGTTCAAGATGTGATTAGTTTTAATATTTGGCAAGGATACTTTTCCTTTTGACAATATTTAGATATTATTAGTATTCACTTTTGCTGTATTTTACTGTGTTTTTGGAAGGCTGGGTTTACTAAGGATACGTTTTTAATTTTTTTAACAGAGAAATCTGCCAAGCTAACTCTTAGTGGGAATGAATGTCAGTAAGCACTGAAATTAGGATTTTTAGTTACAATATAGAATTCATAATTTGCATCCTTGCAGTGCTTGACACAATCTTTACTCAGACAAACTCTTTTTGATGTCAAAGCTTTTCTTGAGGATTCCTGAATGAGAACTGAAAAGGTAGGGAACCGTATGCAGTTATGATTTCTAATAGTTAAGGTTCAATGGGCTCTTTTAAATATAATTATTTTCATTAACTTCAACGTGATTTTGACAGACCCATATGGTTGCACATTTGCATAATCTTGATATCCATTTTGATAATCTCATTGCCATTTTCCCAACCTGCTGAGAAACACCAGCTTTAACATCTGCACAAACTGAAGGACACCTAGAGGTATTTGATGAATGTGGCCACCACATGGCTTGATTTACAACACACCTTCTTCATTCATGGTGACAGGATGCATGAGTTAAAATGTATTATACCTCAGAGCCTTTGACTTCCATGTGCTCATGCAGTTTATGAATAGACCACAAAATAACTCAAATCTCAGAGGAAAAAAGGTGAAAAAATAATTCATGTAGGTCATCTTTGCTAATTTTGGATTCTCAAAGTATACTTACAACCAGGCTTTCCAGTATACTTTCCAAAATTCTAGCTGAAAGACTTTCACTTCTTTTGGAAACATGTTTTTGCTCTTCTGACTAAAAGTGTACATGTAGTATGATCTTTTATGCAATTGGCAATGAATTAGTACTTATATTCTTTTCCCACAGCTTTCTAATAGTGGAACAAAATCTCACCTCAAACCCTGACAGTGTGAATTACTCTCCTAACATTCAAGTATTTTACTTCACCAGTTCTATAAAATTATCATGACTAAAGAAATTATAAATGAAAAGGAAACCAATTCATATTAAAATTGAGAAATGTGAGAGAAATATTGAGGTGCAGATGGTGGAAAAATGACACTAGCTGTGCTCAGATCACTCCTTGCTTATCTCTACAATTAACCTTTTTAACTCATTTTGGACCAGAATATATTTTTTTTCCTCCAACTACACTGCCTGAGTAGTTGCTTTGCTTTCTTTTTCATTTCCTCAGAACATGTAGCAGAGGTCATATTTTAACATCAAGTGCATGCTTCCAATGGGACCAATTTCTAGAAGCTGAAACGTTTGGGTGCTGATGGGGTGCTCTCACTTTTTCTTTGTTGCCAAGTAGCTAATAACAACTTTCTGCTCTGAGTCAGACAGTCAAACTTTTGCTAACTCTACAACTGATTCTACACTTCTGTGATGTCAGAGAATAGAGGAAGGGAGAATAGATCCTTTTTTCCTTATTTTTTTTTAAATTTTCATTATGTACGTGTTTAGAGGCAGTAATAGCAGCTTGCCTCTGTTGAAAAATTATTCATAGCTAGGAAAAAAAAGATAGTGTTTGCTCTAGATGTACAGTAAAGCAAAATTAAAAGATCAAATACTTTGCCCAAGAGCCAGGCTTTCTTTTCCATGGTTTGAGAGGCTTTATATTTCTTAAATTTCCCATGTTAGTCACAAACACTTAAGCTGACACTTTGGGCCCAATTTATTTCTGTGTATGTCACATGAGAAATATTAGTGGTGGAAGTAAAAACTTGCTTGCACTGGAGTTGCTTTATAGCCTTCCAGTCACCACAAAAATTATGTGCACATTTAAAAGTATTACTTTAGAAAGGCTTCCAAGCAGTTTTAAAGGCTTTCACAGAATAGTGGAATGGCTGAGGTTGAAAGGGACCTCTGGAAATCACCTAGTTCAAGCCCCCTGCTAAAACAGGTTCACCTAGAGCAGATTGCACAGGATTATATTGAGGTGGGTTTTGAGAGGTGGGTTGGGAGACTCCACAACCATTCTAGACAGCCTCTTCCAGTTCTCTGTAACCCTCAAAGTAAAGAAGCTTTTCCTCATATTCAGATGAACTTGCTATGTTTCAGTTTGTGCCCATTGCCATTTGTCCTGATGCTGGGCATCATTGAAAAGAGTCTGGCCCGATCCTCTTGACACCATCCCATAGCTACTGGTGTGCATTGATGAGGTTCCCCCTCAGCTGTGTCCTCTCGAGGCTGAACAGTCCCAGCACCCTCAGCCTTTCCTCATGAGAGAGATGCTTCAGCGCCTTAATCATGTCTGTAGCCTTCACTGAACCCACTCCAGCAGTTCCTTGTCTTCCTTGAACTGGGGGGCTTCCTTCCACATTGTTCTCAATGAGTGCCTAGACTTGAAGTATGCTGAAACATCTTAATACAAAATGTTATCTGGCACTTGTGTTTTAAACATTTAGAGATTTCTCTTTCTTTGCTGTTAGATTATTGTCCTTTTAATTTCTAGATTTGCCATCAGTTTTTCTAGAGAATATCACAAAAGTTGAGTTAGAAAAATAATGTTTGAAAAGAATGTTAAAAAAGAAATCATGAGACAGATTATTAGCTGGAGCAATACATTTGAATTTCTTTTCCATCCTTCCACCCTTCCTAACAACAGTTCTCTGGACTTTTATTTTCTGCTGAAGTGTGACACATTACAGGAGTGCATAATTTCAGCTCTAACAAGAACTCAGATACCATTTCTGCTCACATGGTAGTGTAGGCTAGCATCATCCTGGGTTGCACTAGGTGGAGGGAGGTGATCTTTCTCCTTGGCTCAGCACGGACCCAAGGGCAGGGAGTCACGGCCACCTTCTCTCTGCAGTGCTGATGGGTTCAGCCCAATGTCCCTGACACTTTTGAGGTGCTATTTCATGACCAGTTTCTTAGGGCTTGGTGCATTAGTATTTATTTTAGTCACTACTTGGACCACGCACTCACCCTTAGAGTGTTTAATGTTACCAGCAACAAAATGAACTTTGATTAAGAAATTATTTCTGACAGGAATGAAAAGACATTTGAAACAGTTGTTCCTGCCGTCATCCTCTAGTATTTCCTCTCAATTTCACATCTTATTCACATACTTGCCAGAAGTCTGTACATAATAAAGTCTCAAAGTGTTATGTTATAATTCCTGTTGGAAATCAGAGCCTCTCCAATATTTAATTACTCTGAAGTGAAATTATGCAGGAGGTTTGTCCCTTTTTCAATAACTTTTTGGAATGCTTTGCACCATAAATAAAAATTCAATTTCCCCTTTCTTCTTACTCTCAGTGGGATTAAATAATGCTATAAAAGATAAATCAAATTCCAACTTCTTAAGCTTCTTTCGTTGCTTTAGATTTATTTGTAATTTCCAAAATAAATCATATTTGAACTCAAACCTCTCTGCCCCTTAGCCCTTCAATATTCCTTTTGTCCTTCAATATTGCCTCCATCTAAGTAACACTAGGGGATAAAAATATGGGTTATAGCTTTGTCACCACAACTCTTATCTAAGTTCTTTACCAGGACCATGTATTTACATTGCAATGAGCCTAAAATCTTTTCTCTTTTCTTATTAGGAAAAGTCATGTTTCTGTTTAATTGGATTTGTTTAATTTTGAATGTCGAGGAGTAAAGATCAAGTTGTAGCAGCGGGGAGAAAAATAATGAGAAAAAGGATTCAAAACTTGAGAAAACAAAGGGGAAATTCTAAGGACAGTTAGGACAGCCAAAAGACTCCATGTCTTCAACAGAGGCAAATGTCACCCTAGGTTACTGTTCAGAAAATATCCAGATGGTTTCCTCTGACTTTCTTCTCTATGACTTTCTATCAGGGCATCCTTAAATAGCTTCACTCCTCTATTTTTAGTTCATTCATTATTCCTCTTCATCTCCCTCTGTGGTGATGAAGGGACAGGTCTGGTGTCAGTGGAAGCAATTTGAAATGAATAGATGTGCTAACTGACCCCTTCACAGCTACATCACAAGAAAACATTTAGTGCTGCTATTTATGGTCTACACAAAGGATTCAAGCTCTTAAATGGCTTCAAAACAAAAGTATCATTTGGAGGTTACTGCCACAGCTTGTCCTACACAATTACTCTCTAGGCTAGAAAGCTGTTTACTGGTTACCAAAAAGTGAATTTTGGTTTTCAATAATTGCCAATGACAAATAATAGTAAGATTTGCAGGTATGATCAACAAGAGGTAAATTTGAGTGTAGGATACTGTCTCAAAAATTACTTAGAAAAACAATCTAAATCAAATATATATTATCTATACTTGGACAGCCAAATTTAATCTATCAAATGCAATCTAACTTAATTTTATGAGGTGTAATACAATAAAAAGTATATTGTATTAAATATGTAGAAAAAAGAGGCCATTACATTCAATAATTCTACTAGGTCTGCCAATCATCTGGACTCATCGACAGGTAGAACTAAAAGTTTGTAAGTTTCAAATTCAAAACAGATCTTTTAATCTATTGTCCTCTGGGCACATATTCAATGAATTCTTCTTCTATTGTATAGTTCAATACTTCAAAAAAGGTCAGTGTATTTTTACCTCATCTTTCAATTTTTTTTCTCCACTTTGCCTATTTTTGTACATTTTTCAATTGATTTTATTATTTCTTTTTATCCTTCCAGAATTTCACAAGGTTCCCTGTACTTTTCTATTTTCTGTACTTTTCCTGCAATGGATATTAAAGCTTATATGTTAGCTCAGATAAATATCCTCCATATAAGATGGGTTTTGAAGAAAATGTTCAGATGAAAACTGAACCTTACTCAGATATATCTGATAGATGGGCAGAAAATTCAGTACTTTTTGATGTGGGTTGCAGCCCTATTACATTGCTACTGAGAAATCACACACAGGTAAGGACACAAATTTAGAGATACATATCCCAGTAAAAATTTAAGTATCTGACAGGAGACACAAACATAATAGACATGGGGAACAAAAAATCAGTGAGACCTCAATTTATCTTTTAACAATTGAATGACAGCTTTCCAAGCAAGTGAAGGGTGGCCAAAAAGGAGCTGATAAAGAATGGAGAGTAGCACTGTAATTTGACAAGGTTAATTTGACTGGGAGTTTCAGATTACCGAATACCACAGCAGACAAGACACAATACCTGCAAGATGACACAAAACCAGGAAGATAGAAAAGGTATATAATACTTCTTACCAAAGTTATATCACAAGCAGGAGATTCTAGCAGATTGAAAATTACACTACATTTATTCTATATTCAAGGGAAGGACACACATCACCAGAAAGGAATTTCAACTGTTCTATTTAGGCAATGATTATACATGGGCCAAATCTCTCTCTGGGTTTGTTTAGCTCTCTCATTTGACATAGGAGCCACCTTTACTATTTTAGTTTAAAAACTCATATGGCTAAATTAAGACGAGAGGAATCCTACTCACTCTAAAAAACAGTACACCTAAGTTAGTGTGAGGTGTACTGAGAGCTTGTAAGACATGTCGTGGATATCTAATTCTGTAAGTTTTACTTTTCCAGGATAGCTTGTTCAGTTGTAGTCGAGAAGACTACAACAATACTACTGGGGAAAGTGCTTTGCTTTTTGTTTCTTGTTCCTTCCCTACCCACAAAACAAAATATAGAATCGTAGATTCATAGAACTGTTAAGGAAAAAAAAGAGGTCTAAGATCATGGAGTCCCTAAGGGCCACATCTATGTTGGACCACAAGACAAATAGACAACTGAACAGGAAGCAGTGAAACTTTTCATATTTTAAACTGATCATTTGTGACCATGGGATGTGAGCAGCCATAAAGGTGGCCTGATTATAAAGGTAAAATTACTGAACAGAAGAAATTGTCTGCTGAAAAACACTGACAGAAATTTCAGGCTAGCCTGGGACCTGCAAACTTGGGAACTAGGGCTTCAAACAAGAAATATCCTTGAAAAGTGCAGCTGACCTCTTCACAGTACTGCTGGGGTACCTGGAAACTGGAGACTTGCTGATGGAAACATCTATAAGTTCAAACCCAAGAAAGTGTAATGGCCACTTATCACTGGTAGAAGTGAGAACAGTCTGGGAGAACAAAATTGGATTGTAACTAGAACCAAAAAAACCATCATCTACTGGCAGTTACAGATGAAAAATCAGAATTAACAGCATCTGTTAGCTGCTTGAAGTTGTGATGTTCTATACCCTCATATGTCTCTGATATATAAAGGATTTGAGTTTCAAACTCTCTAAGAGTTTACTGTACTGCACATAGTTTTAATTACGTAAATATGAATGCTCAGCACAAACTTTCCACAAGACCTTGGACTGGGGCTTCCTGGCTGACTCCAGACTAGATGACACAGATAATTTTTGAAGTGAGACCTTGTTATTTTTCTGTTTCCCTCATTCTTGTGATTGGTTTGTGTTGCAAAAGCATAACTATAGGCCTGACTCTGGATGCATGAATAGTCTATTAACTTTAGGTCCTGTTGCATTCAGAAGAGCCAGTCAGGTTCACGAACAGCACCATTTGGTGAATGCAGCATATACACTTCTTTTGGATTGCTGGTGACAAATGCAGTAACTGCAGAATATATAGCATGAACAATATGACTGCAATCACAAGTTTAATTTCCTGGGTCAACACTCAGCATAACCAAGGATGTAAAACTTATCAAAAGGCATCCTTTTTGGGCAAGGGGAGGATGACAAACCCGTTGATCTCTGCCGATGAATTTTGTGTCAAATTCTCATCACCCAGTTAGGTATAAAACTGGGGTACATTTTATACCTTGTTAACCACTATAGTGCACATTGCTGTGGATGGGATTATGGTCAAACCTTCCATTCTCTGTAGTTGCACTGTATGGAATATTTCTTGGTAGGAGGTGTACTTGGTCTGTATAAAATCATTTAGAAGAAAAGACTGAGCCCCTTCCACCTCACTCCATGTTTCTCCTCGATGCCATAGCAACACCAACCACAAAACCTCCGTCTGGTTTTCACGTTTGCATCCCAGACCCTATCAGATATAGAGCTTTGCATTTTCTCCACTGTTTCACATTTCCAACAGCCTGGTTTGGTTTTTCCTCCCATCTCTGGGACGGCTGTGTCACCATTTGGGATCATATGACCCCTTCTGAAATCTGTCTAATTCACTTGCTACACATCACATGTCTCTGTAAGCAATCAATCACATCTGCATTTTTGACTAGTTGCTTCACTAAAGATAAATTTATAGTAGTCTGTAATATATATCTGTATATACCTATTTGGTTGTTGATGTTACTGGTTGTTGCTATATGATGCCATACTGTTTGATTGATACTACATTACTGATTGAGGATAGTAATTTGTTAATAGCTTATTACAAATAAGATATACCTATTGATACAGGTTAAACTATAATCTATTAGATATAGTAGATCATACATGTTGTCTTTATTAATCCTAAGTATATTTACTGGTGGTGAATTTGTGGTAGTTTACTTGCTAACAGACATTTTTGTGGTATTTATGTTATCCTGTACTAAAGTAGAGAAATTTAGAAAATAAAGCCTCTGTCTTCTTGTGTATTACTGAATCCTACAAACCCATAGTCATGATGTCCATACACAGGCCAGGTAACTTTTTAGGTTCTGCCAGCATGTCACTTTATTAGTAATGCTAGGAAGGCAATGAAAAAATGATAAATTTGAAGATTATAGAGTTGCGTTTATGATCATTATGAATCATATGAACTAGGTATATCAGCATAGATAAGAACTGAAGAAACAGGTACAAATAGAAACATGAAGACAGGATTTATACTACCAACAAAACACTACTTGCATTTTAAATTTAAAATGTGTGAAGTTTTTCTCTAGAGAAGCTTTTGTTAAATAGAGTGTACTCAAAAAGCAGAGAACCATCACCTGCATTTCAAGCTACCACTTAATTCATGCCTTTAAGTAAGTTCTCTTTCCTCTAATAAACAGACTAAAATAAGAGCTGGATAGGATGTTCTCTTTGGGAATCTAAGAATCTATAAAACACCAAATATTCTAAGATGAATAATGTGAACACCAGTCTATGCAAAGTCATAATTCTGCACCTTAGAATAGAGTATGAGAATAAGAAGCACGGGGTTTTCAGACTCAAGAGACAGTGATAGAAAAATGTTACTGAAAAAAACAGTACAATTAGCTGCCCCAGTTTTTTGGGCCCTGTTGTCTCTGTGCAAGTGAAGTACATGTCTGCAGCAAAGATTGATGTCCACAAATATGAATGAATAACATTACACCACTCTTCTCACTCATTAGAATCTAACAGTTGATGACCACATTCTACAGTTATTGAAAATATTTCACCTTTTACAAGTGAAGATAGTTAAGTTTATAGTTTTTTTTTCTGGGGAGATATGTCAGGTATGAACTACTATAGTATAAGTGGTCCAAGTACCATGACATCAAAGAATTTTAATAATTGTACTTTCTACTGTCTTTTAGCAATATTTCAAGGTAACATACAAGGTAACATGAAAGGCCATTCTGAAGTAACTGAATTGGGGGTTTTGTTCAATTTTTAAAGCTATTTACTTACTGGTATGAAAAAATACATATAAAAACATATGTCATATAAAATATTTGTTAGATTTGCTCAGGGTAAGAAAGCATAGAAATTGTATCATTGAGTTGTTTCACTTTCCAAAGAAAGTCTGGAGCCCAGGATGAGAAGAAATGGAGAGAAGGATGTATAGAAGGCCATAATCTGCTAGGTAATAGCAACTGGAATTCAGGCCATTTTTAAAACCACAGACTCAATTCCTGAATATCAAAGATTGCAAGATCTGTCTTTGTGCAAGGATTCAGAATTTTGTGCTGTCTAATTAAGCTAAAACTGGAATTTTTCATATATTATTACTGCACAAACAAGTTATGGTTTCTATACACAGGTATTTCCAGAGACCTCCTTCTACCCAGAGATCTCCTTCTACACAGGAGGCAGCTCCTCGGCTGGGGTACATCACTGTGCAATCTAACTCCTCCAAGGAAAAAGTTGTATGTAGTCACATTTACTAATCATAGCTCTCTTATTTAATTTTTTCAATAATGTTGTCCTGTGGTGCATTTTCTCCCTCTTTTCTCATTTAAAAAAGCAACAATAAAAAGAGGGAATTATTGTCCCAGTCATGTACAGTACAATTGTATCATGAAGCAGTGAAAAGGGACCATATCCAGCTGTGCTTTAAATGTTACACAAGTTTTGCATATGCATAGTTTGGAGACCCACCTGCTGAGTTAATGCAAACAAAAAAAAAAAATCATACCGTGAAGAACTTCTAGAGAGAAAACTATGAGAATAGATTATAGAGCATAAAACCAGAAAAGAACAGGATACAAAACCAGTTATTTGAAAAGCACAAAAACAATGTCATAAAAATGTAATTAACTGAATACATTGATTTCATTAAGTTATATTAGGATCAGTCCAACCCCTTCTCCTTGATTTCTTAATACAGTATAAATATGAAACCTATGAAAGTTGTAAAGACAATCATGATGTTGATTTTAGTTCATTTTTTTGTTCTGAAATTGGATTATGGCAAAGTAAGGAGCTGAGATTATGAAACCATCACACAAATAGCTCAGCAGTCTTATATTAATGCATAGTAACCTGACTAGCTGATAAAATCTCATTCAGTTTTATGGCTTTATTTTTGACTTGAATCAAGGTTGTCTTTTATTCACATTTATAGAATTACTGACACCTAGTCCTGTTTTTCTAACATCAACCAAGGAAGAGTCTCTGTACCAGGTAAACTCTGCTAATTGGAGAAAAAACCACTTTATCCTTCAAATGATTATGAGTTTTTGAAAGGTATGTTTTAAGCAATATTTTACATGACTCTTTGTCTTCTATCGATCATTATTTTCCTCTCATTTGCAATTAATTTTCTTACTTTGTAGTAATTTATAACATTGTTTTCTTGTATTTCTTTTCCATAACATTTGAAATGAAAACCCAGAGAATGATGTTACCTCACAGTGATATAATGGCAATTTCTTTTGCAACCCCTAAAATTGCCAAGGTGTTCTTCAACTTACTTCATAGTGGAAAGTTCAAAGAAGCAGAAAGAACAGTGATGTGATGGACAGTCCCTAAAGAAAAGGGCTTATAGGATGCAGCTGAAGGGATATTGCAAGATTCTGGTACTTAGACGAATGGAGGGAGAGTAATGTTTTTTTTTCTTCCTAGAGATAATTTTCCTATAATTTTATTTGAGCTATTGTTTTCACTCCATGGTGTTACCAGTTCTCAAAATTAGCCTTCCTTGCACTTGCAGGGGTGCCACTGATCCACCCAAGAAACAGAAAGCTGAATTCCTGGATTCTTCTGCTTTAGCAAGACAGACAGAATTTAAATTTAGTTATAAGCTATAATTTAAAACTTTGGGCTCAATTCTGTGATGCTTATACATAGGAAAGAGCAACAGCTGGAATGTAAACCTTCTGTAAGAGGGAACTGTGGTCAGGATTCATGCCTCCTAATTTTAGCCTTCAAAAAAAAAAAAAAAAAAAAGGGAATATCTATTATTAGTTAGCCACCAGGGCTGTCTTATAAAACCAGTGGAAAAGGAGAGGATTTGTCAAGAGTTCATTTTTGGCTCTTTAATATCTTTGAAGCCAATGGAAAGGCAGAGGCTCCTCTGCAGCCTAACTTGGATGCTCTGAATCATTTTCTAGAGGAGTCTCTAGCTCATCATGGAGTACTGTGAGATCTGCTGGGTTATTAGTCTCATTACAGAATATCCCCTGGGGCACACCTATAGATCACACTGTCATTTCTCTTACCTTAGTGCTCTGCTTTAAGACAGAATTAATTATCTGCTGGGGTGCCTTTCTCTTTTCCGTGAGTGTGAGAAGATCTGAGTTCAGCTACCTTAGGCTATACCGTGCCTTTTAGGTGAACTAAACTTGAAAAGATCAGTATCACTCCACACATAAAATATAAATGTGCTGAAGAGAATCTGAATTGGAACTTCATTTAAGCTGATAATTTAGTTTCAGCAGAGGATCTAATCTGTGATTTTAAATCAGGAGTCCTCTGTATTAACTCTTCAATGCATTATAATATCCTTCATAATTCAGAAGAATTTTTGCAATCATTACATTAAGTTATCTCAGCTTCCTCTCCAAAAATTGTTAAACCACAAGGTAGAACCATGAAAGTTGTTTATTAATACTAAACTCCTGAAACTGTATTTAAATAATGTTTTTTGAAAAACATATGAAGAAAGCATACAGCAGTAAAACATGCTTATTCCACTGTAACAAGATTGGATTAGCTGAGTATGTGAAACATACTTTTCTGTACATTTTCTATAGCCCTCTGATATCTGTTCTCTCATAAATGAAGCTCCAAAGAAATTCAAAAGGCAATATCTTAGTCAGTTTTAATCCAGGTTATACAGGTAATACTATATAAAGGAGTTGAAGTAGCAAGAATTGCAAAAAGTAGGGCTTTCAGGTACATTTAAAGATAAAATTCCTCTTCAGTTATTTTCAAAGGAAAACATACCTGTTCACAAGTCTCAATCAGAGCTTTTGGGTATATAAAACTCCATAACTTGGCTTCTTTAATTCCAGAAAGCAAGTTATTAGAACAAATGATGCAAGTGCTTACGAGTAAGAGTTCAATTTACTTTTTTATATATTAATCCATATCATTAATTCCTTTCTTATTGAGCTAATGGAACTCTAAGGGTGGTACCCTAAAACTGATGTCAATGTGATGAATTTCATCTTTAGTGCCTCCTGGTTCATTAAACATCTCATTCGTTAAGACTATTACACATTTTATGCCATTTTGATCATCCGCCTTTGCAGATTCTTCTTAAGCCCAAATACATGTGAGCTGCTATTCTTTTGTTTTAGACTTCATGGAATGCTCACTCTTAATACGGACTTGGAGAGGAAACTGCTGTAGTAGCTTCCTTCATGTGCACCATACGTTTTTTTATTTATTTATTTTTACTCTTTGCATATATTTGTTCACTTTATTGAACAAATACACATCCAAATAGAAAAAACCAGAGTTTTCAAGAAGGAAAGTATTCTGCAATGAAGGAGTCTATCAAGTGGTGGTCCTGTGTTAAAAGTTATCCAGGGCCTATAATTATGAATAGTTTAGACCAGATTTCATTAGATTAGATTAGATAATGGGACATGAAAGAAATGCTACTTCTTGATTATTTTATCCATGTCTGCTGCTATAATAGCACATAATTGATGCCTTAGGTTTTAACTTTTATATTTTTCAAATCCTGTACTGCTTAGTATGCAACTCTGAAACTTCATATAGTCTGTTAGCTGCTGTCCTCTCATGCTGGTTGGACATAACAAACCCTCTCTGGGCCTGAATTCAAGGACACCTTGTTGTCCCAGGCCCCAAAATACGTAAACTAAAGCCTCTGACAGGGGAACAAACTTGGGGTAATTACATCACTACCTGAAATTAACCCTGATATGCAAATGAACCAAACTTACAGAAGTGTGAAGAGTCCATGACCCAGGGTCCATCTTGGGTGGAGCCCCTTGGAGGCTTTTGACTGCCCAGGGTGTCGCTTTGAAGGCCCTTCAAATAAATGCCTGCTTTTATTCTCTTAATCTTGTCTAGCCTCTGTTTCCAGGTAGCCACTTCAAGGCATCATAATGATATATTATACTAGATGTAAGGATTTTTAAATTTTATTTCCCTTACATATTAACTTCCTTAAATCCTAAATGATTGCTATTATGATGAGAAGAAAAAATGATTTGTTAACACTTTAACAAGTGTTAACTCTTTAAAATCCATCATTTAGTGAATTTATCTATTGTCCTTTACCAAAAGCAAAACTGCTTCACAATTCAGTGAAACAAAAATATCCAAAAATTAAAACATTTTTCTATTGGATATAGAAATTATTGGATTTAGATTTTCCATAATTTCCCATAACAAATTTTCTTAATTATCATGAACGATAATAAATTGTCTCTTATATTCATGGCAAAACAATGCAATGCCTATTGTGTCAATGCTGTTGGCTCACGGTTCCCAAAAACTGCTTGGTTGCACTAACTTGATTTCATGGCAAAATTCATTACATGTCAGAGCAAAAATAATTATTATTTGACACTTGTTTCAGCTCCTGACAATAATTTAGTTCAAGTCTGCTAGGAGGGTGAAGCTACGTGGTCAGGACCATTGTGGTATTGTTGGCAAAGATTATCTAAGATACCATGTCTTAAATTTTACTGTTAAAATTTTTACCTATGTAACTCCAACAGCAGGAAAGTAGAAAAAATATTGTTTTCTCTAAGTCTGATAATGCATCCAGCATACAATATTTGTGATTCTCTCAAAAGTAACACCTTTTTTTTGTTTAATAGTATGTAGTTAAAATGACTGTCGTAATTATGCCCTCTTACCAAGCTTGGCTAGTGGAGTCATCTCTGAGCATGTGAACTGAGATGAAGAGGTGAACCTCAGGAAGGTAAAAAATGCAATTTCAGATCAGCATGGAATGTGTTGTACATCATCAGGCCTTAGATGTGGAACAATAGAATTTTTACCCCCTCATAGGGTTCAGCTATTGAAATACTTGAACAGGTATTATTTAATACAATGACACTCACATGTTTGTACACTCAGATATCACAGGGACAAGGCTCAAAGAGTGTTTAGTGAGATAATGAAAGCATGGGAACCATTTTGTTCTCCTATTCATACAAATCTCAATTCAAGGAAAACTTAGTGCAGAATTTATACTGGAAAGTGTGGTGAGATGGATCATCATTTTTTTGTATCATCAAGACATGATGGGAATGCAATGATATTGAGGGGCAGTTAAGAAGGCCTGTTATGTCAATCCCAGTCTAACTATGTTTGCTCCATCTAACAAGAGTAGAAAGCAACATATGATCTTTCTAAATTAAAAAAAAAAAAAAAAAAAATTAACCTATAAGAGTGTAGAATGCCAGAAAAGAATATTGTATAGATTGTCCTTTTAGGCTTCTTAAATATGTGAAAGTACCTTTTGAATGGTAGGATTTTGTAGTCAGTTTTTCTTCCCGAGATAAAAAAGGAGAAGTAGTTAAGGTTTTTCTTTTTTCTTCATAAAGAGAAGATTAAAGGACTACTCAGATAAAATCTTCACTCATTTTTTATCTTTGTTTCTTTTTTTGCCAGAAGGAAAAAATAAGATCATGTTATCTAGACTTTAAATGTAGAACAATCCTTTAAATCCTCATTATTCTGTAGATTATAAAGATTACAAGTCCATACAATATTTCCTGAAAACAGACACAGAGAAATGACAAGCAAGTATCTAAATGAGGATCCAAGAATTCTTTCTTTCAAACACTGAAAGAAAAAAGAGAAAAGACACATAGCATTAGCTGTCTTTCTGCCATTCTGTCCTCAAAGCTGTACGGTAGAGATGAACATGAATTAGAGAGAATGGCCTAAAAAGACTGTAAGTAGGTTTCTTAATACAAAATATGCTAATCTGCAAAGCACAGAATCAGCTGCATTTCCAAAGGTGCTCAGTATTGGAAAGATATAAAGCAAAGAGCATATGAAAGTTAAAATCCTGCTTAGAAAAATGGATGTGCAAGCTCTGCATTCTAAACACTCACTTTACAATTCTGCTTCTTCCAGTTTTACTTATGCAATTCACAGTAATTTGAGGTCAACTTTTGCTTTTGTTTCATACCACACGAGCCACACACCACTACTGGTGTTTTTTCAGGGCCATTTCCAAATTTTGCTTTGAAAATTAATTTGCCAATTCTAGCATGTTTTCCATTTGTCCAACGTGTTTGAAAATTTACTGAAGTACTTTGCCTTGATATTGCACAAGATAGAGTGTACAGAACACGTGATAGTACTAAACTGAGCTGAGTTCATGTTCTCTTATACTCAAACTACACTTAGAAGGAAATAATTTGAAAGCAGTGAAGAAATGATTATGTATTTTTGACCTAAGATGTGTTTGTTCTAATATAGCCATCAGAAATGTCAGATCATCCTGCTAAAAACCAATTGCTTCTGGAATATCTGGTAGCTTTCCACATAAATTAACTGAAATGGTACCACAGTGGAGGGAATGGGTGGAGTTTAAAAACGTAAAATTCTCTGACCAAGAAAGTACGAAAGACCAATACTATTTGCCACAGTTCTCAAACAGCAAGTTGTTCTTGGTCTCTTTTTTTGGTCCTTGTTCTGGATCAACTGAAATTCAGAACCTCACAATGTGAAGCAATGTTTTGAGAAAGAACCAGTAGTGCAGTCTTGACGCCTGATTTATTAAGAAAATTAAGTATATTGTGTTGCTCTGACTGTGCGTCTCCCTATATAATTTAATTGGGCAATTTCTAAGCAAATCAAGAGGTAGAAATCTCAGAGACAAAAGATTTTGACACATTTTGTGGAAACTTCAAGGTAAGTAGAGGATGGAGATCAAAATAAGGAAAAGCGGGTATGAATTTGGCCCACTGAATAATTCCAAGAAGAAAATCAACAAATACAT
Organism: Pachycephala philippinensis; assembly: GCA_013397055.1. Classification (NCBI taxonomy): domain Eukaryota; kingdom Metazoa; phylum Chordata; class Aves; order Passeriformes; genus Pachycephala; species Pachycephala philippinensis. Next base: position 40,622 of record VWZT01016804.1, read on the forward strand.
GCTCTGAGGTACCAGTAGTACATCCTGACACAGGAACACTAAAAGACACAGCTAGCCCGGTATTGCACCATGGGACTTACTAAGGAGACCTAAACATAGTGCGTAGGAAATAGGCTGTCACTCATTCTGCATCTCATGGGACTACCTTGGCTTTAAATAATTTTTCTGCTTGAAACTCTGAAAAAAGTAATCATTCTACTATACTTGCTAGTGCTTTTTCTGAAAAGACTTCTAGTGTTGATGATTTTGTGTCTGTTGAAATTTATGGCTGATTTATATGTTTACAAAATCATGACACTACTTACAATTTAAATGATTTATTTAAGATTTTAGAAATGCCATATATATGACAGGTGAAGTATGAAGTCAGTTTGTATTCCTCTCTGTTAAGAAATGTGATCAAGGTATCAGAAACTTAAAAGTTTTTTCCTCTGTGATTTATGTATTAGTTTTTTTAGAACAAGTGTGATAGAATGTTAGCTACCTATATTTTCCACATTTAGTATTGGACAATTTTTATGGTAGAACTTAAAATTTATATTCTAATAAGCTTTTAATAGATTACATGATAGATTCTAATATATGCATACTATCTTTCATTTTTTTATTTGTGTGTATTCTGTATGTAAAATGTTTTCATTGGTGTATAGAAGGATTTCCACTGAGGCTGTTTGTCTGTGTGCTACTTTTCTCTAGGGCTGGAGAGATTATTAGCAGAGAGCTAATAACAAATCATTGTTATTACTTTTGAAATTGCAACCCCTTATCTCAATGACTAAGCTGGAAGCAGAAACAGGGTTTGCTCAGGGAAGATTATGTGGAAGCCACAGAACACCTGCTGAAAAGACTTGAAGTCTTTCAAGTCTGCCAATAATTACTTGACTGAGAAATCCAGAACTTTACAAAAGGAAAGCCTTCACAGTGGTAATTGCAAAAAGAAAAGAGAGTAGTAGGAAGAACTCTGCAAAGACCCAAAGATCTTGAAAGGACTGAATAAAAATTAAAAGTAATGTAGATGTTTTTAGATTGTATTTTGAGTGGAAACTTTTACTGCTTTTCCAAAAAGCAATGTACTTCCTGGGCTTCTCTATGAGTTATTTGTGGTTGTTTAGATATCTTTTGACTACTCTGGTCTTATCTTTATTTCATTATTGTCTTGTCCCTGAGAGTATTTTAAAAAAATAATCTTCAAAATCACATTTTGGTGGAGCTCTGGAAGCAGGAAAGAACTACTTTGTGGCAGAACTGGCGTAAGAGGAGATGGGATCAGGATGTAGATGGCTAACATATAGAGTCCCATCTGTTTGGAACAGGTGCTTGACAGTGACTCTGCAGACCCTGATGGTGCCCATGAGCCTACAGATGCTGAGCCCTGGTAAATTTGCACAGGCCAACTTGATCAGGTATGTATTGAGATAGCTTATTCAGTATTATGGTATTACAAATTTCATGTTAAATGTGTACCATCAATTTCTCTATTTCCTCTAAAGGTTTTTAAAAATCCTAAAATTTTGAATAAAAAATGTTGTTTGAATAAAATACGTCTTTACTAACTGAATACACTGTAATTATTGGTTTCTTCCTACTCCTTTAAACATCAGACCTCAATTTATTTTTACATCTTATGCAGAAATTTATTCCAGCACATGATTCTTTTTCTTGCAGTAAGAGACCTGCTGTATGTGTGAGTTCTTCAGTAATGATCCTTATTCCTTTTTCAGATGCATAATAACTACATGTTCTGCTGGAAGAGGCTAAAGTATTTGTTGGCTTGTTTAGGGTTTTTTTTCCAAGCTTGGAACAAGTTTAATGGAAATTAAACCTTCCTTTGGTTTTCGAGGAATTTCCAGAGCACATTCCTCTTACACATATGTCAAAAATACATATAGAAGCAACATGCAGAAGGGTGAGTAACTGAACTTAAATGATGACCATTACCAAAATAATAACTGAACTTAAATGATGACCATTACCAAAATAATACAAATTCCATGATCAGATTACTGTCTCTAATTTAACAGCATAGCAGACACTTATTAAAATATGTTTTCTTCTTTTCCCTTTTCAAAACTGAACAAAACACCACTACAAAGTGCCAAGCTGACAGCAGTGGAATTAATTCTGTCTGCCTGGTAGACAAAGCATAGCAACCGAGCTGGATTTCTTTAAATTTTAGTACTTTTGTCAGGCTTCTCTTTTTCCTCTGCTCTATGCAATGTCTCTTTGTCCATTGAAATTAACTGTACACTTTCCATTTACTCCAAAGACTTTTAGTTCAGCTCTCAAACATAGGAACTAACTGCATGCTAATTACCATTTCATTAACATGTAAATTTGCTAAACTATATGTTTGTCAAAATAAAAAGAAGCAGGAGAAGAAGAAAGGATGTGGTTTCAGATTACTGGCCAAGACAAGTCCTATTCCTGAATCTTCCACTTACTGCTAGAAATTCTAAGTACTTCGAGGAACATTATTTTTGAATAGTGACTACTAAGAAGTAGGAAGTACAACGCATTAAAAATAACTTGGGTCTTGCAATAGTGAGTAGGAGAATGATTAACTATATTGACATCAAGGATGAAAAACTTGTGTAAGGGCAAATCTAGCACATCTGTGAATAGAAAAGGTTTCTAGGATGAAAGCTATCCTATTCTTTCTGTTTTTCAGGGAAGGGGTTGAACTATTTTAGATGTAGGAGTGACTCCCTGGAGAGCTCTATACTAGCTAGGGGTGATTGGGAGGGAGGGAGAGAAGGGAAAGGAGTTCACATTTTTTCCCAGTCTCTGAAGTAAAAAAGATACATCCTTCAATAATTTTAAAAGTACATTACAAGACTAAGAATTTTTGTAATTTTAATTGTATTAAAGTATAAATTTTAATTGAATAAAAATGTTAATATCTAACAAAACTTAGCAATTCCAGATAACTCAGATGCAAACACTGCGGCAGCCTTTGCAAACACACTAAGACAGACATACCCTCTTCCTATTAAATCCACATATGGATGGATTGACAACACCAAGCTGAGTGGTGTAATTGACATACCCAAAGAACAGGAAGCCATCCAGAGGGACCTAGACTAGCTCAAGAAGTGGGCCAGTGGAAACCTCATGGGGTCCAATAAGGCCAAGCACAAGGTCTCAAATACTTTTCTCCTGCATTGCCAAGTTTAACTTCACTCCTTATTTCCAACCCCTCTCTTAATCCCTGCAGGTTACCCTCAGTCCTTTCAGCAAGCAAAAAATGAGGAAGGACACCCTATGGTCTACACTTAGCAGTTCCTCTGTGACATTCCCGTCTTCTCACACCTTTCCTCTGCTTCAATGTGAGTTTTTCCACTGCCTGCAATGCTTCAGGAAAACCTTCTCTAGAGCAGGTTTTCCTTGGGTGGAAGGGAATAACGGCTCTGCCATGGAGCAGCTCCTCATCCCCCTCATCTGACTTTGGTGTTTGTTCTGTTTTGCACAACTTTTATTCCCTCTTCCCCTCTCTGTGTGGTTTTCTGCCCTTTCTCAAATACAGTGCTGCAGTCACCTCGTAAGCCCCAGATAGTGAGAGGCTCTGCAGCAAACCACCCAGACCGCTGGTAATCCAGCGACCAGTCAGCCCGCGGCCAGCCCTGGTCAGGGGATG
>VWZT01016807.1:0-117210 GCA_013397055.1 Pachycephala philippinensis
GTTTCATGGGTTGGGATTTGAGGGCCAAAGCTGGTGTTGGCCGGGGCATTGTCTGAATGTTTAACTCTCCCAGTCGCTGTAGTGGGGAATGGGGTTGTCCTGTGGAAGGCTGGGAGCTGCTCCCTAGGATGGGGTGGGGAGTTTTTGAGGCTGTGGGTCAGGAAACTTGACTTTTGCAATTACACTTGTCTGCTACACTCAGCAAAGGGTTCTGTCTGCTGTCGGTGTTCCAGTCACCCCCAGTTTTGCTGCTCTTTATCCTCTTTACTGGCACTTGGAAAATGCTGAAATCATTCCCATCCTGTCCTTCATCACGGCAGAAAGTCACAGGACATGGTTTGGATTCTCACAGCTGGGAGGGAAGGTTATTTGCTTGGGGGATAATCCATCTGGGCAGAGGCAGGTTTTTTGGATGTATGGCAGCTGGGACAGATATTAGGAGTGACCCATGTGCTGCTCTCAGCTTCCAGCACATCCCATGAGCTGAATATCATCCCACTGCCTCTTGCCCTGGGGCTTGGGGTGAAATCTCTGGGTGCTTTACTGGCCAGGAAGGGTCGGTAGATCCAGGTTTGGGCTGGCTGCTGCATGGGGAAGAGAGCCTTGGGGACATCCAGCTGCTGGCATAGTGCTGTGTGTGCTTGGGGACACCACAATGTGTCCCAACCAACCCATACAATTTGGGATGGGTGTTTGAGTGTTCCAGGAGAGGTGTCAGCAGCAGGACTGTGCCTTTTGTGGGTGCTGGGGTAATACAAAATACTGAAATGTATCAGGGAAAAAAGTGGGGTTGGAAGGGACCAGGAAGGTGCTGGGGTTTGGTGTCATGGCCTGGCACGGTGAGCAGGCTCCCACTGGTTTGAAGCATGTTATTTCCACAGCATATTTCTTCTCACTGGCAATTTTGTAAGAAATACAATGTTTTCTGAGAAATTAATGAAGACTTTTTTTGCTCCCAGGAGTTTCCTCCCTGTTTTAATAATTTTAACTTTGGTGTGGAAGCCCCTTGGGCTCTTCTTAATTGAGCCACATGCATCAGGGTCCTTAAATCCATTGCTTACAGGGATGTTTCTCAGGATTTAATCCTTCTTATTGGTATTCTCTGGACTTCCTCCCAGGCTTTCAGCAGCCTTTATAAGGGAGCTAAAAATGCAGATTTGTTATTCCAGTCTCGAACTCGCTAACTCCATGTGCAGAGTGACTGCCTGAAAATTGGGCTGGCTGCCTTTGCTTCAGCATCATAGTGGCAGCTGCTGCTCAGTTGCTGATGTCTGATAATCCTTGTTTTCTTGCTGTTGTCTCTGTATCCCTGGTTATGTCCTCCTGAATTTTGTAGCCACTGGAGACAGGCTGTTGGGTTTGGTTCCCCCAAAGAGACAGGGAGATGAAGACGAGCCTTTCAACCCTCGGACTTCCCCACAGCCCTGTTGCTGTGATCTGGATTTCCCCTCACTGGCTTTCACTAACAAGAACAGAAATCACCTTTTTTTAAAATATCCTGTGGTCTCTTCAGCCGTTTTTCTCTGGTTACAAGCATGTGCGTGTCATTTAGGTGCTCCCTGCTGCTGCTGCTCACTTGGCAGGTCATCTGCAGTGGGTCAGCATGCATTGGGCTCTGGCAGGAAAGAGTTGGTTCAGGTCCTCTTGAGGAAGAGGATGATCAATGGGGGTGGAGGGTGAAGGGAGCTGGAGCAGCTCTGAGCTCAGCAGCCCCACTGCTGGGACTCGGTGTGATCCTGGGGCCACTCTGCTGTGGTTTTCTGGCTGCGCCTTGGCCTGGGACCTTGTGGGACTCTTGGGGGATGATGATAGCAGATTTCCTCTCTGCTCTCTTCAGCCAGAAGTAACCTGTTGGTTTTGTTCCTTTCAGGTCTTTTCACACTCCTGGTTGAAGATTTTGGTAAGTCTGAGAAACCTTTCTGGGAAGTTGGTTTTGTGCCTGACATTACCCTGTCTTTCCTGGTGGGCCTTACACCAGCTTCTCTCCTTTGTCTGCAGGGGTCAAGGGAGTGCAGGTTGAGGAGATTTATGATCTGCAGAGTAAATGCCAAGGGTGAGTCAGAGGCCTGAGAGTGAGTTTTGTTAAGCAGAATGGTCTGTGGGCCTGGGAACTCATCACCAGGCATTCAGAGGGGCCCGTGGGAGCTTGTCTGTCCTGGGGGTCAGGGCTGAAAGTGATGGACCAGGAGGGCTTCATCAGGTTTGGGGCAGGTGGGGGACATAGTTTAAGGGATTCATCTCCCTCTCACCATGGAGAGGTGGTGTGCTTGCAGTGTGAGCTTTCTCCCTGAGCTGGTGATGTGAAAAGGCTTTGAGGCTGTCCCTTCTTAAAAGCCATTGCTGAACTCTCTCAAGAATGAGTCCAAGGTAAGTGTAAAAGGAGAGTCATTCAGTGGCCAGGCACTGTTCTGCAGGTCAGTCAGTGTCCAGTGGGGAATTTCCCATTTCTCTGTCTTCAGCCTCTTAAGACTTGTCAAATCCCAAAGTTTACAAGCTTGATTGTTGGCTGAGCCTGGAGCATCAGCTCAGGAGTGTCCTCAGTAATGCTGGGCAGGGGGGATTGTGGCAGGGATGGTCACTTCTAGGAAGATGACACTGGTCATTCTGCTTTTCCTCTCTACTTTTGCTCTGCCTGTGAAGCAGAAGGTTTCTGGTGTTGGGCAGAGCAGCCCCACTGGTGTGGTTGGTCCAAAGCTTTCTCTGCTTTCTCTCTGCAGCCCTGTGTATGGGTTCATCTTCCTGTTCAAGTGGATTGAGGAGCGCCGCTCCCGCCGCAAGGTCTCCACGCTGGTGGATGAGACGTCGGTGATCGACGATGACATCGTCAATAACATGTTCTTTGCTCACCAGGTAGGCTCCAGGCGGGGGGAAAGTGTGTGTGGGGTGTCTCCTGTGACACCTCAGGGAAGCAATGACAGGCTGTAACTGATCTTGCTGGTCATGAGGGCAGCTCCTCTTTCCTGGGGGTGTCTTCCCTGAGCTCCAGGTTGGAGGGAATCCAGTGAGGGCTGGGAGACTGTGGCCTGCACTGTGAGCAGATGCTCATGGGGCATGGTGAGGCTCACTAAGTGATACTGATTTCCTTCCTTCCTGTGAGAGCTGAGGTGGGGTCGCTGGTCTCACAAGCACTGCTGGTTCTTGCATCAGTGCTTTCAGTTGATTGTCATCAACACTGAGGGGTTGTTGAAAGGCTGCCTTGTTCCTGCTGGTTAAGTTGGTCCTTATGTTACTCTCCAGCTGATCCCCAATTCCTGTGCCACCCATGCCCTGCTGAGCGTCCTCCTGAACTGCAACAATGTCGATCTGGGCCCCACGTTGAGCCGCATGAAGGATTTCACCAAAGGCTTTAGCCCTGAGGTAGGGGCAGGGTCGGGCAGGGCTGTGCAGGAGTGGCACGTGTGGCTCTGCCTCTCTCTCCCCTCTTGGGGCAATGCTCTCAATGAGCTGGCTCCTTCCCTGCCCTCTGTGGCTGCACACTGCAGCAGGATTGCCTCTTCTCTCTCTTATTCCTGCCTTTGCCTTGCTCAGAGCCTTGGTCCCCTTAGGCTGGGCACAGCCCTGAGCCTTCTGTCATGTTACTCCCTGTAATGAAAAGTCCTCTCTCTTCCCTTCAGACTCATTGTGAAGTCTGTTTTTCTCTAGCTGTAATTTATTCGGTAGAAATTGTGTGCTCTTTCTATTTTGGGCTTTACCTGTAACTCAGAAGAGCACAGGGTGTGCCTGAGGGTTTCTGTTGTGGTCCTGTGGGTAGATGGAGGGAGGGAGTGGGAAGGTGGTGGGCAAAGCATTTTGTTTGTTCCCTGTCAGTTCTCAGCTGTTCTCCTCTCTTGCTGTTGGCTGCAGAGCAAAGGCTATGCCATCGGCAACGCCCCGGAGCTGGCCAAGGCCCACAACAGCCATGCCAGGTGAGTGAGGGGTGTCTGCAGCTCCCTCTCTCAGAGGAGGAGGAGGAGGCAGGCTCTCCATGACCTCTTGCCCTCACAGGCCGGAGCCGCGGCACTTGCCGGAAAAGCAGAACGGGATCAGCGCGGTGCGGACCATGGAGGCTTTTCATTTTGTCAGTTATGTCCCCATCAAGGGACGGCTCTTCGAGCTGGATGGGCTGAAGGTCTACCCCATTGACCACGGTAAGAGCCCACCTGTCCCTGCTTGTTGTCACAGGTGAATAGCACCCTGGTGTGTCCAAATGTATTGTTTTTCATTGCCTCTTAGCGTTAACTGGCGTTAGTGGAGAATCACTCCAATGGCTCCCAGATTTGTCCTGCATTTTAACAGTTTATTTGGGAGCCTGTGTGCTGGGGACTGTGCCTAGAAAGCAGTTATTTCTAAATGCATTGCTTTTGTTTTTCCAGCCTTGCCATTTTCCGTCCCAGTTGTTCAGGGCCCTGAGGTCCTTCAGCTCTGAAATAACTTCATATAGCAAGGAGAATTTATCTCCTCACTCTCTCCTTGTGTCACATAACCACTGTGTGTTGGTTGAGGCACTAGGTCCCAACAGATCCAGTGGGCTGCCCAGGCTACTCCCTTGTCTTACAATTTGACTGCTCAGTTCTGTCTTTGAGACAGTTATTTATCCCTGCCAGGTTTCTGTTTGTCACCCCCTTTGGTAAGGTACCCACTGCATGTACTTGGTTTATTTAAGCGTGGCCTGCTTTGCTAAGTCCAGCTGTGTCTTGTTATCACAGGGCCGTGGGCAGACGACGAGGAATGGACAGACAAAGCCAGGAGAGTGATCATGGAGCGCATTGGCCTGGCCACTGCAGGGTAATGTCCTGGGCCATGGGGCAAGCTCTGGCCCCTTGCCATCCTGTCCTGGGTTATTTGTACTGTGGTTTCTGAGTGGCAGGTTGTGGAAGTGGGGGTGGAGAAGGTTGCCTATGGAGAGGTGCAGGTGCTCTGCCCCGTGCCTTCTCTTGCCTGCGGAGCATGCTGAGAGAAGCTGCATTCGCTGTGTGATGCAGAGTCCCTGCAAATGCTGCACAGCGTTAAGAGTGGCCTGGTTAGGTCCCTGTTGGCTCAAGTCCATAGGAGAAGGAGTGGTGCTTCTGGTCTTGAGCTGGGCCTCTTGGATGCTTGGGCATGAGGGCAACAGCACTGGCACAGGTTGCCCAAAGATGTTGTGGAATCTCTGTCTTTGGAGATACTCAAAAGCTGTCTGGATGTTGTCCTGGTGACCAGCCCAGGGTGATAACCGATGGAGCAGGGACTGGAGCAGATGAGTCTCACAGGTCCTTTCCCACCTCAACCAGCCTGTGACTGTGAGGAGTGTTTTGTGTGGTAGCTGAAGGAACTGTGAGGTTGACTTTGTTTTAGGGAGAAGCCTTGGGAGTGTGGGTGTTAAACACCCGAGCAGGAGGTAGGGAGAGGGCTGTCACCATGATCCCAGTGATCAGCAGTGGCTGAGGCCCGCTGCCCTTCCTGCAGGGAGCCGTACCACGACATCCGCTTCAACCTGATGGCCGTGGTGCCCGACCGGAGGATGAAGTACGAGTCCAAACTGCACATCCTGAAGATGAACCGCCAGACTGTGCTGGAGGCCTTGCAGCAGGTAGGACAGCCCAGGCCTGGTGGGGGGAATAGGCTGTTTTCAGGGCATCTACCTGTGCTGCCAGGGCCCTGGTTTTGGGGGTTTTGTTTGGCCTTGGGAAAAGTCTTGTGGGAAGAGGAGATAACCAGCCTCGCTGCTTGGCTGTTGCTGCTCACCTCTGTTGTGTGCCTCGGCACTTGGTGTTGGCTCACCCTCATGAGCTCTGCAGTGCTTGAGGGGGAAGGATGTGGTTTGGGTATTGCTGGTCCAGCATGCAGTTTCTGTGTCATTTGCTTTCAAGCTTATCCGAGTAACTCAGCCTGAGCTGATCCAGACCCAGAAGTCTCAGGAGTCTCAGCCTGCTGAAGAGGCAAAGCCAGCCAGCAGCAAGACCGTGACTCCAGAGAGCACCCATCCAGGTAGGACCTTGTTGCCAGCCTGGCCTGCCATGGAGCGAGCACAGGGTGTTGACAGCACCTGGCTGACCTGGAGCTTGGGACAGTTTCATTGTCAGCTTCACTTTCTTTTCCATGAGCCCTGTTCCATGTGCACTGTGCTGGGATATGGTGATGCCTCTGTGCCTGGGGGGTAGTCAGAGGGATGCGAAACTTGAAAGTGGGAGAGCTGGAGCTTGGGGACACAGGTGACAGCTGGAGGTGGGTGTGGTGGTCTGGAGGAGTGTAAGAGCTGCTCTCTCACCTGGGTGAGTAGGGGGTGGTAGAGGACATGGGGTAAAAGGTGACGGGGGTGTACTGTGTTTGTGTGGCAGATGGCAACGATGAACCCCCCAGCCAGGGCCACCCCCCGGCCACGCAGAGCCCACCCAGCAAATCCAAACCAGTGCCAAAGACGACAGCGAGCGGCATCAACGGAGCTCCTCCAGCAAACCCCAACCCCATTGTGCAGAGACTGCCAGCCTTCCTGGATAACCACAACTATGCCAAGTCCCCCATGCAGGTAGGCTGGAGTGCCAGGCCAGAGGCACACCTGACTCAAGCTGAGCTCTTTGCCTGCAGTCCCTCACCTCTGTGGGACCACAGCTGTCAGCTGGCCTGAGCCTGGCCTTGCCTTGCAGCCAGCCTGGCCCAGCACTGACCCAGGCTGGGAGGGGAGAGGGTAAATAAAGACTGACCTGACAAAGGAGGTTAACCTTAATGTGGGTAAACTGAGCAAAAACAGGGAAGGGTCCCTCTTCCCTCTCAAAAGACATAAATCCTGGTGTTAAGCTGCACCAAGGATGAGTCCACTGGGCTCTCCCTCCTTGCCCTGCTGCCAGCAGGCCTTCAGCAGTGCTGTGTTGCAGGAGGAGGAAGACCTTGCGGCAGGAGTGGGTCGCAACCGGGTCCCAGTCCGACAGCACCAGCAGTACTCAGACGATGAGGATGACTATGATGATGATGATGAGGAGGAAGTTCGTAACACCAACTCAGCCATCAGGTGACAGCTTGAGCTGAGGGTGGGGGACTAGGAGCTGACATTTGCAGAACTGTCAGTGAGGGCTTCCCTGACCTCTTTCCTTAAGCTCTTGAGAATTCTGTTCTTCTCTTCACCTGCCATTTTACTTTTCACTCAGTGGATTTTGTGCAGTCCTTCTGTAGCTCTTCACAGCCATCTCTGAATTTCAGCTGCCCTGAGAGTAACTGTGTATTGGCAGCAGGCTTTGGGGCTTTGAGGAACCTCGGTTCCACAGTGCTGATTGCTAGTCCAGCTCCTGGTGACAGCGTTGGTGTGCTTGGACTGCTGCTAAGGAAGTTGGGGTCACAGCAAGCGTGCTTTGGGGGCTTTGGAAGAAGAGTAGGGGGTACACAGCACCCTGTGCCCCCCAGCAGTGTAGGGATCCCTGGGACTGAGTGGTTCAGTGGTGCTGGGGTGCTGCAAGAGAAGCTGATGGCACTGGGAGTGGCCTGGAAGTGTTTCAGACCTTGTTTAATCCCAGCAGGCAGCCTGGACTGCTGAGCACAGAGCTGGCAGTGTCCGTGCTGGGCCCCCACCTCCTTCCACCAGCTACTCACCTTCCCTGCTGTGTTCCTGGGCAGGTACAAGAGGAAAGGGCAAGTGAAGCAAGAGCATGTGGCAGGGGCCGCAGATGGCCAGCTCTCTGTCCTGCAGCCCAACACCATCAACGTCCTGGCTGAGAAGCTGAAGGAATCTCAAAAGGATCTTTCCATTCCCCTGTCCATCAAGACGAGCGGCGGGGGTGCCGCTGTGGCAGTGGTCACCCACTCCCAGCCCTCCCCCACGCCCAGCAACGAGAGCACGGACACGGCCTCCGAGATCGGCAGCGCCTTCAACTCCCCGCTGCGCTCTCCCATCCGCTCGGCCAACCCCACGCGCCCCTCCAGCCCCGTCACCTCCCACATCTCCAAGGTGCTGTTCGGCGAGGAGGACGGGCTGCTGCGCGTCGACTGCATGCGCTACAACCGGGCCGTCAGGGACCTGGGGCCCATCGTCAGCTCCGGGCTGCTGCACCTCACCGAGGACGGCGTGTTCTGCCCGCTGGCTGCTGCAGGTAAGTGCCTGACAGCTTGTAGGGGGTGGTATCTCACCTGGGGTGACAGAACAGTTGTCCTTTGACTTCAGGGGTGGATGCCGGTCCTTTGTGATGGCTTCCTAATGCTTCGTTCCCCTGTGTGTAGATGGGAAAAACTCCCCCTCTTCCATCAAACCCGGTGAAGAGGCCCCGGTTGCGATCAAACTGGAGGAGAAGGAGGGCAGTGAGGCCAGTGACAGCAAAGAGAAGGTGGGACTTGGCAGGACCAGTGATCACCCTGGGGGGGAAAAGTATTCTCCCAAGGTGAGTTTTGTGCTGCGACAGCCCTGGGAGCGTGGAGCTCACCCGGAGGCGCTGGCAGTGACTGATCCGCATGTGCACGCTGTCCCCTCGCGTGTCGTCGCAGCCGTGCCTCGAGGCACAGGGCAGTGCAGGTTTTGTGCCTCGCGTCATCTCGGGGACCTTTGCCTTGGCGGTGGGCACAGCCCCTGTCTCTGCAGCTGAAACATTCAGCCTGCTGTGCTCTCCTCTGGGCCGGGGGCTGGTGAGACCCTGCATCCCCAAGTCCCAGCCCGCTGGTAGCTTCACAGCCTTGTCTGTGCCCTCCAGCCAGGGCCAGGACCAGGCTCAGGCAGCACAAGTGCACTTAAGGGCTCCTTGGAGGAGAGCTGGGTAAAAACCGCTACTCCAAAAGGAAGTCTTCAGATTTTGTTTTTGAGGGAAGCAGGCCCTGGGTGGGGGGCAGTTCTGGCACACAGGCAGTCCCTTGCCCTGTCCCAAAACCAGATATATGGGGCTGGGGCAGAACCCTGGGGCCAGCCATAGTGAATTCCCTACAGTGAACTGATCTCTTTGTTTTCCCCGGGCAAGCGTTTTTCCTTTGAATCCTCCCTTTCCTAGCACAGAGAGAAACACCTGCCAGCTCACCCTGCTGGCTCCTGGGCTGTGGCTGGGTCTCTGCTCACGTTTGGTCTGCTTGATCCCCGTAGGAGCTGCTGGCGCTGCTCAAGTGTGTGGAAGCAGAGATTGCAAACTACGAGGCCTGCCTGAAGGAGGAGGTAGAGAAGAGGAAGAAATTCAAGGTGTGTTGGTGGCTTGTTTGCATTGCTGATTTAGCTGTCCAAAGGCTTTTGTCTGGAGTGGTTTTATGTAAAAGTGGAGGGAAAGCGGTTCGGCTGAGAATGGCGATGAGGAGCATACAGAGTCTCATCCCTGTTACCAAACAGCCCAGTGGGGCAGAGCTTTCACCAGGACAGACCATAGCCCTGGGCAGCACTGAGAGCCTGGGGGAGGCTGATAGAGTGCTGAGGTGAACGTCAGCTCTGATAAGAGGCAGGGGAGAGTCTGCAGAGGTGTCTGCCCTGCCCACCCTCACATCTTCCCAGCTGCCCTTTGTGGAACATGCTGGCATCTGAACTGGGATGGAGACAGTCCCAGTTGCGCACTGGCCCAAGATAGGCTGGGAGGTGGGTCCCTTCCTGCTTCAGTCTCCTTAGTCTGTGGGCTGGGCCAGGCATGGCAGTTCTTTGTCCCCTGTTAACCTTGAATTCTCCCTTCTCCCTGCCCCCCACTTGTGGATTATTTGTGGATTTGTCTCTTTGTAGATCGATGACCAGAGGAGAACCCACAACTATGACGAGTTCATCTGTACCTTCATCTCCATGCTGGCCCAGGAAGGTGAGCTGTGCTCGTGGGACAGAGGCTTTGGGTTTAGCTGGGGGAGCTGCACGGAGCGTGATGGAGCAGCAGCTGGGAGCCTGGGAAGCTCACCCTGCCTGGCTCCCTGTTTATGCCAGGCCTGGGACACAGGGTGACGCTCAGTCTGGGGAGCCACACATCTCTGCTTTTATAGTCCCAGGAGGTGCCCACTGATGGCTTTTGAGCGCGAGAGGCAGGGCTGCCCTCTGGCATGGGTAGCCCCAGCACTCCAGCCCGTGTGTGTGCTCTCCCTGCAGGCATGCTGGCCAGCCTCGTGGAGCAGAACATCTCCGTGCGCCGGCGGCAGGGCGTCAGCATCGGCCGCCTGCACAAGCAGAGGAAGCCAGACCGCCGGAAACGCTCCCGTCCCTACAAAGCCAAGCGCCAGTAGCCAGGGAGCCAGGACTGAGAAACAGCAGCTGGGCTTTGTGGCTTTGGGCACTGGCACTTGGATCTATGTTACCCTTTGCCCATGGAAGAGAGACCACAGTGATGAGCCCTCAGCCCAGGTGGAGCCTGGGGACAAAGGGAAATTGGGTTTTTCTCTGCGCCTGAGCTGTGAAAGGCAAGAACCTGTCTGGAGGAGTCCCTGCAGCAGAAGGGAGTCTGGAGTGCTGAGCTGCCTGATCATGCCATGGCAGCACCCAGATGTCGTCACCTCCGTCTCAGCGCCCTGAGGACTGTGACGTGAGGGAAAGAGCCCACCCAGCTGGGGATGGGTCTGGCGTTGAGGGAACGCTGGCAATGCCCATGTGAGGCTGTGCTGGCCGCAGCTGGCTGTGGCTTGTGTCCTCCTGCATCTGGGCCTTCAGCTCTGTGCTTCCCTGGGATGTTCATGTCTGTGTTTTCTATCCTTCTCCCTCCCTTCCCCAAACTCATTTTTGGTCCTAAGCCAGGCTTTGGCCATTCTGAGCAAGGTGGCTCCAGGACAGAGCCGCTTGTGCACCCACCCCACACTGCACTGCCCAGTGCCCGGTGCTGGCCGAGCTCCTGGGGATGGCGACACCTTCCCAGTGTAGCTTGGCTCCCCTGCGGGCCATGGCAGCTCTGTTGCTGGATGAGGGTGGGGAGGCTCATCTGCGGAGCTGGGCCTTGTGCCCAGCCCTCTGTGGTGGTGCTGGGGGTGGCCTGTGCCTCTTGCTGCCCTGGCTGCTCTCCTCAGGACCAGCTCTGTGGCCCTGGCAGTGCCTGTGGGTCACACAGCACTGCACCAGGCCCAGTCCCCAGAGACACCCCGTGAATTATGAACAGACCAGGTGCATATGGGGGCTTTGGTGGTGCTGGGCACGGCCCGAGGGCAGGCACTGGATGCGGCTTGGTGAAGCGTCTTGGCAGGGGGAGAGGTGGCTGGTTGCTGCAATTGTGGAGGTGGGATGGGGGCAGCAGTGGAGAGAGCCCACAGCTCCTCCTCCCCCTGGCTGGCTGCTAACCTGAGCTTGCTGGTGCAGCCTGGCTGCCTCTTGCCCACTGCCTCTTGCCAGCCCCCAGCAGCCTGGCAGAAATCTGAGATACCAGAGGTGAGCACTGTTCTCCACCCATGTCCTGGGGCGGAGCTGCCACAGGAGAGGACTGAATTTTTTCACTATGTGTACAGATCTTGACTATGGAATGAAACAGTTCTTTTGGTATTTGTTGAAGGAAAGAAAAATCCTTCTGTCTCTTGCTGTGTCTAATATCAAGTGCTGTAAATAATGGATCTGTCTGAAGGAATAAAGCTATCCTGTAATGGCCAGGTAGGGATGAGGTGTGCCAGGGAAGGGGGCGGGGGGCAGTGGGGCTGGGAGCACCATGTGCCAGCTCCAGGCCGTGTTATCCCTGCTGGCAGCTCTTCTGTGGTGTAGGGATTTGAAGTAATCAGGGGGCGTGCAACAACACCAGGCTCAATTTATTGACACACCTCAGCAGGAGAAGGGCGGGACTCACCTCAACAGAAGGAGGGCAGGAGCAGAGGGGGGCAGCAGCCCGGCTCAGGCCCTCAGCTCCAGTGGGTTCCTGGGCTGGCTGGCTGCGTTTCCTGGCTAAAAGTCCAGGGCACAAATCAAGGCCGTGCCACGTTTGATCCAGTGCTTCTCTGGCTTGTCCGTAGGGATCTCCACAGCAATCACGTAGTTGGTGGAGTGGCCCGTTGTTGACAACGTGCCTGTAATGGGGGAAGCAAGGGCAAGAGGGTGGTGCTGCTGCACTGATCAGGGAATCCCAGACAGGTGACCCCATCCACAAGCCCTTGTTCCCACCCTAATCCAGGTGACAGGCTGAGCAGGGCTGGGGGAAGCACGCTTGTGGGCTTGAGGGGCACTGCTGCAGAGCCAGGGTGCCTGGCTGCTCCATCTCAACCACAGCAGGAGAAATCTTTTCTCCCGGGCTGGCCACTGCCAACAGTACCTTGCTCCGTGCCCATGTATGGCAGGAAGAACCCCCTGCTGCCCCTCCTAGCTGCTCCTGCAGCTCCCGTGCTTCTGGAAATCTGCCTTTAGGGCACCTACCTGCTCGAGTGAGAGTCTTATAGATGGGGCACAGGTAGGAGCCGGATTCTGGAGGCTTGCGGTTGGCGACAGGCACCAGCCAGATGACAGCCATCTCCGTGTAGAGCTCCTTGGGGCGTGACTCCGCCAGCTGCCCCGCGGCGGCATCCCAGCGGGCGCCCTCCAGGAACAAGCCGTGGATGTAGCAGCCCACGTCGGGCTGCTTTGTCAGCTCCTTCACCGACTCCTTCATCACCTGCCCAGGGGAGGGGCGTCGGACCCTTGCTCAAGGCGTGGCCCTGGGGGCTCAGCCCCAAGAAGCCTCTTAACAGCTCTTAGTTAAGCCAGCGCTGCCAAAGGAGAGCCTGCCCCAGCGCTAAGAGGGGCTGGGCTGCATTTTTTGGCAGCTCGCATCACGTGGGGCAGCCTGTGACAGAGCTGGTGGAGGGGGATGTGAGCAGCTCTGGAAGCAGAAGCCTCTGCCAGCCTTGGGGAGGTGTCTGGCAGTGTGAGTGGGTGCATGTATCCAAGCACAAAGAGGATGATGGGGCCATGGGCCGCTGTGTAGCCTGGTGGCTTCACCTCTTGGGCAGATCAGGGCCTTTGTGGCCTTCTAGCAGGAAATTCCAAATAAATTCAGAGCCTCCACCTGATTTACTGACCTGGAAGTTAAATGAGATGGTGTCGATGGAGATGACAGACTTCCTGGCGAAGTTCTGCAGTGTCCCGGTGAGGAAGGCCTGGGGGAAGAAGAACCCGCTGATCCAGAACACGGGGGGGATCCCATGGCTGATCCAGTTCTGCAGGAATTCAATCCGCTGCACCAGGTCGTTCACCCACGATGCCAACGGCTTCAGCGACGGATAGGCCTGTGGGACACCCAGAGAGGGAGTGCTGAGTGCAGCCAAGGACAGCCCAGACCTTGTGCCTCAGCTGCTGAGAGCTGCCCAGAGCCCAGGGGCTGGGAACAACTGGGAGCTGCACTAGGCAGGAGACATCTCCATGCCAGGGGACCAAGAGCCAGCTCCAAGTGAAACAGCCCAGTCCAGCAAGAGTTGATGACCCATTCCCCTGGTTTGGGTGAGCTCTGGCAGGCAGCTGGGCTGGCTGGGGCTCCTACCTTGGCATTCCATATTTCGGGAACGCTGTTGTTGTACAAACTGGTGGCCATCAGCTCCAACCGAGAGGACATCACGACCAGACCCTTGATAGCTTTCAGCAAATCATTCAGACTTTGAGCAACCTCCTCCAGGAGCTTGTTGTACCTACAGAGAACGGGCAGAGGGAGCAGAGTGACTCCATGCAGTGGTTTATTGCCCAGGGAGGGTGTGGATCTTTATACACAAGTGAAGCTCCTCCATGTAACCCCCAGCCCCAATCCTCTTCAACAGGGGCTCACAGCTGCTCCCCCAACCCTAAATTGCTGACTGTAGCAGACGGAGACAGGATCAGCCAAAGGTCCTGGCTGGGATAACACAGTTTAGGGTGACTGTCAACCCCACTGCTGTGCTCAGTACTGAGGTTCCCCAAAGGTGGGTGGCAGCAGGGGCCTGCACCTCTCTGCTGTTCCCCAGGATGTGATCCCACAGGAGTTTTACCTGATCACCTCCTGCGCCAGCACCGTGTTCATGGATTCTTCATAGAGCAGTGGGTATTTCTGGATCACCTCCTGCAGGTCCATGGTGTCAGGCAGCTTTGCCAGGATGTCATTGGAGGTCTCCTCCACAATCTGGAAGGAAGGTAGCAAATGGCAGCATCCTTATAATCCAGCCCCATGGCTGCTGAGAAGGGGGAGAGCTAATGCTGGGATGGCAGTGCCATTGCTGGCACCCAGCAGGCAGGGTGGCACCTGCTGAGAGCCAGTGCTTGTGGTCACTGCCCACACTGGGCACTGGCTGCCAGAGCACCGACAGGACTGGAGCACCCACCTCTTCCCTGCTGCGGCCTCCCAGCGTGATGGTCTTGGGCTGCAGCAGTGCAATGGCCCCCAGCAGAGCAAAGGTCTCGTTCTGAGCAAAGGTGATGTCAGCATTGTCGTGTAAACCAAAGAGCTCCGGGCTATCGTTGAGAGGCAGGCCCTTGACGTATTGGAGGTAGCCCTGGAGAGGAATCCACACAGACTGTGAGGCCAAGAGCAGCTGAAGATCCCCAGGTTCTTACAAACTTATATTCCCCCAGGGACCAGAAAATGCAGTGGGTTTCAGGGAAGAGAGATCCCCTTTGCATTGTGACAATCCCCCTGGATCTATGAGCTGAAATTTGTGACTTGAGTACTTACATTGAGGTCAGAAGAGGTACTGATCTGCTTGTAGATACCTGATTCGGAATAAGCAAAGTCAGGACTCAAAACCTCAGGTTTGTAGAAATCTTCCAAAATGCTCATGATGCAGCGCCGGTCCCAGTCGTCGGTCACACGGCCGCCGTAGTTGATCTCCCCAGCTGTGTATTTCAGAACCTGCAAGAGACCCCAGCCTGGTTCTGATCCATGTCTGCATCGTGAGCCTGTTCCCTGGCAGCAGGGGCAGCTCTCACCTTGTAGGGAATCTCTGCATATTCGTTCAAGAACATCTGCAGCTGACTGATGCAGATGCGGAGGTCTCCGTCTGTGAACTCGTAGGGGATGTTGAACCCCAAAGGCCCAAACTTTCTCCTCTCCAGCATGTTCCCATGGAAGAAGCAAAGTGACAGCAACAAGGATTTAAACTCTGTGACCTGTGGGAAGCAGGGAGAGGAGTTTCTCAGCTTGGGAGGAGGCACCCTTGGAGGGAGTCAGGTCCTGCTGGGACCTGGCAGAGCAAATGTGCCAATTCAGGAGTGCCAACTGGAGCTTGGAGAGGGGAAAACTCAGTCAGGCTGCTGTGCTGGGGAAGGCCATGGCCCACTCCTTGCTTAAAGAGACCTGCAAGTGCCTTATGCCAGGCCTCCAAAATACTGTTGCTCCTGTTTGTCAAAGTAAAACTTCCAAGTGGCTTTTCACAGAGTAGATGTGAGTTTATGAGAAACACCCACTCCTCTAGCACATGGATTCTCTAATGGGGAGGAAGATCTATGCCTGGAGGGGAGCAACATCCAGGTGGAAATCATACACTGGAGCAGGCACGGAATGGGGACAGCAAACCCAAGCACAATCTGGATCTTACCTTGGTGCAAGAATTCAAGAAGTCATCACTGAAACTAATGTAGGACTTGAGCAGGTTGGCCTTGACCCCACGGGGGGGCTCGATGGTCATCTTGGAGCCATTCTGGAGAATGGACACAGGGAAGTGGTTGCTGGGTAGACTGGTGAGCCAGAGGCGAAAGTCTGGATGCACCTGCAAGTCCAGAAGGCAGCAAGTGCTCAGAGGGTGCAGGCACAGCCCCTGCAGCTGCTCCTGCACTGACCCTCTGGTTCTATGAGGAACCCATGGATGGGACTGAACCAGAGCTGGGCTCCTCCTGGGCTCCAGCCTCCTGCCTGCTATCCTCAGAGTGGGCACCTGCTCAGTACAACAGCTCACCTTGCTGGGGTCAATGGCCTCGATGAGTCTCTCCAGTGAGGGCATCCAGCTCGGGGCCAGGTGGCAGTTCTGGAAGAAGACCCAGTTGCCCTGCTCCATGGCACTGTGCAACATGGCTTCAGCACGGGGGCCCTGCAGAGGCAGGAAGGGAGAGCTCAGAGACCCTGTCCCATGGTGCGCTGTGTCCTGCTGAGCTGGACAGGGAGGCAGCTCCCTGGAGCTGGGTGGAATGACCACTGTCCGGAGCTATGGCCTGGCTTTGCCCCCATGGCTCAGCTAGATCTTTGCTGTTTGATGGCACAGCAAAGGTTTTTTACAGGTTCTGTGAGGGAGGGTGCAGGGAATAGAAGAACTGCAGATGGATTCGGGAAGTTAGAGGGCACTGTAGTGGGAGCTGCTGCAGCTCCCACCCCAAGGGGGCAGAAGCAGAAGGTTGGTGAGTAAGGGTCCTGGGGCACGAGGGTGTTTTCACAGTGCTGCAGGTGTTTGACCTACTTGGAGCTTGGTGAGATTGATACGAGTGCCAGGACACTGCTGTTCCAGGTATGCACCGACAGCTTACCTGTCCTTGGCCCAGAGAAATGGCAGAGAGCTTTTGTGTGAACTTCATTTCTTCAGCAAACTTGTAGAGGTCGGCAGCGGGGTCAGTGCCCGGGGACAGCACGAACACCAGGGGGGCGGTGGCAGTGGAGTCCTTAAACACGACTGAGAGGTCAGTGGTCTGCAACAGAGATTTGGTCAGAGTGGAGAAGCCGTAGTGGAACCATGCAGCACCTCCTCAGCCTTCCTGGCCTCCAGCTCCCCTCCAAGGCACCAGCATCCTCTTGGGTGCCAAGGCCAGGAACACGTTCAGTGAGGACCACGTACAGCTCTCCTCTGGCAGCATTAGGGTGAGGGCATGAACCACTTTCCCATTTGTCATTTGAACTCTTCCCTTGTACACCTGCAGTATCTGCCCCTCCCAGTGAGGTTTAACTGGTGGACATCAGAAAGGCTATCCCTCGTCCAAGGCACAGGCATTTCCCCAGCTGTGGGAGGAACACTGTGGCTGCAGAGGGGCATGAGCACCCTCACTGCAGTTGGTGGCCCATTTATCACAAGCTCGAGGCCTCCTGCTCCACTGCTGTCCCCACCAGCTCGTGCTCCTGGCTGGTTACCTGTGGCTCAATGAAGCGCTGATCCAGGTTCAGCACCACAAAGTCCTGCATGGCGTTGGTGATCTTGTCTCCACGCAGGCACCGCAGAACCAGCAGCTTCTGGAAGGCATCCAGCCCATCTTCCCACTTCCCAGGCAGAGGCTCTCTGCAAAGCAGTTAGGTGCATTTTGGGGGGATGTGCCAGATCCTACACTCCACAAGAAGTACCCAAGTTGCCTGCAGGCAACAATTGGGGCTTCAAAAGGGACAAGGACCTTCCAGTCCCTTGGCTGAAGTTGTTGTCTGTAGCTCTGAAACCATCAGCAGGCAAGCCAGACCTGCTTCCACTGAGGAAGCAGCAAATACTGCTGGGATAAGGCATTGTGTGGCTCTGTCTTGGGCAAGCAATGGTCACCCCTGAGGTGACAAGGCAGTGCCTCATCCTTTCCCTTGCATGGCACTGCACCGGGAGCAGAGCTGGCACTGTGGCTGTATCAGCTCCTCTTGCTCTCCCAGGGATGTCGTGTGCAGTAGAGCTAAGCTGACGAAGCAGGGAACACTTGCCTGTGAGGCTTGTGGCTGTCAAAAATGGCCCTGAACCCTTCAAGGTTGGCTGCAAAATCGTCGTCGAAGTCAGAGAAATTCTTCAGGCTGCTCAGGGCCAGGATGTCTCCCCACGCTCTCTCGTTCAGCCAGGCTGGAGCTGGGTTGTCCTTCATCTCCTTTATGGCCCCTCCTGACAGCAGGTACCGCCACTCATCCTGGAACAGAACACAATTTGGTCATGGCTAACAGCCTACCCACCTGAGCCCAAGGCTTGTCATGCCATATCCAGTTAAAATCCTGTAGTATCTTTCTGGCTGCTCTCCTGCCAGGTGTGTGTGTCAAGGAGTAAGTGAGCTGGAGGGTCTGGTGAGATCGACATAGTGACTGCTCAGCTGCCACTCTGCTAACCCCTGCCTGCTCCCTCTGAACTCATTAACCTTTGCAGCAGTCTGGCAGCAAGCTGGCAAAAGCTGCAGGTGATTCAGGCTAGGCAGCTCTGCATGGAGACACAGAGAACAGTTTGAAAGCTGAATAAAGACAGAGGCCCTGTGTTTGCTCAGCAGGCTGCCAAGCCTGTCTCTAACCCGAGGGAACAAGGCTCCTTTTCCACCCAGCACACAGTTCTAGGGGCTGACCAGGCTGTGCTTGAGCTGCCCCGATGGGATCCCTTCAAGGACTAAGGTGGCTTGCTCACCATATTGATCCGCCCCTCGTTCATCAGAATCCGGGCGCTGACCAGGAAGGCAAACATGAGCTTGTGCTTCTCGAAGAGGCTGCGGCACACATTGCAGTAGAGACTGAAGGTGATGTAGGTGTTGATGTTCTCCACCCGCTCTGTCAGCTCCTCTGAAAAAAAAGCAACAACCAGACAAGAGTGGTGAGTGCCATGGGGGACGTGGAGGGTGCTCTCCACATCAGCTCTGGGTTCCTGGTCACAGGGGCACACCCACACCCTGCCCGGGAAGGACAGATGCTGCTCTCACACGCAGACCTGGTGCAGATGTGGGGTGAGGGAGAGGACAGGAGGGGGCTGTTGTGGGCAGGCACCTGCTTTCTCGGAGTTACGGATCCCCAAGAGGAAGATGTTGAGGAACCACTCGAGTGAATACTGGTACATGGGGTCCACGTTGGACAGGTCTGAGACACAGAAGTAGAGGATCTGCGAGCGGACAGCCACAGGCACGTACTGCATGCGGGTGATGTTGATGTCCTTCTCTGTCTGCTCTGCCACTGCCACCTTGGCCTGGAGGACAGCAGTGATGCCACGGTTAGCAGAGTGCCAGCAGGGCATGCACAGCTGCAGGGGGAGAGCACCTTGCACCTCTGACCTGGATCTCTCCTGCCTTCAGCTTGGATGCCTCCAACACTTTGATGAGCTCCAAGTCATCGACAGGGTTTCCTTCAGAAGTGCTAAGGCGATACAAGATCTGGTCTTCTATCTCCTTTAGCTCCTGGCGCATCTGGGCATTGCTAATAATTAGCTGATTTCTATCTTCCTCTAAGTCAGGTCGCTCCGCAGCCACCACTTCTCCCAACAGCTGGTCTTCCAAGCCACTACAACAAAAGCCATGGAAGTGAGGGTGGCATGTGAGGGGGCAACACGCCCGAGGATCTGAGGACTGCAAGGAAAAAGGCTGAGCAGCAAGGGCAACTAATGGGGTAAAAGCAGGTACCTGGGTGAGAGGGTGAAGTTGATGAGGGTGAGCTTTGTGGAGACCTCAGGGCTGTAGTGGGGGTTGGGCAGCTTGGTGGTGATGTACATCTTAAAATCATCATGGTAGGGGATCACTGCATCCCCCAGCTTCAGCACAGTGTTGCCTTGCTGTTTGAAGGTCTGTAGCAGAGAAGGAAAAATACAGGAAGGCTGGGATGGCTACCTCTTGTGAGAGAAGACATCCTGCTGTGCCCTGGGCTCTGAAGGCTCTCAGGACAGAGGAGCTCCAAGTTTCCCCGCAGAACCAAAGGCCTGAACCTGAAGACAGCAGTTGTATTTCATGGCCCTGCCTCCCAGGCAAAGATGCCTGCTGGCAGAAGACCAGAGTGTGCAGGAGCCCTAGCCAAGGCATGGGACTCACTCATCCATGTGAGTTCTGCCTGCCCACGGAGACCTACGAGCGCACCACACCCCATGGCACCCTGGCCAGATGGCCCCTTACTGCTCAGCCAGGCACCCACTGCCCTCCTCGCCAAGGTGAAACAGAGGACCTCTTTCAGCAGGACGGGCTCAAGGACTGGATCCAGCTCCTCTCCCACATTCTCCAGCAGGAAGGGCTTCCCAAAGGTAATGGTGTTTTCCAGAGTGGAGAGGAAGTCCCGGTCATTCAGCTTGGCCACCTCCAGGCTGTTCTCCCTCTCCTGAAAGGCAGCAGGGGAGGGCAGGGTTTCTGTGGTGTCCTGCCACCTTCACATCCAGCTCTGGTGCACAGTACACCTCTCACTGGACTGATTTAGCTCCCTGGGGCAGCAGAAATAGTATTTTTTCTTGCTCAGCTAGACTTTGGCTATTTTGGCAAGTTTATCCCCCATCAGCAGGTACTAGAGACAGCTCAATGAGGCAGCAGAAAAGGGGGGAAATAGGGAGAATCTCCTTCACGGAGGCATACCCCTCTGGAGCCCCACATGGCTAACTCAGGGCAGAGCATGCAAAGTGAGAGCAGGTGGGTGGGAAAAGCCCTCAGGGAGCAAAACAGGAGCAGCTGCCTCAACCTCCTGCCTGATCCTTCAAAAGGGCAGTAAAGTGTGTCTCTGGAGAAGATGTGGTGGGCAGTGTTGTCAGCACTTTGGCAGCAGGGACTGTGCTCAACAGCCAGGTAGTGTCACCCTGATTCCTCCCTGTCCTAGAAACCCAAAAACCATTATGGGAGATGCTGGTGTTTTGTGAGGTGAAGGCTCCCAGAATGTTAGTGGAGAGCCAGAGTGGGAATCTGATGCTTGCTCACATGGGGACTCCTCCTGCCCTGTGCCACTTTCCCCAGGAAGGGAAATCCACCTGGGATGAATGTGGATGTGGAAACTGGTGCTGGTTAGGTTGGGCTGGCACAGCGTGGGGTTTTTCATCTCTAGAGCCCAAAGCATGAGGTTGCTCTGCACAGCTTCTGCCAGAAAGCTGTTTCCCCTCTCCTGGCAGACCTGGCTTTCCTCCCCACAGCTCTTACCAGGTTCTTGATCCACTTGTTTGCTTGTCCTTGTGGGTCTATGTAGTGAGTCCAGCGCAGGGAGAATCGGGTTATTACCCCATTCTCCACAGACAGGGCGTCGTTGGGTAAACCAGCAATCTGACAGGGTAGAAAAAGCTGTTGGGACACCTGGTAGCACACACAGGTGACCAGAGAGAAGCCCTTGCTGTCCTGGCCCCTGAGTGCTCCCAGTGGGTGGACAGGGGATGGTGGTGAAGGTGCCTCTGCCAGCAGCCGAGCCCTGGGGTGGAACTGTGCTGCGGGGTCAGGTTTGGGCAGGCTGTGGCCAGAGCTTGGCTCTAGGCCTGGGGTTTGTAAAGGACAAGCCTTACAAGTCAAGGCTGATGCCCTCGTGGCTGCTGCCCAGGCCTGGCAGCAATTCCAGCTCTGCAGTGTGGAGGTGCTTGGTCATTATCCAGCTGCTTGGTTTGGGGCCTGTCCTTTGGTGCAGGTGATCCTAGTGAGTGGTGAGCTGAGTGTTTTAGTCTTTACCTGAGGCCCCTCCTTCCTCAAGTATTGTTTGGTTTGGGTTCTTTTGCAACTTGCCTGCCAGGAGCGGATTTCCATGGGGTCTCCAAGAGTGTTGATGAGGCTTGCATCCCAGCTGTGGGGAATGTAGTTTTTGGCCAGCTCCTTCATCCACTCCTCGTTCAGTGCTGCACGGTAGTCTCCCTGCCACGAGAAACACCATCATGGCCTTTCTTTAAGTTGCAGCTGGTCTGTTGTGAGTATCTAAACCCTCCTGCTCCCATTCAAATGGGCCCCGTGCAGCCTCTGGCACAAGTGGAGAGAGATCCTGGAAGGATCTCGCACCCTTGTGTCCTATTCCTTCCTCCCTGGCCAGGACAGCAGAGCTGCAAACCAAGTGCCTCACGTGCAGCACTGCACACTTACTGTGAAAGGGCCCAGGTAGGCCACAAAGCCAGCTGCAACCAGCACGTCCCCAGAGCTGTTGTTGATCTTGCCATCCAGGCTCTCCACGGTGTCCTGCCAGCGCACCTTCTCATCAGCCAAGCTGTTGATGAGCTGTGGGATAAGTTGCACACGTGAGAGCTGCTGTGTGGTCTAACTTTGTGTCCTGGACCTGCCTTTCTCTAGGTAATGCTGCAGGTGACTGGTGACCAGAGGTTGGGGTGGCCCCTGACATATTCTGAATTCTGTTCCTGGCTTTGAGCACTCAATCCTGGGATTACTGGGCTGCTCTCAGCTGTCCTGGAGACCCATTGCTAGCTGAGGAAGCTGTGCACAGGAGCACAGCAGCTTTTCACATCAGAGCCTGGCTAGTTTAGCTTCCCAGCCCTGTTGAGCTGCTGAGATCAGGCCAGGCAGCTTCAGCCTAGGATTGTCATGAGCTGCAGGCTCATGAATGTTTTCACCACTGTGCTGCTTGGTCTGAAATTGAGTTGCCTCAAACAGGCAGGCAGAACCCAGCTCTGTCCCTTACCACATCGGCACGGGCCAGTCTCTGCAGACACAGCTCACACTTCATCTCCAGCTCCTCCTTATTGGCTTTGCAGGCCTCGTACTTGGCTTGCAGCGCGGCGATGCCATCTTCAACCTCCTTCAGGCGTTGCTTGGCTTCGTCAAGGACTGCCTGAGTGGCACGCAGGTCCTCCTCTGCCTCCCGCAAGGCTTGCTGTGGAGATGCACAAGGAAACAGTGGGTATGGTGGGCATGTGGTCAGGCTCTTCCCCCAAAAGCCAGAAATCTCGGAGCAAGAGTTGGTTTTCCATAAAAGCGCTTGCTGATAAGCGCTAGCTACTGGTATCTCAATATCTCAGTCAATCCAATCCCTGGATGACAAGGATGTTACCTCCTGACCTGAAGAACATGGTGATTCCCAGCATCTCCTGCAGAAGGGAGCTGCTGGTACTGTGTTCCTGAGCACTGAAAGCAACTGGGTCACAGAGTCTCTTACCCGCTTGGGCTCCACGATCTTGGCCACAAAGTGGTACTTGTGCATGGCACGCACCCACTGGCAGATGGAGGTGCAGGCTTTGGAGACCTTGGCGATGGCAGCTGGCTGAAACTCCTCATTGTCAATGTAGGGCTGGATGGCCTTGATCACATTGTCTGGAATATTGTCCTGCAAAGAATGGTGGGAGAGGAAGAGACTTTCCTCAGTCAGATCTCTAGCGTGCTCATCACTGATCCCCTAAGGGCTTCCCCAGAGGCAGCAGCACCCCAGGACCTGACAGGGTGGTCAAGGCATCATGCTGGAGCAAGAGGAATCAGACTGCTGCATGATGAGGTCTGGGAGCCACAGCTGTGGGATTGGGTAAATCCCTTCCCATACCACTTCCATCTAGCTCCTCCACACAAAAGAGCAGGGGACAGAATGTGCAGACTCGTGTGTCTGGGTCCCATTGCCCAAGGCAACGAAGTGCACCCAGCTGACATGAGGGCTTCAAGGCCAAGTACACCCTCATCCTCGGTGTTGCTGAAGGGTGTTGCCCACGAGGAGCTCAATTTGTTACTGCTGTGAGAAGGATGTCTGTGAGGCAATACCTGATCCCAGTCACAGCCTCCTTCTGCCACTGCTTACCTTATCATAATCATACAGGCTGTTCAGGAACTGCACTGGGTCCTGGAGAAGGGCCCTGCCTGGCTCCCAGTAATCATCCACCTTGGTGCCTATCTTTTCTCCTGCCACCTTTTTGGGC
Organism: Pachycephala philippinensis; assembly: GCA_013397055.1. NCBI lineage: Eukaryota > Metazoa > Chordata > Aves > Passeriformes > Pachycephala > Pachycephala philippinensis. The sequence goes on from VWZT01016807.1 coordinate 23,197, forward strand.
TTTTTTCCATGCATAATGCAGACAGCTTCAATCACAATCTTCACACCAAGGGGAGGCCGCTGCAGGGCTCGTACCTGCAAAACCCAAATGGAAACAGTGGGTTAACCTGGTTCTCTGGGAGATGGGGTGCTTGTCCCTCCCTCAGCTGGGCCAGGGGAGACTGAGACCAGAGGGAGGACACTTAGAGGATGCAATACACAGGCAGGAAGGACAGAGGCATTTGAAAGGAAAGCTGGTTATCAGAAAGGGCATGGAGCAAATTAACATAGGCTTAAAGAGCCTGCTCTGATACCCTGAGAGGTGTGTCCCTATGGGCTGAATACATCTTGGCAAAGGAGATAAATCTGTACGGCCCCAGGGAGAAGGCTGTGTGGAAATGGGGCACAGGCAGGCTTTCCCCCTTGTTCTGTGGGCTCTCCTTTGTCTTGTACCCCACCACAGCAATGCCACACCCCTTCAGCACTTGTGGAGGGACTGCTCGAGTCTCCCCTCAAGCAGGCACCCAGAAGTGCTGCTGCAGCACTCTTGAGATGACTGTGGTGTCAGGACCTCCGAGGATGACTCCTGCTTTTTCCCTTCTAGTGCTGACCATCCTTGCCATGTTCAGCTGGAGATATTCCCAGGCCTTCCCACTGGACACTGTCAACAGAGCAGCAGAATTCATGGCAACGCTGAGGCTGATCTACCCCCATGCAGACACCCTCTGTGAGAAGGACTTTGAGTGGCTCTTTGACTGCCCTGAGACACAGCAATTCCTCGAGTGGTTCTGCAGCACGGTGGGTAAGGAGAACGTGCTGAGCCCAGCCGAGGTGGAGGCCTATGAGGCCCTGCTGGCTGCAGGCAAACCCATCTTGGAAGGAGATGCCCTGGAGGAGGCCCTGCAGAGGGAGTGCTGCCAGGGCCCACCGCTCCCGAGCAGGATAGCAGATGAGGGGCCCTCTCAAGAGGCCCTGCAGCAGGAGCTTCAGGAGCTGAAGGACTATCGTGACTGTCGCCTCTGGAGGTACAGGAAGCTGCTGGCTTGGACAGACAAGCTGCAGCAGCAGCAGAAGTATTTGGAGGAGGAGGAGAACGTGGTGAAGCAGGACTTGAGGATGGCTCATATGGACCTGAAAGAAAAGATCTTCAAAACCAGAGCTGTCTTGAGCCAGGTCAGCGAGGCTGCAAAGCAAGTGTCAGAGTGTCAGGGGAACACGGGCATGGGCCAGCTGCCAAAGCTGCTGTGCCAATTAGATCTTGGCCCTTACCTGGAGCAAGAACAACAGGCCACCAATGCATTAGAGAGGTTCATCCAGCAGATCCTACCAGAGAGTGTCCAGGCTCCAGATTCTCAGGAAGCAGGTACACAGGGAGAGAGCAGCCTGAAGGAAGGGCCGAAGGCTGGGACACAGATGGACTCATATTGTGAAATGCCACAAGAAAGAAGAGGAGCTCCTTATCAAGAATGCACAAAGACGCCGTGGGGGGAGGCACCAGCAAGCTGGGGAATATTGGTCCAGGACTCAAAGGCAGAGCTGCTAGTGGAGGTGGGGAATGAGAGAGACGTGTTGAGCGTGGAGAGTGAGAAGAAGAGCGATGGCAGCCAGGATTTCACAGAGAGAATGGACACCAAGAAAACATCAACGCCAAAAAGCCTTGGGACTGATGAAAATGAGCTACTGGAGGACAAAGACAGCTTCTGGAAGGAGCTGGGCCAAATAGAGACAGCATATATCTGTGCCCAGAGGGAGATTATAGTCACCGCAGCAAAAGTGGAAGGCGCCCGTGCTGCACTGGAGTGGGCCCAGAGGACTCTGGCAGCTCTTGAGGATAACCAGGTAGAGACAGTGCCCCCATTCCTCCATTGTTTGTGGCAGCCTGAGGCACAGGCCGTCCCTCCTGCTGATGGCCGGAGCACAGCTGACAAGCTGGGAGGGGGTGGCAGAGCCAGGCAGCGCAGTGTCACCAGCCTGTCTTGTGTCCCCTGGCACAGCAGGCAGCCGAGGCCGAGCTCCGGAGCCAGGCTGCCGTGCTCCAGAGGCAGCTGCACGCCCTGAGGTTCGACATCTCGCGGGCTCTGACACACCAGCTGCCACCCCTGCTGAGGGCAGAGGCCCGCCGCCGCTTTCGCCTGCCCATCCTGCACAGACATTTCAGCTGGGAGGCTGCCCGCCTCCAGAACGCTGCCAGGGGCCAGGAGCAGGCGGCTGCGTGGCTGCTGAGCCAGCACGGCCGCCTGGATCTGCTGGAGCTCCAGCTGAAACGGGAGAGAAAGGAGCTGCAAGAGAAAGTTGCCTGGTTGGAGAAGATCGAAACCATCACGAGGATATCCCAGACCAGGCTGCAGGAGCAGCAGAACTACTTCAGAGATGGCAGGCCCTCCCAGAGCGGTCGTCCACACAAATGGATAGACCCCAAAGACCTCACTGCTATACGGTAAGGGCCTGGGGGGTCTGATCATGAAGAACAAACTAGATGTGGGGGCAGTGGCATGGGAATGGTCGAGGCAGGCAGCAGAGCCAAGCTACTAGATGGAGTAGTAGTGCTCTTCTGCCAGTGCAGAGCTACTGTGACTCCATGGTGGTGTGAAATTCCCCAGATCTACTTCTTTCTGGCTGGCTTGGACTGAGGAACCAAAGTATGGGCTTGGAGAATGGCATGAGTACAGAGAACAGAAGTTTTTCTAGAATGTTAAGGCAGAGAGTGTAGATGCAGGTCTTCAGCCATGGAGAAGGAGAGATGGGCCATAGAAAGAAAAGCACAAGCTGCTTAGAGCAAGACCTTTCTCTGACTAGGTGTCCTGCACTGACTGGGTCTTCTCAGTCTTCCCCACACAGTTCTGGAGTAGCTGGTGCTGGTGTCTGCCAAAAAGAAATCCCACACTGGCTCTTGAGCCAGCCTACTCCTTTATGGCGCTCTTCCCAGAGCTCCATGATGTGGGATGCTCACCAGGAGCATCTTCTCGTTCCTGACCCACATCTGCTTGCATCCCAGTCTTAGAGTGCACAACAATCTCAGAGCCCTGTTCTTCCTCAGCACTGGTGCTGTACTCACAGCTCTGGCTGGCTGTCCCCTCTCACAGGCTCTGCGACATGCTGATGGGCAAAGATCAGCAGAAGCAGCCCTTCCGCAGCTATGAGGCCATGGCAGCCAAGTACTCTAAGCTGATTCAGGACAAGAGGGCACTGGAAGCCCAGCTGGAAGCTCCTATGGCCCAGGTGTCTGCCCTGGAGTCCTCCATAGAGGTGCTCTATCACCGGCTGTACAACAGCTCCAACCAGCTGCAGCTCTCCTCACTGGTAAGGAAGCACTCCTGCTCCCCTCTGCCATCCTCCCGGGGTGCAGGGGGGAGACCTGTCTGCCTCTCAGCCACAGAGGGAGGGCAGGTTGGCCTGACCCTTGCCTTGTCCCAAAAACCATCCAGTGGGGCAGTGGCTGGCTATGACAAAGGTGATTCTCACCGTCTCTCACACATGCTGTTCCGTGTCGAGATTGGGGTGCCTTAGCCAAGGTGTCCCAGTAAGCCACCTCTGCTCCTTGGACTGGGAGGGTTTGGAGGCCAGAGCTGGGTGGGCAGTTTGTTTCTGGGGGGCTGAGCTGCTCCACAGGTATGAGGAAAATCCCTGTTATTTCTTCATGTTCATATGAGTTTGGGCTCTGTCCCTTAGGAGATCACCAAGCTGATGAAGCAATTGATCATCATGCAGGACGACCTCTACCAAAAGCTGACAGACCTCCTGGGTGACCTGGAGGTGAAGCGCAGGGCTCTGGAGAACCCCATCCTGCAGGCAGAGCGCAACCTTTACGTGTATTTTTACTGCGATGAGGATCGGCTGAGAGAGGTGGTGGAGGAGCTGGAGAAGCAGGCAGCAGCTTCCCTCCCCTCCCCTGAGGGAGCTGCCCTACGGAAAGGAGTAGGTCAGAGGGATCCTTGCTCCCTGCCACAGTAGTGGTGTCCTCTCTTGGTTGGGCTGGGTCCTTAAGTCTGGACCAGGAGAGAACTCTGGTGGTCTCTGCTCTGGTGACAGGTTACTTGGGTCATGATCTGGCTGATGGGTTTAAAAGAAACTGGGAGCTTATTCCTTAAATACAGAGTTCCTGGGGGCTGGTTTAGATGATGTGTTAGAAATTGATGCATCTTGTGGCATTGGAAGCCTTGGATAGACAACACACCTCTCATGCTATCTCTATGAGAGGGTGGGTGCTGGGGGCAAGTGGACCAACACTGTCTGCGTCTTTCCCCACTTTCTGGGGAAAGGGGTTTTGTATGTTTTTGGGAGAATAAAAAGGTTTGATACTCACAACTGCAGAGCAATAAGACTGTCCCTGTGTGGTGAAATCTGTACTTATTGAGTGTGCTCTCTTGGCTATGGGCTGTGATGCTTGCAGGCTCAGAATCACCCTTCTTTCTCTCACTAGCCTATTTCAAGCCAGTATTCCTTGAATTCACCCTGCTGCCTCTTCTCTGCCTGTGGTAGGTCCCTTTCCAAAGAGCCTGCAGGTTCAGAGTGCTGCCAGCTCTGTCCCTGTGCTGCACAGTCAGTCCTTGGGGTTGCCTGGTGGTCCCTACTGCCTACCCCCATGGACAGGCACGTGGGGCCAGCCCTCCTCCACAGCCTCTCCAGGACACGCTGGAAACGCCCAGGAGCCCCTTACTGCCTTTCTGCCCTTCAGTTTGCATCTGAAGGAGTGAAGGTGAGAAGCTGCATGGGCAGCTGCCCAGAGTGAGCCCAGGGGGATGGATGGATGGAGGAAAAGGCTGGGGATGTTGCAAGCCTATTGAAGGGGAATTGCTGCAAAGGGAGAGGCTGTCCTTGACCAAACCCAGCTCTGCCACCCTCTCTCTTGACACGGTTACCTCTGTAACATCATTTCTGTTGAGGTTCTTCAGACTGGCAAGAGCAGCATCCAGGGCTGGGAGGGCTTCATCCAAGTCCTTCTGAGCATCATCTGCAATGGCTTGGGCTTTCTGAGCTTTCTCATTGGCCTTTGCCTCCTCAGCCTGCACAGCACTTCTTGTCTTTTCAGCCACAGCTGTGTCCACCTGCAACACCAGAGATAACCTCAGAAGCATGCTGGAGGCAGAGCTTGGCTTGGCACTGCTAGGAAATGATCACAGCTGTCCTGGCAGATTGTGTGTCTTCTTCCAGCAGATCTCAGGGACCTAACTGCTGCAGGGGATGCCCTTCTTGCACCATACTGGGAGAAGGCTTTTGTCAGCCTGTATAAACCATCCACAAGCTCCAGCTCTGGCTGTGCCTGCAATGATGTTAGTCTTGCAGGAATTAGCTGCTCTACCCATTTTCCTATTGGCACGAGTAGAGGATGCACAGTGGTGCAAATCTGTAGGGAGATGGAGGAATAGGGGGATATGCTTAGGGGTTTGTTTCTAAAACTGCCACCTCTGCCTTCCCCAAGGATTAAAACCCTACCAGGAGACATAAAGAAAATGTGGAATATAGCCAAATCCTTATCTGCTATGTGGAAATTTAGGAGATTGCAGACTCTTTCCCCTCTGCATGCAGAGCTGTATGATGTTAGTGTCCCTGCTCACTCTGGCCCAGTGTGGCCATCCCACAGCAGGAGATGGGCAGGGAGGAACACAAGGAGAGCAGGCAGTGACAGCCGGCACAGAACAATTCCCTCTTCTGAAGAGGCATGAGTGACTGTGTGACGATCACTGAGGTTTGGGACCATCACACAGTGATGGGGGGCAGGCTGCAGCTGGATCAGCTCCCTAGGGATGGGATGTGGAGGAATGATCCTGTCTAACAACAACAATCTGCCTTAGAGCTGCTCAGGCCACCAGAGGATTGTGTTAGTGTTGCTAGACTGTGCTTGCAGGGCCCTGGGAGCTGGGAGCTTGGCTGGCTGACCCCTGGGTGGTGGTTTCAGACAGGGGCATGGGAGCCATCTCTTCTGCAACAACTGTTGCTCACCAGCAGCAGAGCAGGACCCGAGCAGGAAGCAGTTTTTGCTGTCAGTGCAGCTCTGCACAAATATCTGCTATGCCAATCTGAGGCGTTTTTACCTCCGATCAAGCAGGATTTTGCACAATCCCTGCCAGGCCCCTCCAGCCCGTGTCCAGTCCAGTCTGAGCAGAGTTAGAAAGTGCAGGGCTGCCCAGCAGCCGTACCTTTATCTGTTCTATGGTTGCCTCGGTGTCCTTGGCTGCCTGTGCCAGGAGAGGGCGGGAGGACTCCAGCTCCTCCTGCATCTTCGCCACATCCTCTGCTGTTCGCAGGAGCTGTGGGAGCAAAGCAGAGCTAAGAGCAGGGCCAGCAGCCATGGAAAGCCCTAGGAAAGGGCTGTGCTGCCCTGGAGGCTGCTCCCCGATGAGTGCTGGGCTGTGCAAAGCACAGGGCTTGCCCTGGTTCCTGCTAAAGCAACCATCTGACCCTGTGGTGTGCTTGTGAACAGTAGTGCCTAATGCTGCCTGCATGTCAGGCATTACTTCATAAGCTCCTGGCAATGAGGCAGCACAACAATGTTTCTGTTACAGGGCTTTCAATTACAGGGTTAATAAGGAACATCCTGAGAGATGAGCTGCACAGAGGTCTGTGGTCCCCAAACACTGCGGATCATTATTCTTTTAGAGCTGTTACAGACTCAGACCTTCAGAAGGACTGGCCCTGGCAGAAGGCATGGTTCTCACTTGCTTTAGCCTGAGGTTTTTTCTGTTACACAGGACGTGTAGGACATCTCGCTGCATCTCTGCAGCTATAAATACACTGCTCAGAGTGCGTAAGGGGTGGCCCCAAAACTTTCCTGCGTGTGAGGGACAAACCTTGTCCAGGCCACTTTGCATCCTGTTCTTGGCTGTCTTCAGTTCCTGTTGCTTCTTTCCAATAAGGGAACTGAAGATGCTAATGAACTCCAGGTAGCTTTTGGGAGTGATATAATTGTGTCTGCCCAGTTCTGCTAGGAACAACTGGCACTTCTTTGCCACACTCTGGTGGATTGCTACACATACTTGAATCTACAAGGAGAAAGGAAAGAAACAATCTTATTCAGCACTGAACATGTGAAAGGCAAATCCATGTGATGCCCAGAGAGAGCAAAAGGGGCTTATGAAGAACCAAACTATACATTCAGAGCAGAGCTCATGTCTGTGCGTGGGCTTCAGTGCCACAGAGGGGTGACAAATGGCCAAGCCCATTCCAAGGCATACAAAAGCTCTAGAATTCTGCGTTTGAATGATCCTGCCATGGAACAGTTCTGCTGCAGGGTAGGACACTTCTGAAGTCTTGGTGTGTCCAGAGACACAGCACACTGACCAGACAGGAGCAGAGTATTCCCGAGTGTGGCACCTACCATCCCATCGAGATCTTCATTGCCACTACCAAGAAGTGGGATTTCACTCAGGAGGGAGGAGGCAACGCTCTGCAGGGCTTCAGCAGGCCACTGATTGAACCAGTCAATGGTACAGCAGTTCACGAGAGAGGGGAACTGCCTCAAGCGTGCGCGGAACACTTCTCCGATCGGGCTGAGGGCGAGGCATGCAGAGAGGATGTGTTACAACTGGCTCTAAAGACAAGGACAAAACAGCTTTCCTTCTATGGAACCACCCTGAAGCCTTGTGGAGTGAGAGGGACAGGAATACACCCACGGAAGGAGGGAAAAGGGCAATGAAAGTTCAGGCAGTGAGCTGCATGCCCAAAGGTACATGTCTGAGCTCATTCCTTGGCAGTCCTCGGGATATTCTGAGAGTATTAAGATGGTAGTAGGGTGATGTTTTATGGGTCCCTCCCTAGGGAGAACACTTAAGGGATAAGAAATAAATGGGCTATGAAGTTTATTTCAAGCACGTGGGTGCAGAGATGACATCACCAAACCAGAATCATGGCCCTGATTTTTCTACTTGTTCTTGCACTGAGAGTGCCCTGTACTTTCTGGTATCCCTCCTGCAAGGGAGCAAGCTGCTTATGGACCATGCACTAGATTCATGAGTAAACATGGTGCAACTGAGCCCCAAATTCAAGCAAGGCATGTCTGTAACAAAGGGCTCAGTGGTGTAGGGAGGACGAGGTACCTTGTGTTTCACCTGAATCACACATAATCAAACTCTTGAAAATTTCAAACTTCATCTTAAGACCAGCAAAGTGTAAAAAAAAAAAAGTATCTAGTCCTAGGGGAAGGCGTTATGCAAACCATATTCCTATTCTTTCTCCCCCTCCAAAGTCTGGGGCTTGGAAATTAAGATCCCATTACACACTGATGCAAGGCAAAGGATAAAGAGGGAATAATTAACATTAAAAGCATGGATCTGTAGGCCTGAGGTGTACCTCATGCACAGGACCATGTGGATATTGCTGCGAACCCGTGCTGTGTATGCAGCCATCAAATTGGCCTTGGTGGGCTGCTGCCCTAGATCTCGAACAATAGGCTTCATAGCTGTCATGATCTGGTCTTCGTCCTCGGGATTGTAAATGTTGGGAACGTCACCAGAGTTGAGCAAGTTGTTGATATCTTCGAGGAAGGATTCGCTTTTAATCTAAGCAGATGATAGGTAAAAAAAAAAAGCAGTTTCTTAAGTCAGAAGACACTCATGTCTCACATGCCATGGAGATAATTTCTGCATAAATACAGCCCTCAGCCTCTGTTACAAGAAACAATTTCTGTGATCACTTGGCTCCAGAAAGGCACACCCTGATTCTTGTCCAGCACTTCCAATTAAACAGCCACATTCAGCCATTTCAGGTGTGGGAGGGTGTGTCTGAGAACAAACCTCCTTCTGCCCATTCCGTGTCTCCTTACAGACTAACTGAGCTCAGGCTCTTGCTCCCTGCCTCTGCAGTCAGACCCCAGACATCTGCTTGCTCCGGGTCTTCATTCCTCCAGCACAGAACTCTTCATTGTTAAAATAAAGCTTATCAATGTGGGAGACAGAGTAATTGTGGGGATGTGTCACAGTCTGTGGGACGATCTCCCTCCAGCGCTAAGCTCACCTCTGCACCTTTGCTAAATCAGAAATACACAGCATCCATCTCCTTGCCTAAATGCACCCTCCTGGGCCCCTCTGCTCCCACATATGCTTCTCACTGCAGGGAAAAGGCTGCAGGAACAAGTAGCATTTGACTGATGCTCATCTCCCTGCTTAGGGCTCTGCCACAAGGGAATGGTTCCTATGATAATGAAGGCAGTAAAAACGCCTATGAGGAACACAACTGTGATTCCAGAAGTGGAAATTGGCCTAGTCATTAACAAGTTACAGTTTACAGTTACAAGTCAGCATTATCCTGTGGAACCATAAGGCATAAGGTCCTAAATCTACTCTATTTTTGAAAATGAAAAGAATCATTTTACTTAGGACTTCTAATATCAGTGGCCAACATAGTGCTTAGCTTCAGACAGCTAAAATCTATGTACCCACCAAACCCTTGGATGGAGCTGAAAGGAGCCTCCTTGAGCTAGAGAAGAATCCACCCACTCACACACAGCTCTAGAGACCCTCTAGCAATAAATGCACCACCCCTAGTTTCCCTGGGGCTCTTCTATAAGATGATGAATATAGGCTACTGAAGAAATACAAGTTGTGTCTGGTTTGTGTCAAGCTCCTTAATACTCTGTAGGGGAATTTATTGAGCTTGGAGATGTGTTTCTGACTCCTTTTGAGATGGAATCCACCATGCTAATACTCCTGTACCTGTGTGTCTACAAACAGGAAGGTCTTGGGTAGACTTTGAAGGCCTGCCTTCATCATGATTGTCTTCACATCATCTCGCCATTCGGTCATGCCATAATTTTTGGACAGTTCAATCTGGAAACATTCATTTTCTGCCCTAAAGGAAAGAGAAGCCTGTGGAGTTATATCAAATTAAAATATCCTCTTCTGACAGTTCCCAGTATGTGTTGTGGACTCAGGGGGAAAGGACTCAAGCAAGTTATTTTCCTACAGTGTGTCCTGAGCACAGGTTTGTCCTTGTGCACTAAGGACAGCCACCAACCCAGGAGCAGGTTTTACACAAAGCAGAGATATCTGAGCTAGCTAGAAACCCAGTGCAGATGTGAATGTTAACTGAGTCGTAGCTCTTGACTCATTTGAGGAGTCAGCAGCCAGAAAAACACGTAACTGGCCGTGGGAAGGGCAGGAAAAGAGATTCTCTGAAGGCAGCCCCAATGGAGCTGCTCCACATTACATGCATAGGTGGGAGTGCATTACTTACATGTAAGATGCCAGCCTGGTGAGAGACTGTCTCCCACTTCCCCCAACGCCCAGGAGAAGAGCATTGCCCGGAGCCTGCCGCAGAATCCGGCTGATGCGGCAGACGTGCTCTATCGCATCCATGAAAAGCACCAGCTTCAGTTCTGGGGTGTTGCTTTGATTGTACTCCTCCAGGTAGTCCTCAATCACAAGCTTCAGCTGTGGGTAGAAATGCTCAGTTGTGGCTACCAGATAAAAGCAATTGTGTGTGTATGTGAGGTCATTGCCTGCTGGCACAGCCAGGACTAGGGGAGGGCAGAGCCTGGTGCTTGGCAGGGTCTGGGAGCAGCTCTCCTCCATGCTTCTGTAAGGAACTGCCATTGGATAGGCTGAATTTAGTTAGTGGTGGTGGCAGCAGCTGCTCAGTGGTGACCTTAAACTAACTCAGGCAAGTGACTATGGTCTGCTGTTCCCAGCAGTGCTGTTTGCCTCGAGAAACAGCAGGGTGCAGTTCAAAATAAAAGAGCTTATGGCTGCCTGATCCATACTGCTCCAGGGTCTCCCTCTGGGTTAGTTTCCTTGCTCTATAGCTGACCACTGCCTGCTGCTGAATCCCGTGGTTAGGATCCTGGCTGGAAAGCACAGCTGCTGGGGAAGAAAACAACACTGGCTGTAGATAGGTAGAGGAGCACACTCCTCTCCCAGTCCAGCCATCACACGGAATAGCTGCAGGAGCAGTTTCTCCTGCCCTTCCCAGGGCTCTCTTCAACAGCACCCTCAGGCCAGAGAAGGAGATGAAGCATGAAGACATCTGGGATTTGATCCTACCCCCTCACCAATCTCATTGTGAAGCTGGGAAAGCAACACCAGCTGGAATTCATACAGCGCTGAGATCCCTGCCTAGATGCCAAAGTCCTGTGTGCATCACTGGGGACTGCAGCTGCCTCTAAGTCTGGCTCTCTCAGTGGGGGACAGGCCTACCTACTTTGCAAAAGGGATTGGAAAGCTCAGTTAATTACCAGTCCTTGTCACAGCTATCACAAGAGGAGAGACGACAGAATAATCATCTGTTTCTGATAATGAGAGCAAAACGCACCACTCATTGCCTTTGCTTAATTACCACTACCCAAGTACTCCCAGTATCTTCTCCAACAGGGAGTCTGGCAGTAACATTAATTACTTGTAAAGGTCAATTGTGAAGTCTTTAATGGCAAAAGTAGTATTGTTTGGGGGTAATGTGCCATTTCTTTCCAGCAAATTTCACTTTTCAGTCCCGAGCGTGGCTCATTTGGGAGATTTGGCATAGCAGGCTGCCTCCAGGATTGCAATGCAGAGACAGCTTGTTCCACCTCAACTGCCCATCACAACAAATGCAGCCACTATTCATATACGGGGTAGGATTTCACAGGAGACCCCTGGGAGGGTTTGTGGTTTCAGGCACCTCCAATTAAAGCACTGCTGTTGTTACTATTACTGTTTTCCTTTGTTTATAGAGGACAGGGAAGATGTGAACGTAGTTCACAATATGATTCCCAGGGTCCTTACCTTATCCTGGCTCTCGATTTCTTGGTATAATTTGACATTGGCACCTGGCTCCATGAAGTCTCCAAACAGAACTGGCAGGGTGGGAATGACCTCCTTAAAAGTGGTGCCAAACTCCTCCATCTTCTCTGTCATCAGGTTGTCAAACCAGGTCCGGTCCTCGTCGCTGACCAAGCGATCACGGAACACCCGGCAGCTCTCATGGTACCACAGTCTCAGCAGGTGCTCTTTGTTCTGGTAGGAAATCCCAGCAAAACAGCCCCCGGGAGAGAAGCAGAGAAGTGTTATGAGCATTGCTGTCAGGAAAGCTGGTTCCTGCCCAGCATGTGGCCAGCTCCACTCCTGTTAGAAGGCAGCTGGAGCGGAGAAAGAACTGGGCGGAGGAAGCTGCTTTCCCTTCTCCTCTCAAAAACAACTCTTGTCAAAACAGCTGCTTTGCAGAGAGCTCATTACAGCTTCAGTTTATCCCCCTGTATTTGTCCATATGTCGGGCTTTCTTTGAGAGATTTAAATTTTATGTTCTTTACGTTCTTTGTTCTTATCTTTCCCCAGTTTGATTTAATTTTTACGGTTTTCTTGTGTGTTTTCTGAAAGAGCCTCTTATTTGGCTGATAGCATAGAACCTATAGTACTTAGGGTCCTAAGCACTTCCAGTGATAATTCAATCTCTACTGGCCAGGCTGGAGCCAGAGCAAGGTCCTCAGGAGAGCTGAAGGGGCAGAAGCCTCCACTGACAGAAGCAGGTAATAGGACAACACCTATGCCCCTGCTTGGTCCATGTCTGATCCCCCATGGCTCCATCCAGCCCTGGATGGGTGGGCTGCGTCCTACTGACTCCCTGGGGCCACTCACCTGCTTCACCATGCCAAGGAAGGACTGTGATGAAGTGGGGGGGGATCTGCCTACTACTGGTACCAGGCAATAGCCAAAGGGGAGGCCACCACACCCACTGAGCAATATCAAAATGCACCTTCAATGGGAAGCTGAAGCCTGTTTGCAGGCCTGTCGATGAGGCCTCAGCTAGAACATTTCTGGTCTTGCCCTGGGTGGCAGGGCTGTGCTGATGGGAGGACTCACCTCGACCTTGCCGGCCTCAGCCATGAGCATGCCCTGGAACACCTTTGAGAGGTCTCTCAGGTTGAAGGTGTAATGTGACTTTGCTGGCGTGGGCAGCAGCTGGGATGTGATGGTCAAATACACGGAGATTGTGGCATCGACTAAGGGCTCGTTCAGGTCTTTTACTGCATCTGCTCCCGCTGCAGAGACAGAAGTAGTTGGAGAGGATGTCAAGATGGTGACTCTGGGCTGAGAAGGTCCTTGCAGTGCAGGAAGGTGGCACTGAGTGGCAGAGGTGTTGGTTAGGACTTGGGCAGGAACACTTCTTTCTGCTTTTTTCTGCAGAGACACTGAGGGACCTGACCAAGCACCTGCTCACTGCAGTGGACAGCTGCCAATGGGTTTATCAACTAATGTGAACCAGATTTGGGGGTGGGAGAATGTTTCACAATGACTCTGTGGTGTGAAGACTTCATGCCCCCCAGGAACAGAGGAGGCACTGCCAGACAGGTAATTGATGCCTACCTGAAATATTCCAGACAAGTTTTCCTTCTCCCTCCTTGCACTCCCACAGTGAAATCTCAGCTACTTTTAAGCTGGAAGGTGTGAGTGCCCTCTTAGCTAAACCCCCTGCAATTCATTATGCTCAGCAAATGCAAAGCCACTGAGGAATAATTTCTTATGCAATAGTCTGGCAGGATTTAAACACAGCTGCCAGTTTTAGAGCCTAATTATTTTTTTTATCCCAATGAAGTTTATTACAAACACTCCTGGAGAAGTAGAGCCCTGTGACACCCCAGCATTTTGCACTTTTTTGCATTATTTCAAAAATCCTTTAATTTCTTTCTAAACCACAGCTAGATGTTTCAGTATGCCCCTGAGATCACAGTCAGGTACTGGTGCTTGTGAATATTGCAAGCACTCAGAAAGCTCTGCTTTGCTTCTCCCATAGCTGACTATTCTCACTCCTTTCTACTGGCATATTTGCAGATGAGGGCATATTTGCAAAGACGATCCTAAATTCCCACCCTGTCAAGTGTAAGAGGACTCATTTCACTCCAAATGAACCCTTTTTTCATGGTGGCTGTAGCACCATGCTCAGATCCACCCTGCTCAGCTGTCCACAGGCTGCAGCAGATGGAGAGTAACAGAAGGCTCTGCTTCCACAGAAGGCTGTTGTCTGGGCAAGTGTCTGTCTGCTGAAGGCACAGGTAAGCTGTGCCATGCCGTGCCCACCAGCTTGTTCTGTTCACAGTCTCTCTCATCTTTCTGCTCTTACTTACGCACTGGATTTCTGTAACTTTTTTCTCCCAGGAGTCCATCTAGAAAAAGACAAAAAAATGAATTCCAGCTTTACCTGTTGAGGTTAAGAATATCTGCATCATCCATCACAAAAAGAAAAATCCTCTTTGAAAGGCCCAGGCTATAGGATAACATATGCAACAGTGAAAGCCAAAGCTGAAGTTTGCTGATTTGCACCAGCTGAGTTTGGCCCTGAGACTAAATAGTGTATGAGCTCTCTGTTTGCTAAGCCTCATGAAACACTTTCCCTAAAGCATCTTCAAGCAACTACTCCAAGATCCAGCTTTCAACACTTTGATCAGATCATCAATATTAATTCCTCCTCTTCCAAACTCCACTGTCATCAGGTTGACTTGCAACACGAGGAGAAGGTGGCAGTTTTCTGCAGCACTTACCCATCCAGCTGCCGAGGATGGTGGAGAAGATCTTCTTCTTGCTGCTGTCATCCATCTCGGTGAAGGAGAGGTAGTTGAAATGGCGAGTGAGGCGTGGGGTGACAGGATTCCTTCCCCCTCCAGGAGGTCCCATGGCACACACAAAATTAATATCTACCAGCCTCTTAAAAGTACCTTGGAGAGTGCAAAATCAGGAATGAGCGCTGAGTTGTAGCTAAGAACCCTCGCCAGAAATCTCCACAGCAGGTACACGTATCTAACAGGGCAACTTTTGCCAGGAGCTCTGGGTACAGGATCTGGCTCGTACCGATCTGTTTGCGGTCGTACCAGCCGTGGTGGTCCATAAACTGCCGCAGCAGCTCGATGGGTGGCTGAGCTCCAAATTGCTCCAGCATGGGCATGTTCAAGTCGTCGATAAAAAATATGAAATACCGACCGACTGGAGGCCCGAACACTCCCTTCCGCCTGCAAGGACAGAACCCGTGTCACGACACAGGACAACTCCTACTGCAAAGGTATTCCTAACTTGATCCAAAAGCATTTCTTTTTTCTCTGGATGCTTCCTAAGTCAACAGTTTCAGCTATTTTTACACTCTATACACTCCTTTGTAAGGGCCTTTGCATGGAAAAGATCTGGAGCAATGTTTGAGGCACTGGCTTCTTTCCAAGCACGAGTGAAATTTTGTCTACTTATGGAAAATGCCAAGGAGTAAATGGGTGCAAATAAAAGCAAAGCTTGAGCCCATGAACCTGTTGGAAACTTCCAACCAGTGGCTGACCAGGGAGGTGAAATGGAAGCTGTTTACTGTGGGGAGTGGGACTGCGGGTGGGCAGCCACATTTTCTCCCTTCATCACTTTCTGTAAAGATCCCACACCAGGGTTTGCAAACACCTGTGCTGTGAAATGTAGTGTTTCTGGAATAACTAGAATTGGAGCAACTTTTACCGACCCTCACTAATCCTTCTCACTTTCCTGCCATTATAACAAGCTTTTATTGGCTTTTACAATCCCAGCTCAGATGTACTGTGTGTACTACTTGTTATCCACAGCTGTACGTGCTCAGGGCCCCTTCAGGTCTTGGGATGAAACTAAATAGCCAAGCTGCTAGAAACACTGAGCTCAGGGATACTGCCTTTGCACACACAGAAAGGAATCTTGCCTCTTATCCAGTTTGCTGTCGATGAGATCCTGGGTTTGGTTAGCAGAGGTACGTGCTGAAAACATCAGGAAGTGGGTGATGTATTTGTTAGGCAAGTTCTTCAAAAGCTTGTCCGCAATTGTGAGAGTTTTCCCTGTGCCAGTGGGACCAATACAGAGAACCTAGAAGCACAATCAGCAATGCAGCATAATCACAGGCAAGCAGTCTGTGTTTCCCAGCACTCTGACATTTGCTAGAGGAAATGCAGGTTACTGCACTTTTAGGCATTTAAAGCTTGGCAGAGGACTGTTGGGCTTGCTTCTTCAGTAAGGTCAGCTGCCCAACACCAAAATCTCTTGGTGTGGATGGAATCCAACCAGAGAAATATGAAATGTTACTGTAGGAAACAGGTAAAGAGGGATGGTGATGGGCTATCTAGCAATTGCTGCGTTTTGATTGAACAGCTGAGTGTTGATATTCCTTTGGGGTGCTGGCATAGCGCCTGGGGACTGAATGGATAACTCTTAGTGCTTAAGCACAGATTGGAGCAGAGAAATACAAATCCGTGGGAGTGGGAAATAATCTCAAAGTATTAGGTAGCTGTGAAGTTCTGACTGCACTGGGAGAGGAAGAGGTTGAATCAAAAATTCAAAGACAAGGCTGGGCACGTACTGGCCTATAGTTGGTGAGCAGCAGCTCCAGCAGATAGGCCATTCGGACTGTGTTCATCGTGGGCACAATAACGTCACAGAAGTTGGTGTCTGGAACCATGGTGAACTTTGCTGTAGCATCCAGCCACACCTCCCAGCGCACCTGAAAGATTGGAGTCTGCTTAGAGGAGCCAGTTGCATCTATCCCTTCTAGGAAAAGGAAAACTATTTCTGCTGTTTTCCCTGTCACGGCTCCCTGTGTAATAGCTCGGATTCTGATGGGAAATTCAGGTTTCCAGCCTCTCTGTTGAGTCTTGCCACCTTTACCCTTCTGTATGGCAATGCTGGGAGTGTTTGACTCGTTACTTTTGGGAGGGACAGAGCCTGAGAGTTAGAGGTTATTGCCCCAGCAGCGACACACCTGCCCTCCCTTCTGAGAACTGGGATCAAAGCAGGATGGAACACTCGTGATGTTTGCAAGAATAGGAATTCTGCCCATGCTTATCTGGGGTCCTGTCTTCCTGTTCCGTGCCATCACCCACGTTACACTCAGAGGCACATGAGGTTTTCTGCTTGTATAAGACATGGATCCCTTGTGCTGGATTGAAGCTGCAGATGAGCCTCCCAAGGCCACTACACAAACGAGATACAGGTTCTGCCAGGGATGTGCTCGAGAATACAGGAGAAAATCTACATTCCTGACCACCCCGTGTGGCCTTCCCACTGAGACCACACTGGCCCCTTCTGTTAAGCATCTGACACTCGTGTAGGGCTCTTTTCTTTCATTTCAGGAAGGGGAAGCATTTTCCCTCCCTTTTTAATTCCTTTTAGCCCAGAGTCTGGTGACTGTCAGTCAAGATGACCCTGACATGCCCTACACTGCTGTCTCTTGTGAAAAAGATGGAATATTTGTCTGCCTTGCTGCTACTCCAGACTCTGCTGCACACAGCTCTTCTGCTGTTATTCATTGCTTTCTAACACAGACAGATCTATTCATCTGAGCTTCTCCCTGTCCTCCAGCAGCCACACCTGGGCTCACTTTTCTGAGCACTGACAGAGCCACTCAGGTCTCAACTGACCAGCTCTCAGCTCAGCTGTGAAAGATCTGGTTCACAGCTCTGAAGGCAAGAAACTGCCTTCTTGATTCAATGAAAAGCTTAACTTTTATTTAAACATTCTTGTTTGCTTCCTTTAGGCCTTTCTTATTTGCTCTTGATGAGAAAATCCTACCAAATCCTGTAGGACTGTGTTGCTTCCTGGTCCCTCCTCCTAAATTACCCAGCTTGGAATTAAAAATGAAATACTTTACCTCTCTAATGACTTCCTCATCCATATCTTCTTCAGTA
Organism: Pachycephala philippinensis; assembly: GCA_013397055.1. NCBI lineage: Eukaryota > Metazoa > Chordata > Aves > Passeriformes > Pachycephala > Pachycephala philippinensis. The sequence goes on from VWZT01016807.1 coordinate 40,750, forward strand.
CTGCTAAGCCCAGCATCATCCAGTCTATAGTCATAAACCAGTCCTTCTTCTGGGAAGAGTAACCGGACCTGTGAGAATAAAGCTGTGGTGAGCCTGGCTGCCACTCAGCTGAATTCACAGGAGGATATGCACTACTTCAAGGAAGACTTTACTAATGGGATGCTACCCAGGCCAGGGGGCTCAGGTCTATCCCAGAGCTTGCTCCAGGGGTCCCTTTGAGACAGTGGCATACCAGATGCCAAGAGGAATTCTACCCAAAGCCTCCAGGCATTCAGATCTGATCCCCATTCCTCACTACTAATTCCTCTATAAAGAGAGCAGATCTGCTTTTCCTTTACTCACCCTTTCCTTTACCATCTTATCCCTGAGCCATGAGCTGAAGGCCTCACGACCTGCGGAATCTCCAGTAGCGCCCACACTCCAGATCAAGGCAAATATAAACCAAGGTTCAATCAGCTCTCCCATACGAGCAACCTTCTCCCGAGGAACTGTCTTAAATCCCTTAGAGCCAGAGACAAGCAGAAGAAAAATTCTCAGGTATAATTGAGGTACACAAACCCCAGACTCTTCTTTTTTGCTCATAATTTGCTCATAATTCTATTTAGCTTCTATGTAGTTTTTTCTAGCCAGTTTTTCACAGGCCTTGTTAATATATTCTGTGGATTAAAATTTGTTTCATTGGTGCACTTGAGAGACTCCCTTTACTGAACTAACGCCACTCAACAGGAGCTGGGAGAAGAATTTAGTCTTAGGTTTTTAATTTGAAAGTTGTCCAGCCTTCTTCAATACTAATTCTCAAAGGACCTGCAATCTGAAGTGCATCACTGCTCAGCTCTGATCTCTGCTTTCCACTCATTCTCCAATTCCCTCTGCTATAAATAAAAGTGAACCTCTGCCCTCCAGCCTGATAGGCATGGAGCTTATCTTGTGTTCCTTCAGTGGGCAGAGCATAATCCTTCCAGGTTTACCTGTGCTTTGCTGGATGTTGTATTACCTTCTGCCACATAGATGAGCTACAGCACGACCTTTCTGCACCAACATCTTGTTCTTTGGTGACTAACCCTTTCCACGACTTAGTGTCCTTAAGAGTTACAGGCACAAGTAACAGTGACAGAGGTAGCAAAATCTACCTTAATGGGAATGAAAGGCTGATACAAACATTCCAAGAGCACGAGGAGGCTTCTTGTGAGGTTACTGTCCGTTGAGGCAATTATCTCCTTCACAGAGCTTCGTACTAAGTCGATGGCCTCCTGGAAAGATAGGCAGGGACAGCTTAGTGTCACCACCCAGCACAGTTGTCAATGGTTTTACCTTCCTGTTCACCTCCATCCTGTTACGTTTAGCAGGGAGAGCGTGACTGAGAATGCTGCCATTTCCAGCTGCATCCCAAGTACCACTGTTTTGACTGGAGAAAAGCAAGTCGAACCCCTTGGTTCAGTCCTAACACCCAGAAACCTCTGGGTCTCCCTTTTGTTTCTGTGCAACAGTTACGTGCATCTTGTGCTATTAGTGCTGTTAAATGGTTTTCTCCCTTCAGAGCTTTCCTTTGCAGCTCCAGGTTCTTCATTAAAATAATGGCTTATCAGCAGAGTAGAAATAACGAGACTTGTTTGTACAACCTTCTCCCTGGAGGTATTCCACTGTAAGCTGTGGAACTGCACTAGGGATGGCTTTGTCCAGAAGATAATTTTAAAATGAAATAAAACCAACTATAATGACCAATAAGACTTAGTCACATCTACAGAGATCAGTGAGTAACCTCTATTAAAGCCACAAAATTCACAGAGAAGTTTCTGTGATAGGTATTATGCTAGTATGAAATATTCCCACAATGGCACTTAAATCCAGGCCTTGACAGGTCTGGGCTGGTTGATATTCAAGCTGACATGGAAAGGATGGAACAGAACGGTAGCTCACCTGGAGGAATCTCCTGAAGAGAGAGTCCAGCTTCTGTGAGAAGCGCTGCATGATGTCTGGCAGTGTTTTCAGCCAGCATTCAATGAAGGGCTCCAGCCCCAAAATGCTGGGTTCCAGGTAAACCATGCCACAGCGGGAGACTGTGGCAGGGGAAGCAACAGCCAGATCCTGGACTTCAAACATCATGGTCATGCACTGGAAATTATAAAAGGAAAGAAAGGATAAGGACCTGCTCAGTTTTGATACATATTTCAAAGGGAGGAAGGAGTACAGACAACAGGAAGCAAAAGCATGAGGGATGAATTACCTCTGTCATCTTGATGATTTCCCCTGAGCTGAGGCACAGCTTCTTATTGTCATCAAGTACCGTGTTCATGTTCTCAATCCACAAAGCATCCACTGGCCCATCGAACATGTACCACTTCTTGTTGGAGTCAGTGGCCACGGTTCCCCGACGAATGAGTGTGGAAAAGATCCCATCTGTCCTGAAAGGCAGGAGGAAGGCAGGGCTTGGCCCGTTCTGCTTTTGCTGAAATAAATAGCAAAGTTCCTGCCACAAAAGGCAATCTTATCCAGGTTCATGTGTCTCCCTTATCCATGAGCTGCGAAAAGGTCCACCTCATTCTTTTTTTAACTGAGACACATCTCAGCCTGACTGACACCACAAAACAATTTCTTTGGGCATTAGGATCTGGAATTAACTAAAATGTCAAGCTTCCCTTTAACATCTCTGTCCTCAGTGAAGAGTAAAGAGGCCTTGCTAGCATCCAGTTCAGGTCATAGGCAGGTTATCTGCTCTCTGTAGATGACTCTTTTTCTCTTTTTCTGAAGGTTACAGGGATAAATCCAGGCTAAAGAGAATGACCCTACTCTCTTTATAACTGAAGTTCCCCATTCTCAGCTGCCTGTGAACCTGGGTGGTGCTGGAGCTGGTGACCAGGAGAGCAGACACAAGGAATGCTGGCTGCTGACAGCAAGAATTTAATCTGTACATGGAAACCTGGAGTGTAGTTTCCATTCAGACCCTGGACTCTACTCCCACTAATTAATAATAATTTGTTATTTTTATAGTACTAGTGAATTCCAGAGTATTGTTACTGAGATCAAGGGAAAACAGTCTGTTCGAAAGCTCAGCTGATTAAAACAGATGGATTTGTCTGTAAATATATTTTACATGACTGCTGTATTTTTCTTTTTGTCACATAGACATGCCTGTGTGCTGCCCTTGGGTAGAGTCACATCATAAATAAATTGTTGAGCTTAACTGGAACTCCTATAAAATGTCCTTAAGTAAATAAGTATTGGATCCTAAGCTGGGAAGTTCTGGTCACAGCATCAGTAACGTTTACTTGCTTGCACTTTTCCTAGAGGTAGTTTCATATATATTTAGTTTCCCTCATTTTACAGAACACAATCTTTGGCTTTGCCCTGAAACAAATGCTGGTTGACAGGGCCAAAGGGAGATTCACACTGCTTCTCACATCCTAGCTTATGGACAGAGTGAGCTGCAAAGTCAACCTCAGGCCACATATAGAAACATAAGCAGTAGGACCTGGCTGTAAAGAGGGCAAGTGGGCTATTGGTTCTTGTTTCCAAACCATGTAAGCAAGCAGGAGCCCTGGCAACGGGAATGAAATGCCTCTTTATGCCTCAAAGTCATTCCTCATCACTCAAGGATACCAGAGTATTTATACAGAACAATTCAAGTGCGCAGTACAGAGGTCACTTTTCTTCAGAAGCAAAGCAAGTGTTTTTAAGCTGCTGTATCTTAGGAGCAGGGGCATGTGCTCCACAGCTATTGAATTATTGTTCTGCAGTTAATGCTGCGAGCTGAGCTGCAGGAACTGTCTGGGCATGTGCTGGCAGACGGGCCAAGAGCACAATGAGGGATGTCAGCTTAAATCGCCGTGACTGGCTATTGTAGCTTGGTGGGGATAAGGACTTGATCGCTTCTGGTTTTATGCCACCACCCCAAACGGTTCTCAGCCTTGAAGAGAAGACGCTCAAGACCAGAAAAGTGTTTTCTGTCTGTTAGAAAGGAAAGAAGGTTTTGTGCTTTACCACTCATGCGTTAGCAAGTTGAACTCTCCATAGAGCTGGCCCATTGTGATGGATTTGGGATTCAGTACAAAGTACCGGACTGCTTCGTAATTCCCACCGCTGGCTGCAGGCTGACCTTTCAGTGATGTCATTGCAGCTGCCAGGACTTCATAACTCTGCAAAAGCAGGACAGCCAGAGAGTTAGCTGCCATGGCTCCAGAACGACAAGGCCACTTGCTCTAACAGCAACTGCATTCAAAAGGCAGTGGCAAAAGAGACATAGTGAAGGGTAATATCATCGTAGGGAGATGCCTGGCTGAAATAAAAGCACAGAAATTAAGCACTCTACATGCAGGAGAGGAAGAAGTTAGATCTTCTGTGCAAGAGGCCTGAAGCACCTCAAGAGGTCAAAGTATGTCAGCCTTAGAAATCTGCAGCAGAACTAATAAGGCTCGGTCTAATCTCACAGCTCAAAAGAGTGAACCAGTAATATACCTCCCCATGGCTATAAATTTTTACTAACAGGCATCTTTGTGCCCTGACTTCTATCTGAGAGAAGCTTTAAATGCCAGTGTGGGTCTTCTGTGAAACTTAACCCTCTCATCACTAGGTAGGTGGTTTGCTGGGGCCAGCAGAGTCTCACCCATACCTTTGTCTTCCCAGAACCTGTTGGTCCCACCAGCATCAGGCCGTGACGAACCACGGTGGTCTCGTACAGCTGGATGCACTTAGTAACAAAACCTGTACAGGAACATAAAGCAGAGTGGGTCTGGGAACACATCTCTTTCCTTCTTTCCTAGGGCAGCATGCTGGACTAAAAACCCATGTCCAGAGGGAGCTTGTGGAGAGCCTTTCCCCTCACCATCAACATCCTTCAGATTCGCCTGGATGCAGGAGTTGCGGATGGCTTCTTCCAGGATGCCATAATCAACAGGTGTTTCTTTGATATTTGGAAATAAATCTGATACAATACCATTGAAGAGCTTGAGGTCATCCTGCAGGAATTTGGGTACGTTGGCATCCCTAATAGCTCGCAGGCAGATCAGCTCCTGCAAGGATTTAAGAACTCAGGACTTCAGAGGTCTTTCCTCTCGTATGAGGATGCAGAAAAGGCCCCACAAGTGTATGGCAGTGTGAAGTACATTTACCTCATCCATATCAGGATTCTCTCTTTTGAGATTGCCAGCTGTTGAGATGACAGTCTTCACAGCTCTCATCCCAAAGTCATAGTGGTCCTGAGAAAGGCACAGAGGAAACCATGTCATCAGATGGAGGACCACCATCTAAAAAGTAAACTTACGCATGCACTCAGTTAGCAGGTGAGAAAAGAAAAATGAGAGAGTTACGCCTTCAGAACAATTCCTCCTTCATTCAAGTCTGCTCTCACAATCTTTCAAGCAACTAATTACTCCTCAGCTGTACAGTCTATGAATGAGGAAGATGAGAATAAGTGCATGATGAAAAATCCTAGATAGAACAAAAAGCAGACAGGGCTGTTTGGCTCAACTGTCCTGCCACTGTAATCCTAAATATTCTTTAAGGTGAATCCAAGTCCAGCCACAGGAGCAGAAATGAGAATCAGAAAGAAGGAAGATGAAGAAAGGGTGTGGTGACCTTTTCAAGATATGCTATTACAAGGCACCAAGAAAACCATCCAGGTACTTCATGCCTGGGCTGAGAAAGTCTCACATTTAAAAAACATTCATGGACATCAGGGCATCTACCTGGGAGCTGAGCTGTTCTGACAATAGTTTGAATGTTGTGGTGATCTTCTTTGCAAGGACTTTGGCTTCATTAAACCCAAAGGAGTAGAGTGAGATCTCGGCAATCATGGAGTAATCTGGGACCATCATAGCCACAGGACGAAAGAGAGCCTGGAACAAACACATCCAACACAACGTCAAAACCCTGTTGTTTCTTGTTTTTTTCCCAGCAAACTGAAAAGGCTGAGTATCCATCCCAGACTGTTTGGAGGACACAACATGAGTGTGCCTGGCAGCTGTCACTGCAGCATCCCTGCAGACTGCAATCTGAACGGTGCCACTTCCTTACTCAAGTGTTTCAAATCTCAAAGTGATCCTAGAGACTTTCCAAAAGCCTCACACCCTAACCCTTGTCACGGACACACTGCTGGGTCCAGACAGCACCCAGCACCTGTATTGCCCCTCTTCTTCCTGTCTGTGCAGCCTGCCCTCCTCACCTTCAGGTTATCGGGCAGTTCAGTGCGCCCAGCGTACCCTGGGTTCATTGTGATGAAGACTGCACAGGATGGGACCAGTGGGATCTCTGTGCCTTCAAATATGAAGGTTTCCACCTGGAAAATAAAAATATGATCATCCTCGAAGAACAGAGCCTGACCTGCAAACTAAATAATGAAGCAGAATTTTCCAAGAGGAGAACAATAGCTTTTAGTTGTTAAATTATAAAGCACAAACACACATAGCTGCCCACAACTGTAGTGACTCAATCTGGTCCCATTGCAGGATCCAGTACTACCAGCAATATTTTTCCTTGTATAAAAAACTGGGCTCATGGAAGATTTACTGATAGGTTAATTTTTTTTTTTACTCTTGAACAGACTTCTATCCCTCTAGCTGTAAACAAACGTCTTTCCATTTATTTTGCACTAGAGATCAGACCTGAATTAATTCATGGCAAAGAGGGCAAAGAGAAACCTAAATCCTTTTTAAAGCTGTGTAGGTAGTAATTTCAGATGGGGGATAAAGTAATGCAGAAGAATTTACGGAGAGCAAGTTTCTAATTCCAAGCCAAAGTCAAGGAGATTCAGGTCTTAACCCTTCTGGGCCTCCAGAGAACAAAGCAGAGGCTGGCTGCTAGACTGGCTGACAGCTGAATCTCCATTAAAGCCAACAATTCGTAACAATTCACTTTACAATGCAGCTCTCTGTGTGCACGAATATGCATTTTTCTGCACGTGCTGGGTTTTCTGAATCCACCAAAGCTTGGTTAACACATTTAGACAAATTTGGTGCTGAGCAACTCATGGCAGAGCACTGGCTGCCTTTATCACAGCTCCAATTTTTATCAGCTCAGTGGATCTGTATCAGAGTGTCTCCCACACCAAAGTCTGCTGGCACTACAGCACAAGCTAAGAGGTACTTCAGCCTGTGAGAGTGTGGGTAACTCTGTCAGCATAGACTGGGGTGAAGTTAAAAATTCCCCCGAGGATGTTGACTGTGTAATGGACTGATATAATGTGCCATAGTTAGGACATTGTTCAAACCTCTCCTCAAGGATGCCTGTTCAAGTTGCCCCTGAGCAGTGAAGCTTGTCCTCCATGAAGGAGTGTGCAGAGACAAGGACTTGCCTGAACTAGCTCAAGTGGAGACTTTTTTTGCCTGCCTTTGCATCCACATGTTCCTTACATACCCTCTGCTGCTGTGCTTTCTGGATGGTTGTGATCTGCTGGGCCACCACAGACAGCACCTCGATATCGATGCGGTTGAACTCATCGAAGCAAGCCCAGGCACCAGAGCTGGGCAAGGAGGGAACAATGAAGGGAGTCAGGAACACCACACGGGAGCAAACTTGCAGTCAAAAGTTCAGCTAGATCTAGAAATTATATATCCACATACTGGGGAGGCAGAACAGAGACTAGAGTGAACACAAAAGAGCCCTGATGTCCCATGGCAAACAGTGCCACAGCCACAGTGTCCTGCTTCAGTGGACACCCTGACTGTGCATCCCAGGCCATGTGATGAGCGACCATGGCAGTATCTGATCCTAGAGCCTGGGACAGATTCTGCATGTTATAGATTTGAGCTTTAAAGAGGTGTCATGTTGAATTCCTGGTTTGTACCTGAGCTGTAAGTCTAAGTTAGCTAAATACACTTTAGTAACTCTTAAGTCCATTTTTCAGAGTTTAGAAAACTGTGTATAAAACTGGAAGCATGCATATGAGGAAGGTGATCTTCCCACAAGGCATGGCTTAAGAAAGAAGTTAAATTACTTACAAAGAAAACATCTGAGAAAAGAATATCAGCTTTTGTTGGAGTAACTAATTCAGATTCACCAGTGTGCAACAGACTAATTGGACCAGCTCTGTTTGAACTGTAGAGAAGAGAGAAGCCTCTCTGAGAGGATCCCTCAGGGCTTACAGCAGTCTCTCTTGGCTGCTCAATTTTGAATGCTCTCAGCAGATTCTCTTCTTCTTAAGATTAAGCAGCTTGTGGGCTGAATCTCAGCCCAACATGTATGATATTAAAATAAAGGCCAAAGCTGCAAACATTTGCACAGGTGGATTAGTGCATTGTGGATTAGAGCAAAGCATTTTAATTTTGCCTTAAATTAACAAGGATCTCCTTTTATCTCTCTTTTTTTAATTGGATCAACTGTCCCTCTTTTCTGGCTGGAATTTCTTAACCTTGCTCATTCTGGAACTCAGTAACCCCCTTGCTAGGGCTTTGCTTGTTCTTTTGGGCTGCTATGAAAAATACCCACCAATTCCCAGTGTGCAGCATCCCTGTACCCTACCCACTCCTCAATAATGACACTCAGCATTTCACTGTACCTGGCTAGTCCCTTAAAAAACTTGCCCATTGCCATAAAGTCGAGTTGGTCAGAGCAGTTGAACACTACGGTCTGGATTGCCAGTGCTTTGCCCAGGTCTTTTGTTGTTTCTGTTTTGCCTGTTCCTGCTGGTCCTGCAGGTGCTCCTCCAAATTTCAGGTGCAGGGCTCCTGTAAGTGTCAGATAACACCTACAACAAAGAAGAGACCAGATGATGAAAAAAAACACATTTGTACTACTGATTTCGCCAAGGAGACATATGATCTATCCAGCTGGAGACAAGGAGGAATCCATCATTCATTATTCTACAAAACTGCTTAGATATGCAGCATTCTGCAAAGGAGTTAGAGCTATGTGGCCTTGATTAGTATTCATAGGGGCCTGCATGGATAAATCCTTCTGCCACTGGCTACAAATTCATTCTCTGGAAAAAGGACAGTTACAAAAGGGTAAAACTATTATTTCTGCTGCATATTCTAGAGTAGTAGCTGCTACCTTCTGGTTTCTAGAAGAGTTCCTTAGCTATCAGGTGGGCATTTTATATGAGTCAGAGCACTACATTAAGAATTAGGAGAGTGAAAGCAATCAGTCTGAGCAGTGATCATTAGAAATACAGTAGCAGCCAATGCCAGGGTGCTCCTGTGCACTCGTCTCAGGTAGTCCTTTACTGCTCAAATGGATTCTATTTACATACATTAAGCTGTAACACCTGCACGGTCAGATCCTTGGTTTAATCCTGTTCATCCAGAAGTAAAAAAACAAAGAAAAGAGAAAAAAGGTGCATTTATTACCCAGAAAACAACGTCTTTACCTGTCAGTGAGGGGCGTGATAACCAGACGGCCAGTGTTGCCCAGATACTCATAGCCATAGATAAACTCAGCATTGACTGCTCTGATGTACAGGTCTCCCCTCGTCCAGTAGTATCTAATGATGAGTGAACGTGACATCAGAAAGATAAACACTGCCTGGCAGACAAAACAGCAGCTCAACAGATTGCAGCCTGCAGGTTTGGGGACCTGCATGTTAAGGGATTTCCCTCTCGAGAGCAGAAAGGATAAGGTAACACAGCAGGGTGGACAGGAGTTCTCACAGGACCTGGGATCAAGCATTGCACCCCTTGGGCATGAACACAGCTTTTCACAGTGAAACATCATTGTATGGGTTAGTTTATATTGCCAAAGAGAATGCCTTTAAAACTAGATCTGTCTCAAACTCCTGTTTCCCTTTGTCATGGACACAGCTGATGGGCAAGGAGAATGGAGACTGGCCAGGGAGGCCAGGGGAGCTTTAACAGCTGTGCTCTCTAACCTGAGCTGGGAGATCCACTCAAAATCGTTCATGCTCGTTACATTCTCCTCAACCAGCCTTGCTGCAACATCCTTGGCATGCACCTCGATCACAATGAGAGCTGACAACACTGCTCGCTGCATCTTGGACAGCCTCCCACGGACCAGGGCCACCAAATCTCCCAGCTGGGGAAGGAAAGGGAAGTACCCTGAAGCAATCCATTCTGTACCAACACACTGCAATCAAACTCAGGGCATGCTAAATCTCAGATCATAGGCTGTGCTCAGGCAACTTCTGCCTCTTCTCTTGTCAGAAGTACAAATGATTGCTCAGAAAGCAAATCCTACTCATGACTGGCTCAGAGCTGAGTTTTGCCTACACCATTACTATGTTCAGGTGAAAAGAAAGAGTTAGAGCCACCATGAAGTGCAGAGCTAATAACTCTCAGGTATTAGGTGTGATTAGATGCACAGAACTGATTTGAAGGATGCAGTTTCTTCCACTGTCCATCACTTCAGTTCTTCACCTTTGGCTTCTTGGGTAAACCTGGAGAAGTTATCTTTCACCTTGTCATAATGTTCAGGTGGTGATCATATTATCAATCCTGTATATCATTTGAGGTTTATTATGACAAATATCCAAATGATTAAGAAGATAACCTAGTTTTTCACCTGTTTTGAACAGTGCTATGCAAAAATGTGTCTCTGTTTCCCCAACAGTATTGTCCTAGCTGTATTTATAACCTGTCTGAGGTCTGATGATTGCAAAGTCTCCATCTGGCAAAATCTCACTCTTTGATTCATTTTCATACCTGAGCACTCAGCTGTGGATAAAGCCTGCTGGACAAATCTCCAGCTTCCAGAGCTTCAGACACTTCCTTTGTCCAGAAAATCTGGCAGCCAGCAATGACCACTTGGCCAGGCCATTGCAAGACCCATGCGGTACGTGGAGTCTTAAAACAGAAAAAAAACAGGTGTGAGAAAGGGGGGAAGAAAGGTGATGAGACAATTATTTATTTATTTCTTTATTTCTATGTCCTCTTGCTCTGAGATGCATGATTTACAAATAAGCACTGAATTCTCGTGTAAGAGGCTTTCCTTTTTTTCCCCCTCCAGCTGCTGTGAAGAAATCTTCAGGCACAGGCTCTCTGGCCACTGGGTACAGCAGGTACCTACTCTCCACTATGCCACCTGCAGTAACCAGTTACATGTAGCCAGCAGCAGGTGAAGAGCAGGAATCTGTGACCCAAAAGAATGTTTCCCCTCCTCTGGTCTGTTCTAACTTTCCTACTTTCAAATTTTCAGTCTGAATTTAAAAAAAAAAGTAACAGAAATATCTAAGGCCTTTTTATTTTTCAGCCTTTCTCCCTCCCTAGGTTAGAAATTTCAATTTTACACCAGCATAGCTTTTATACAGAAACCAGAGCCAAGAGGCATCCCCTATGCACTGACTGAAACCAACAGTTCATGTGCCTTGATTACTTTTACCAGCCCCTAGCACACTGTGGGAGGCATGAGAGCTGAAGCAGAAGATCCTTACAAAGAGGAAGGAGTGTGGAGAGATGAACAGATATGGATTCACACAGGGTTGTTCTGTGCTATAGGAAAGCTGTGAGGGAGTGTGCAGGGTTTGCATTCTGCTGGACCATGAGCTTCTTGCTCAGCCGCCCATTCTGCACTTACAGGCACACAGCTGGATTAAAGGCTCTATTTCAAAAGTGGAATAGAATAGAATATTCTAGTAGAATACATCCCAAGTTCATCAGCCCCATCTCTGGTGACCTCTGTGGCAAGCCTGGAACCAACACATCAGAGACCTGCCAGTCTGTGACAAAATTCGTACCTCTGGATAAACACCAATTGATTTTTCTATGTTGTCCCGAACACTGGCCTTCATGGATTTCTCCACTTCCAGCAGCCAGTCCTCCACATTCTCACTGGGATAGATGGGAGTAAACAGCTTCACCTCTTCTCCTTCACCAGAGTACATGTGCGTGATCTGTAGGTCTTCCTGGAACATCAGCTAATGGAGGAAGCACAACAGGAGATGTGAGTGGAGGATTTCCTTTCTATCCCTGCCTTCCTGCCCCTGGGGGACAGCCAGCCTATACCAGTGTTTGCTCATTATAATCCTGCTGCCAAACTTGGTTGCCAGTAGTGATAATAAAGTGTGCAAGAGACGTGCAAAATGACCTCTCCGAATAATGGAAAATGATTGTAAGAAAACAAGAGATTCACATCGCTGGTGTGACTTGAGTGAAGCAAATCAAATTATAGCTAGGATGAACACTTCTCATTGCCTGTCTAGGATTCAGACCCTTGACTCCCGCTCAATTCTGTAGATTCAAATCATTTCCCTTGATGTCACAGTGCCTGGCTTTAAGAGTAAAATTTTAACAGCTTCTCCGGTGCCCCAGCATATCACTGAAAGTCCCCTTATTTATTCCAATGGCTTTGCACCAGGTTTCCAGTTCAATTTCCTTTCTATTTTTCCAAACTAATGACTAGGAGATTGGTTTTACTGTCTGAGTATTGTGGTGGTTCGAGCTGTGACTAGCTATGGAGTCTGAAGTCTATTAGGAATAACAAAGAGGAAAAATAGCCAGGTTAACTCCAGCTCCTAAGCAGGGATGAAGGCAGAAACTTAATTCAACTCAGGCTTGTTCAGTCCTTGTCCCTTCTGGGGCTGTCAGCAAGAGTGGGATTCCATCCTAACCAGGTGCCTGCAAGTAGACAGCTAAGTCAGAGCTATTTCTCTTGGCCTTCATGGTGGGATGGACACACACCTCCAGAGGGAGCGTCCTCTCCTCCTAGGATGGATATCTAAGTGAATTTCTCTGAGTCACCCTTTGCAGTTGCCTATTTCCCCCCACTGTCTGAAGGACAACTAAGGGTACCCAGTTCATGGGCAGATGCCTGGCTTTGAAACGTCTAAAGTGAGGTTGCTGGAATCCCACTTCAGGACAGGCAGCACCTTACAATGCCTACATACAGTCACAGGTTCCCAGGAGATACATTTCCAAACAGCAGAATGTGAACATTCCTCCAGACCTCAGAAAGCCTCCAAGTTCCCAAGACACAGTTTTCCAAAGGTGGGCCAAGCCACTCGTGTGCTTGCTTTGCCTACCCGTGCAATGTTCTCGAAGCACTTGTGGAGGTGAGGTTGTACAGCAGTGGGGTCTTTTGTCTGAGACAGTATCTCCAGCAGCTCATCATCTGAAAGGAAGTAGAACCTACAAACACAGAGAGAGGCATGAGGAGAGGCTCTGTTTACTGCAGCAGCAAGGGCTAAGTTCTGGCATGATGGGGAACAAGCTTTTTGCTAAAGACACCATTTCTGGCTGCTCACTGATCTCTTTGTATTTGTGTAGCTGAGCAGCCACCATCCAGCCACCTCCCTTTCTGCAGAGACAGACTTCTGCAGAAGTCAGTTACTTCCAAACAAAGAGGGTTTAAATGAGTATCAATAAATAGAAGTCTTCCTTCAGGAATAAGAGACAAAGTTACTTGGAGGTTTTCATTTTACCCCCACTCTTTCTACACGAATCCTCCTGAGGCACAGATATGGAACAATGCTAGCAGACTGCCCTTAACTCACCACATTTGTGTGTGCCTGTTTTCTCCCCATCAGATGGCAGCATTGAAAGGCACAGCTTTGCTTATGTTTGCAGGCCATGAATAAATCCTAAGCTTAGATCGTTTTGCTCTTTCTTGGCAGAATGAACTGCAGTGAGCCTCTCCTTTCATGTTTTCTGAACCATGGAGTGTGAGCTAGCCCAGTGAAATTTGGGGTTACCTGGGAAAAGCAGCTCTTTTTGTCTCCAGATATTCACTCAGCCCTTTCTGCACAAGTTCAAGCAGTTTATTACAATTTTGCAGCTTCTTCAGTAGCTCTTGATCAGGGCACAAAGAAATCACCTAAAACAGAATGTGTAATACAGAGGAAGCATCAGTATTCTGAGCATGTGGGAGATAAGGCAATGGAGATAATTGGGTAGCCCAGTGATGTTACTGATAGGATTTAAATGACTCATTCGCAGGAATTCTCAGGGATCTGGAGAGCTGTAAGCTTTGTGGGCAAGGAGGGTAAACAGCCCTTATGGAGACAAGCACATTTCTGGGTTCCCCTAAATACCAACATTTGTAATATGGAATAAAAGTGGTGAAGGAGTCCTGGGAAGTGGAGACTGGAGAATAGAGGAGAGCAGAGCACTGCTACCAGGACACAAAAATAGGCAAAAACAGTGGTTCTAAAAAACTCAGAGAGTCAGTCTTGAGGAGGAATTGAAGGAGTTACCTTATGGATTACAACCACAGCAGGATACAAAAGACATAGGAGACAGGGAGTCTGTGTGTTGAGGAGGAGGAATCTGGTGGGGTGGAAGACACTACAGGGAATGAGTCTGTCCTTTCAGACACCAGAACGAAAGGCCAAGTTCCAAGAGAATAAATGCAGCACAATGCCCTGGGCAAGGCTACATGGTTAATACAGTGCTGCTCATGTCCACACCATTGTGAAAACAACGACTCAAAGGCACAGTCCTTGTGTGAGCACAGCTCCAAGGTGTTTGAGATACCTGCACTGGCTTTCATCAAGGCACATACCTCAGGGTTTGCATGAGCATTCTTCATGATATGCCTCCAATCCTTATCCATGGTGTTGTAGCGCTGGCTTTCCACTGGGAGCTGTCTTTTGATGTCCTCTGATCTAAAGATTGGCTCCAAGTAGAGCCAAGAACGCTGACAGTTCAGCCACTCCTCCAGGACATCCTAGTGAGAAGCAAGAAAAGCATATTAGGACATCATGCTATGAACCTGTTCAACAAAACCATTCAAACTGTGCACCAGAACGGGTTTAGAAAAACAAGGAAGGAAAAAAAAGAGGTGATGCTGCAGTTAGACCTTCCACACTTCTAAAAATCTACCTACAGTGTCAGGAGCTGGAATTTCCTTTCCAAATAATTAACAACTTGCTAGCACTCCCCTTTCCAAAAGTTTTGGAACTTTTCTCCTGCAACACTGCTATTTTACTGTCAGAGTCTTGCTGGGTGCTCGGGGTTTGATGAGCAAGTGCTGGCACAGTCTGCCAGGTCCTGCTCAAACAGCAGTCTTCCACGTGCTTTCCTACATTGGGATGTGACTGATTAGTGTGGATTTCACAGGGTCTGTAAGAATCTGTGAAGTCCACTGAATACAGTATGATTTAGAGAGACCAGTAACACTATTCACAGCAATGGGCAAGTTCTGGACCCACCAAAACGTGTCACAACAGGCAGCAAAAGGGCTGCATTACTTTCCTAGAGTCAGAGAGCTTTCACAGGCCCTGTTCTTACCTAAACAGTGATACTCTCTTGATAATTGTCCTTCCAGTTCCCTAGCAGCAACTGCACAGTGTCCACATTCAGGCATGGCAGCCCAGCCCAGCTGCCTGCCTTCACCACATGTGTGTGGGTAAAAACCAGTACCTGTGTCATCTTCAGCTTGTTTTCCCACAAGTTCATCCTTTCCTCAAAAGGTTTCTTGAAGGGTGAGAAAGACATGCTCTGAACCAGGACAATATGATCATCCAGGAGCTGAGAAATGTCGTCGGTGCTTTTCAGAATATAGGTATTCGTATCTTTGTAAAGCATCACAATGAATGCAACAGATTTCCATTCATTCTCTACCTTGTTGAGTGCCTGGAACAGAGGGACAAACAATTTAATTTTCAGATACAACCTGTGCAAATGGTTATCCCAGCTTCCACAACTGTCTAATGCCACTCTCTAGAAAATGACAGATTCCGCTCTTGGATTCCACTGGAAACTGCAGCTGTATTTTATGTATGACACAGTCAGCAACAGCACATTTCCTCTGCATTGCCCACAGGTTCAACACCTCAACACCGGTACTGAAATTAACACCTTGAGGGAAAAAAATGGCAATTTCACCTCCAGGCCTGTTTATGCTCCAGATGCACAGAGGCTGCCAGCAAAGGGCTTATTAACGACAATGATTAATGACAGCTTTGTCAAAAGGGGAGCTATCCATTGGGAACTCGCCTGAGATTCCAGAGAACAAGAGGTGCCAGAAGGTCAAGACCATCTTAGATCACACCTGAACTGATGAACTGAAGCTGAAAGACCATCTAACCTATGAATCTCCAGAGCTAGAAAGTTCTCCCTGCACGTTTACTGGTTTAAAGGATTTGCCATCTCTGTTTCCAGTCACAGCTAATCCCCCTGACGTACCATTTGAACGGCAGAGTGCAGACAATCAATTTATTTTAACTTAACCAGTCACTAATCCCATAGTGAGGAGTGAGACCCAAGCAGCAGATCAACATAAGGCAGTGCTGTTAATGGCACAAGCGAAATTCTGCACAAGATAGAATAAGTTCTTTTAGGGTGTCAACCCAGTTGTGTGGCCATTGCTCCCTTCTGTAAGGACAGCAACCTTTTCATTTGTGCTGCAGAACGTGTCTAACGCTCTGGGACAACAGGAACATCACCCAAGGCAATGACTGCCTGCTCAACAGGAACCTATTCGAGAAGCAAGCAGAGACACAGCAAGCCCTCTCTGCTCACACTTTCAATGGCGTATTCCTTGCTGGCTGTCTCAGCTACTTTGAGAATACTCTCCATGTGGTCCTGCAGGTTCAATTCCAGGCAGCGACCAAATGTCATGCTGGGTTCTAGCTCGACATCGGCCTTAATCTGGTTGGACAGCATCTCCCAGTGCCGGCTCCTCATCCCGGGATTGCGCAGCCCTTGAATTAAGGGCACATATTGTTTGAAATCGTCCATCTTGTCTCGGAATTCCATGGCGACACCCTGGCAGTCTGTCAGGGAGAAAAACAGAACAACATCAGCAACAGCAGCGTGTGAGGAAGTTGCCTTAAGGAACTTCTAGATGCTGTCTAAAGCCTGATGTGCATGTAGTCACACAGTATGGGGTAGGTAAGCAGCAGGAGAGAGCACTGGGAAATGCAGGTTGAACTAAGGAGGATTTGAAGGCTCTCTCTGTATGGCCACTAAGCCAGGATTCAAGCCTGCTCCCAGAAGCAGATCTGCCTATTATCAAAAGCCTGTTACAGGCAAGCCCATGCTAAACAGAAGTGTGCCTTAGGCTAGAGCTCACCAGGAGAAGAGAAGCAGACAAATTTAACTCCTTGATATGGACTGAAGCATGATCATCTGCCAGTAGATACTTTAGAAATTCCAGTCATCATTTCGAGATATTAACTTCTTAACAAGACTGCATTTTAAATTATCTCACACCACAGCTCAGGTCATCCTCAATACAAGATGGACACTAAGGAGCTAGAAGCAGGCTGGGATCCCAGCCAGCTCTGGAAATGGAAACTGTGCAGGACAGGCCCTGCCAGCCTATGGCCATGCTAGAGACAAATGTACTTCTGCCTCATAGGCAGGACAAAGTGAGGGAAAGGGCTTTTCTCTCTGGGGGCACCCTAGAAAGTCTCTGCACTGTTCACATCCTGCCCTTTTTTCAGCTTCTGCTACTGTGAGTAAAATAATGGGTAGGTAAAGAACATGGGACTTGCTTCCTTTCCAAAATCTGGCTACTGCTCGTGCCTCCTTTTACTGCACCCTGCATGGTTGCACTGCACACTCACAGAAAGGATGTGACCACCTCACGCTCCCTGCTGGGGATATGCAAATGCAAATCAGACTCAAGGACAAAACAAATATATTACCAGGTACCAGAGAATATTGCAATGAACATAAGCAGGTATTCTTAGTATTTCTGTTTATCATAATGATTCATAGTTACTCATGCATCCACTCATCACCTCCTCCATTGGGGCTGATTCATGGCATTGTTTAAGAGCAAGTTCAAGTTAAAAAGGATGAATCAAAAATCACCCACAGCAAAATATATTTCAATCTAAGCCATCTGGCAGGAGATTTTAGAATTAGCTCTAAAGAATGACCAACACATCTCTGAGAATCAGGGAATGGCAAGTTAAGCTACAACTGAAGCCTCAATTTCAGCTTTATTAGGAGAAATGGTCAAAAGATCTTCATGTGAATTGCAAGGGCTGAGTGCAGTCATCTAAATTTCATACACATTCAGGCAAGAAGGAAAATTGTTATTATATTGCAGAGACCATTTCCAGATTTTGCAATTTCATTTTATTCATAACAAAATCAAGACCTCTTCTGGCTTTCCATTAAATGCATTGGCCAATAAAGAAAATAAGACTGGCCAAGAAAACAGCACCTGCAAGACCCAGATTCAAGTTCCCTTGCTGCCTGACTTGCACGAGGGCTTAAACCCACATGTCTAGCCAGTGGGCTATATAGTAACTCTCTGTGACTAGCCTGGATTATTGCAATATATATATGAGTGAATATATATATATATACGAGTGAATACTAACTGCAACATCAGAGGGTGGCTTTTATTTCAGTCCTGTCTTGGGAATTAGGCATAAAAGGGATTTGCAGCCTGGTCGTTTCCATGCCAAACTGGTACTTGAAGCATCTAACTAGTATCTAGATGTGAATCATCATAGTTTCAGGGGAAAAAAAAAGTGGAAAATAACTTTGCTAGCATTTTCCCAGCTGTCTCTAATAAACACGTGACATCTCGACAATCCCTGTTTGGAGCACTCCGTGACATGCCTCACATCAAAATGCTGATGTGCACCAACTTCCTTTCCCCAGACTGTGCATCTACCTGGTGAATCCTTGAACTGCTTCACGCATCTCTGCATTGTCTTAACGGAGTCATTGACGTTCTTTTCTAGCTCCTCTGCCTCAATTTTAAGGAGAGAATCATTCATCCAGCTCTCATTCCACTTTATCCAGTCTGACACTGTAGTCCAGAGATCATAGTATGGCTGGAATTCCTTAAGCATCTTGGACAGTCCACTGTACTTTAGAAAGAGATTAAAAACAACATAAGCAACAAGTGTATTCACCTCCAAATGACAGCTTACATGTCAGAAGGCCAAAAAAGCCCACCTCTTTTTTGAATCGGAAGCCAGCAATGAGAAAAGATGTATTCCAAGAGGATATATCAGACTACCTTCTCCTGGGCCAACAATATGTATTCCAAGGGAGAGCAACCAGCAGAGCTGGGCTTGACACATTCAGGCCAACATACATCCAGTGGAGCTGTGCCTGCACTGTGTGTGTGGCATGGAAAGCACTCTCTTCACTTGCCTCTACCAAGCTCTCCTGCAGA
This sequence comes from Pachycephala philippinensis, assembly GCA_013397055.1. Lineage (NCBI taxonomy): Eukaryota > Metazoa > Chordata > Aves > Passeriformes > Pachycephala > Pachycephala philippinensis. Next base: position 59,716 of record VWZT01016807.1, read on the forward strand.
ATGAGGAGATTTTGATGGACAGGCCACACGATCAGTGTGACAATCAGTGAAAGCAGGCAGCACACATCATATCAAAACTTGGCTCCTTACAGGGAAGGAGAAGTAACCATAGACTGAAGGGTAGGAAAGGATCATCATGTGAACTCCACTTCTGGTCTGCAGCCAGACTTGGCTGGATGTGGATGACAATGACTCATTGGCAGCTGAGCAGCTACAAGCAAAATGGGTGTTTGCAACTATATAAACTGTTGCCTTAGGAGAACACCACGCTCCAAGCCCAGCCAGCTGCCAGCACCCGCTATGCAACCACTCATTCTCACCTATAGACCTGCAGCAACAGCCTCAGAGCAATGGATGCATCCTAACTGCTGCTTCAAGACCTTCCTCAACCAATTCCTCCTCATGAACATCCCTCAGATCTCACTGTGGGCATCCAAAGTCTTTCACAGAAGTGGAAATATCAGACCCTGAACAGCCTTCCACATTCACCTGGGATCAGCTCCTCTGCAGCCCAGTGGAGCAATGAAGCAGTGTAGTCATTCTACAGGACTGAGGAGCAGTTCCCCAAATAAACCAAAACAGCACAAAGGATTCCTTCCTGAGGAACTGTGTCTCATTATTTGCTCTACCTACCACCTAGAAATCCCCCCAAAGACCAGAGTCTTGTGTACAGGACCTGACACTTACATCAGTAACTTTCATGCCAAAGAGTCGTTCCCTGTTGTTGTAGAGAACTCCCATTTCCTGAAGCTCCTTCAGCTTCTTCCGGACACCCCTTGCATCGTTAGCCAGCTCATGGGCTTGGTTAACATCTGACTGGACAGAAAATCCACCTACAGTCAGCTGGAAGAGAAAAGGCAGGCGTAAATCGGGACTCTGAAGCTGAGTGCTGCTTCTAGAGATCTCAGCTTCCTGGTGTGCTCTGTGTTACATTCAAAGGCAAGACTTTTATGTCCACAATTTCACCTCCCGCAAACCAATTCCACTTCTGTTTAGACCACGATGAAAGTGGTGAGGAGAAGCAACAGTCACTGGTCAGGTGGAGGAAACTGCAAAGGTGATGACCACCTGCTTGTCTTCTTTGTGACAATAGTGAATCCCCAAGGTATAGGAACAATAAGTCTGTACCCAAATTTGATGCTGAATTTATACTGTTATTTGCTACTGTGTCTGTAAAGTGCAAATGATAGCTCTACTAGTCACTCAGTTTGTTTCCAAAAATTGTTTAACAACACATATCTAGAGCTTCTCTAATAAATTTTGTGGTTTGTTTTGGTGGCTTGGGTTTCTTTGTTTGGTTTGGATTTTGTTTCGGTATTTTGTGTGGGTTTGTTTTTTATTTGTTTGGGTTTTTTGATCCAGTGTTGGGGTATTATCGTTTTGGGAACCTGTTTCCAAGATAATCTAGGTCAATGATTACACCTTTCTAAAACGGCTTTTTTCCCCTGAATTTAAGCGTTTCTGAGGAAAAAATAAAATTCAGACTGTTTTAGCAGACACCAGACGTATCTCAGCTTCAAAACTCTGCAATTATTTCAGGGTCTTTTCCCACAAGATGAGTTCCATGGCTGAATGCTGTATTTTCCCCCTTGATGGCAGCGCATCATAGGAGATGCTCTGCAGGGAACTGAGTACACAAGAAAGAAAAAGGAGGTGCCCGGGTTGCCCGAGCACCAAGAACAGGAACACTGTATAAACACCTTCTCAATGAAAAATGAGTATTTCTGCAGAGCATTGTCTTTCACACAAAAAAGGAAACTCTTAATCAAAAGCCAACAAAAAACCAAGGCAGGGTGTGTTAATATTTGACCTACACATTCACCTCAAAATTGATCTGAGTAAAATCTCATCTGAAAGTTCCCCTCCTGGCTGAGCACAAGAGCTTCAAGACCCCCTTCTGTGGACAGTTCATTGTCAGGGGCTTAATACCTGCATTTCATCCATTTGGTCTTGAAATGCCTTCTGATCCAAAATCTGCATTTTGCGAAATCTTTCTTCATCTTCTATGTGCTGGAGCCGAACGGCCTCTGAGTCCATAGCCATTTTTGCTGGCCAGTAACTGGCAGTCCACCTGCACTCACATGATACAAGAAAACAAACAGGAAAAAAAAATAGGAGAAAGAGACAAGCTTTTTGAGCATATGTTTGAAATGCTGAAAATAACAGAATGAGAAAGCCAAATCCCACCAAACAAGGAAGCTTTACAACAACAGAAACACATGTGGTTTCAACAAAACATTTTTTTCCAGCTTGTCTTGTTGATATGCAGTCCTTGTGACTAGGCTATTCAGCTGGAGAGAGCTGGGGAGAAGTGGAGGGCCTTTTTAAAAGGAACAAATCCACTACGTTGCTGAAAAGCTAGGAGACAGCAAAATAACAGTTGGCATCCAGAGGGAATGCCTGTCTTTGAATGTATTTGCAAGGAACTGAAAAAAATGGGGTCAGAGTCTCGGCTTATGGCTTTTCAGGGCTACTGAAAAAGCCAGTCTCCTGTTAAGCAGGGCAGCGAGGGGCCAGCGTAACCCAGATACAGGGGAAGCCCTGGCTTCTGCAGAGTGCCCTGGGGAGAGCGTTGTAGATCCAGGAAAGGCTGCACAAAGTGGCTGCTCATGCCAAGGCAGGTTTCTGGGTTCTTGCCCAGCCAGAGCCCACCCATTACTGCCTCCATTTGGACCCCCAGCCTGCGTGCAATGCCAGCTACAAGGTTTGCACATTACACTGCAGCTCACACCCCTCCCAGCACCTGGGGATGCAGCCATCTCCTGCTGGTCCTGCCTGTGGCAGGTCTGGACAGCAGGAATACAGCCACGCCTGCTCTGAGCTGGCCTGGGGCTGAGCTGCTTTCCTGCAGCTTCTGTGGGGTTTTTGCACCTTGCACCCCATGTTTCTAGTTTCAGAAGCACTCTGCAGAGACTCACTCAGGTTGCAGACATACTGGACCAAGTACATGTCATAAGAGAAGTGCTTCTGGGCTAAGCAAGCTTTGGAAGCCTTGTAGCTGTGTTTGTGAGCTGACTCTGCTATTGGGGCATAGTCAGGCCACAATCTGAATAATAAAACTAAGAGGAGGCTGCTTGGAGAAGAACTGCAGTAATAATAAAGGTTCAAATTCTTTCCTAGTCCTAAGGAAACCCTGGGAATGTTTCTGTCTTGGAAGTGTTCATTTAGTTTCACACAGACTAAACTGTGCACTTTGAGACCTTGCAAGTATCTCAAAAAAACCCCCAAAAACAGGAAAAAAAAAAAAAAAACCCAAAAACCACCCACCACCCAGAGAAAAGGGCTTTACTATGTTAAACAGGTTAATAGCTACCAGTTTGCCTTGCCCCAGGCCAGAATGCAGCATGAATTCACACTTCTTGTCTACAAACTTCATTTCAAGAATTCAGTGCTCATACAGCCTGAGAGACACTTAAAAGTTCTGCAGGAGCCCTTGATAGACACATGGCCCCTGAAGCACTGAGAATGGTAATTGCTGCAAAGAGTCCCACTTTGGCACTGGGGGAAATGCCTTGTGCTCACTTGTCAGTGAAATCTTCGTCAGTAAGACTGTAAAGGAAGTCGTCCATGACCTTGTAATCTTCCATGACTTCCTCAATCAGTTGCTGCACAGGGTGAGAGAAAGAGACAAAAAGTAGACACCTTTAGACCATGCTGATTCCAAGTCTCTGGTGTACACCTCATTTTCATGAGGTGCTTTTGAAGAGCGTTAGTCACACAAGCTTAACGTGATGTGGGCTGCTTCTGTGCTGTGTGAACAGTGGGAATGGATTTACAACCCCTTGTTCTGTGAATGATCATGCCATCATCATCCTCTGTTCTCTGGGAATGAAAAGAAGTGTGACCTAGTGGATAAAGTGCTGGACAGAAATCGAGTGTTTTAGGTTATCCTCCAGGTTCCCTCATTGGCATGGACAAGTCAGCTTACAGCTTGATGCCTTTGTTCCCCATTTGTTCAGCTGGGAAAAGACTTGCACTTCAAATAACTTTGAAATAACTCGGTACTGAAATGTCCTATTAGAAAAAAATGTATTAACAGCAATTTGAGCACTGGGTAACAGAAAGATTTTCTTGAAAACAGCACTCATTTTTAGAAGATAGCTGTTCAGTACACAAATGCAGAATGGATCATGAAGGCAGCAAAATACATACGTAAGTATTTTAGGCAAGGTTTTTAACTGCTATTTTGTTTTGCAAAGATATTTAAATTCGTGATATGTGCATTTAAAAATACAAATCTTAGGAATTATAAAAATACAAAGCCAGGAATCTCATGGCATTGCACGCAGAGACATGCAAGTAAAAAAAAATGGAGTTCTGCTTCTGAGACACCACATATTACATTGACAAATTTCCTCCTCACTTCCCTTGATGTCCCTGTCCAAAGGAGAGCCTGCCCTACCTGCTGCACTGCCAGCTGCTCGGGCACTCCCTTCAGCCAGTCCCGCAGCTCGGTCAGCTCCTCGATGTTCTTTGGTTTCTCGTGCATTTTGACGCTGACAGTTTCATATGCCTCACAGATCTGCAGCAAAGACCATCAAAAAGTCACTAATTGCTACTAGGCAAACTGGAAAACCTGCCATGATCCACCCACTTCCCATTCTGAAGGTGGTCTACGTTATGAGTACACAGCCCTATTCTGTTTTTTCCTTTTCACAGTCTTTTCCCATCTATCTCATTTGAGCTCAAACTGAATGAGACTGCCAAAAAAAGAGGAAGAGGAACTGCAGGTATGTAGTGGAAATGGTGATAATAACAGATTTAGACAACCAGCTGGCAGAGACAATTCCCCATATTCCAGTTATCCTCAGAGCAAGCAGAAGGACTTTCCAGTTGTCTACTAGAGAGATCTTTTCAATCCACCAACACACTTTTGTAAGATGGCAAGGTCTTGAAGAATTTAATCTCAAGAGCTACAGCTTTCAGGCATGTAATTTATTAAGTATATTCAATAGTTGATTTGGTTGAGTTTGCATATGTCCCCTATAATTTTAATTTTAAATAATCAGCCCAGTGAGATCTTTAAAATATCCTCATTAATGTGGCCTTTCGGCCATTTTACAAAAACACAGCAACTTCAAAAGCAGAAGGACAAGACAAGACACAGACAGATAATCCACTGTACCAGGTAACTTACTTTCTGCACCTGTGAATGGAGGGTTTTAGCCAGCATGTCCAACATGGCAGTGGCAAGTGCTTTGTGTTTGTCAGACAGATCATGTCTAATATTGTCTATCCTGACTTGAAAGAGGCCAATGATAATAGAACTAGGTAGAAGGTTGTCCAGGGTCTCCTTCTCAGACAAGTACGTGCTAACTATATTTGTCACCTCCTCGGTAGGTGGAAACTGCTCTTGATAGTCTCTGTAAATTAAAACACCAACAAAAAAATGGCAGTGTAGACCTCACAAATACTTGAGCATACAGGCTGTTTGTGTCCACTCAAAGGATCAAGACATGAAATTAGTAAGGCATACGTTTACACAATAGTTGTGGAGTGGAATAAGAGCAGGAAATATTTTAGCTGCAAAAAAGAAGTAGAAAAAATAGATGAAAGAGGAAACATGGCAAGTAGAGAGGGAGAGACAGAATAAAAGCACAGGTGTAAACAGGGCAAAATCAAGAGGCACTTCAGGGGAGGATAGGCACTTCATTGTGTTCTGGGGAGAGATGGGAATTTGTCAGATGGGATTTGTAAATTGCTTAAACTGGAATAAGAAAAGAGAAAAGGGCTTCATTCCCACTGTTCGGAGAAAACATAAGACCTAAACAGAAGTCCAGTAAAGCGACAGAAACTAAAGGACAGAATAGGTGTAAAGAGTTTTGGCAGTGAAAACAATGAAGTTGAAACAAAAGAAAACATCACTTTCTACAGAATGCTATCAGCCTGAGCAGACACTATATGAAGGAGGTCAGAGTCAAGTATGCTAGCTGGATTCTCAAACAGGATGGCTTATTTTTAAGGCCATTAATATCTCCAATTACACTGACAAGCATGACAGGAATGCGACTGCTGTCAGAGACAGGAAGAAATTCCCAGTGCCACCACCAGCGTCCTCTAAAAGCATGGACTGTCGCCCGTGACTGAAGGCAGCCTCTGACAGGGGCCTGATCTCACATCTGAGAACGTGGTCTCAGAACAGGCCCCACACTCATGCACATCCACACAACAGCTCCCACAAAGGCTTGTGGTTGGGGTCACAGGGGTTTTGTCAGAAGCCACTTACTTTAGGAAGTACGGGATGTCATTGTTATTTATCTCCAAGAATTTCTCATATTTCTTGCCGTAGGCTTCCAGAGGGATCCCAGTCTTTCGAATGGCAGAGCGCAGAGACTCCCGTAGCTCTTCCACTGCTGGCTCTTGCAAACCCACTGATTCCAGCATGGGGGTGTCTGTGATCTCCATGTTCTCCAACACATCCTGAAGGAGGAAAGAGAGAGGTCTTTCAGGACTAACAGAGCTAACTGTGCCTCCTCAGGAGAGGGGCAAGGAAATCCCTGGTGGCCCCTTTGGGAACTCCTGCAGTCCACACTTCTACATTGTGTCAGGAATTGTTTTATCAGTTTTATGTGCCCCACTCCCCAGAATGAGGATCTAGGGAGGCAGGGCTTTCACAGTAGCAGACAGAAGGATGCATACGCAGAAGAGACCTGCATCAAACTGACAGAACTGGAAACAGTGCTATTTCCTTTATAAGTCTGCTTTTACCAGCTACCATGCACTCAGGACAACCAGAGTGTCCATGTGTCCACAGAACCTGCAGCACGAAAGCAGAAATAAACACCAGACAAAAGAACTACGAGGTTGGGGAGATTGACAAAATCCTATCAGAACAGAACCGCATTAGCACAGTGCTGTGCCCAGATTAATTTAACTGAATTCCCAAGCACCCACTTCTGCACCTCTCTCCCTCAGTATGAGCTCAGGGGTGTCTGTGCTGAGCTGCAATGCACTGACACATGCACAGCTGTATCACTATTGATGCACAAGGGTTCACCTGCTCCAGCTGTGGGATAGTGTGAGTCGCCAGGATTCCGTTGTCGAACAGAGCAATGAGGGATGTCTCAAAGTTCTCCACAGAGGGGCTGAAGAGGATGCCACTGATGTCTAGCTTAATGTTTGTTACAAAGAGTGGATTCCCTTCAGGCCTGTGGTGGGCAGAGATAAGAAAGAACAGGGATGCTTTTTGAGACAATGATACACAACTGTATTGCTCTGGTGCTGATACTAGAACACCTCCTGGACAGGAAAGAAAAACAGAGGATAAGAGGACTGTCGCATGCAGATGAAGATATAAAACACTGTATTCTGAATTTACCAGTAAAGACATTGAGAACCCTTTTCTACCAAAGGTGAAGGAACCATCAATCACAACATATCAGGATCCCCAAGAGTCATAACCTTATCTTGGAACTGGAGAATTGGAGCTGCTTTACAGAAAAACTGCAGGTGCTCTTCAAACTAGGCATTCAGTATCTCCAATATACTCCTTAAATGCACCTTCTGGAAGTTGTATTAGTATTTCCCAATCTTTCATGAGACCAGCATGGCTCAGGATCAGCTGAAGTCAGTGTCAAGACTTCCACTGATTTAAAGGTAAGAGGCCTCATGTAAGTGGCAGGGGATTTTATCTTTTCTTCTGGCTTTCCATTTCTAAATGTTCCTTCTTTAATACCACAAAAAGCAAGAATCCTTAAATCAATACCCAATGGAATCAAATTTTAGGCACTGTGATAACCTAAATTTGGTATTTTTTAGAGATCCCAGGCCAGATTCTAATTCTGAGGTTTCATCTAAGAATGGAATTAAGCAGCCATGCTCCTGGTATTCTTCTTCCTGGCATCCAGAAAAAAATCTAGCAGTAACAATTTGCTTCCCCAAGAATGCTGGAGGTGGCTGATCTTTAGAACAGTACACCAAAACTGCAGACCTTGGTTCTGATGGGCTGCAGCTGGAAAGCTACACTAACAGAGCAGCCAGCTCTGTGTCCTCCTTCCACACTCCAGTGAACATTTCAGGTGGAAGTTTAGGGAAAACAGCCCAGCTTAAAGCCCCCATACAGAGCAAAGCTTGCTTGCAGGACAGTAGTTAAAAACACAACAGCACTACACTTTTCTGCTCTTTCCATCCCTTATTTTTCTTTCCTTCTTACATGTAGGGACTGTTGGCGATGTCACTTCCCCATTCCATGTCCTTGGAGCAATTCAGGACACTCTGGCAAGCATCCAGCAGAAACTGGGTGAAGCTGATGAGAGATCTCTGGACCAGGTAGCGCAGAGAGTCCTGGAGCATGAATCTGATGCGCTCCATCAGCTTGCGCAGCTTGGACCTCAGGTAGGCATCCCAGTCACTCTGCTCCAGGTCAAACCTTTTGCCTGCATCGCTAAGGCTGATCTTAATTGCTGCCTTGATGGTGTCGCTCCAAGTCTCCTTGAGAAATTCCTGAACCTAGGGCAAAGAGAAAAGCAAGCAATCCTCTGAGGGCTGATGGGAAAACAGTATGGCAAGGTGAGCTGCTAACTGGGGCTGCTGGACCTTGCTCTGCTGTGAAAGGAAGCTGTTCTTTCAGAGCTGTGGTAGCTAAAAGGAGCTCTCAATGTCCCCCTCCCCCTCCACATGTGGCATCTGAACCCGGTCATATATCTCCTTCACCGACAAAAGACCCACAAAAAGAAAGCTTGATATTAAAAAAGTGGGAGTGCTCTATTCTCTGTTTTATACACAGTGTTTCCTTTTTGTTCTCTTTTCTATAGAGCAGTATCCCTGGAGCTGCCTGTGTCAGGGTCCCTCACAAAAAGTTGTGTAGACAGTATGATGAGCATGTAAAGGACAGAATGCTGTCTTCTCTTGACAAGTGAGAAGAAAGAGCAGAAGCAGCCAAGGACAGCAGCAGTTTGCAGTATTTTAATTTATTAAAATACCACCAAGTGTCACTTCTGCTCCACAGGCAGCTTGCTGTTTGTGTGTAATAAAAGAACCTTAGTCACCGAGTGGATGACAACGCTGCCTAGCTGAAACAGCATGGGACTGGGAAGGACCAGCACATTCCCTGCCACTGATTTAGTGTGCAACCCTGTGCAAGCTACTCTGTGTGGCCACATCCAGGGCGCAATGTGCTGCCCTCAATCAGAGGACACGGAGATCCTCTGCTGGGAATTACCACAGAGTTGCAAATTTTTGTCCTACTCTGTCTGTTGGCTTTGCAAGCAGAGTAATTTAATTAAGTACATAAAGAACATAGAGTGTAGAAAAGCATTACCCCCATGAGTGTTTCAGGAGGAATCAAGGATCTTGTGCCTTGCAGCTGGATGGATGGGGAAATAAAGAAAAAGAAATAAAAGGGGAATAAAAAGAAACTTCTGAGTGCCAACCAGGACTCGTATCTGCCTATAAACCAGGTGGAGGAAAGAGGGGTTGCAGCCCTCTATGGCCACTTGTTTAACACATGATTTAAGAGCATGGTCAGCACTGGCTGATCCTAACCAGGGGACTATGACTCTTTCAGCCCATTCTCCCCACACCCCAATAAATTTGACAGGCACATGCAAATTCCTCCCTGCCCCAAACATGATGACTCCTTTGACAGCTCATCAGTTTCCAGAAAATCAATCTGCAGCTGCTGCATCTGTCTAATACACACTGACAGCACTGCTGGCTGCTCCATGTGGTCACCCCTCACCCTTCCTCTGCTCACCTGAGTGAAGGTCTCCGTCTGGATCTTTTCAAATTCCTCCAGAGTGACAGTTTTGGTTATGGTTGTGTTAAACAGAGACATGACAGCTGCCTTGTTGCACTCATCTTGTACCTGTGCAAGGAGATGGATGACTTCTGGACTGGTCAGGAGTGAGAGAGAGTTGAATTCTTTCTGTTGTTTACGAAAAGGATAGTCTGGGGTAGGGACGAGCCCTAGCACCAAAAAAAAAAAAAAAANTTTTAGAGTACAGCTCCCTTTGGGAAGCACTTGTGAAAAGGACTCTGCTCTGATGCACAGGCCTTATCATGTAGCAGCTTCAGCAGAGGGCTGGATGAAAGAGGGAGTCTCTGCTCTGCAGCAGAGACCTTCCACAGCCTCCCATTAGGGGCTGAGGTGCTGTCTCGGTACCTGACCTTCCCAAGGCTTTGGCTCATGAAGTTTCCATGAGAAAGAACATTGGAACTGAAGAAACTTCCCGCTGAGGCTTCAAGGCCCAGCTGAGTCATCTCATCTGTGAGAGGCCACTTGTGAACCACCTCAAGGCCTTCCAGCCTTTGGAAGATTGAAGTGCACAAAATAGGCCTCCCCTCCTCAATCTTTTACTGGGGCCGTTTTCCTCCTGTTTGGGACTCTAAAAGGGCCGAGCCCTCTTCCACACCTGAGGCATTTCCCAGCTGAGCACAGCAAAGGCAAGGCAGTCAGCCCTAGCACAGTGCTAAGCTAATCACATTGCCAAACATTTGGTGCTTTTAAGGGTATTAATAACTTGCAGAATTACTGCAGCTTAGCTGATGAGTTCTAATGTACTGTACTGAGGTAACAAGAACATGCAAATATACCCTAAAAAAGAGGAGGCATTCTCAAAAGTCTCACATAATCTCCTGTTGATGTCCCTTATGAGCTCTAATCATTACCATGAGGCTGAGAGTTCCTACAGCAAACCACACATCCTATCAAAGACAAGAGGTAACCCCACTGAATTCAAACTGCTTCACTGTGTCCCCTACCTTTCTCTGGTGCTTCCTTCTCCTCTTTGTCTGGCAGGGTGACATAAGAAAACATCTGAGGTTTGGAAGTGACGATTCTGTCAAAGCTGATCCTGTTCATGATGTGTTTATACTCCAACTCCACTTCTTTCTCCAGGCTGTTCATATAGTCTAACATGCTGTTACAAGACACAGAAACACTGAGAACCCATAGTGTTTGAGCACAAGTATGTCTGTAGCTTTACTGCTACTCCATCCCTCCCTCCCTCCCTCCCAAATTTGCTAACCCAGAAGCTCACCTACCACTGAACACATCAGGAGAATTGTGCAGGCAATGAAGCAGCCAGCAAAGGTATCAACTGGACTTTTAATGACAGAGGCAAGTGGAGATTGAGGACTAGAACTCTTCTGTAGCCTTCTTAAGTGTTCTTCAGTTCAAAGCAAGATCTCCACCAGGGAGAAGCATTACAGAGGGAAGGAGAAATAACTACAGAGTAAAGAAAATAGCTGGCAGTTCTGGAAAAGTTGGGCTATGCAAGCTGGCCTCCCATTTCCCTCCTGCTGAACACCTCTTGTTGTCCACTTCCTCAGCCAGAACACTCACATAAGTGCTGAAACCCTGCTCCGTTTGCCTTAGGAAATCATCATCCTTTACCTCAAGCAGGCAGAGTACTTTTCTTTATCCCTATATTTCTGCTCACAGAGACTAATTACTCTCCTAGTCTCTAGTTCAGGCTGGCAGACCATGCAGCCCTTCACACCTTCCTATTTCTGAGCGAGGCAATCAGTCACGGCTGATTCCCAGCAACACCACCAATGGCTCATGATTCATCAGCCCAGGGACATTAAAATGCCTCCCCAATATGAACTGCATCACAAAGAGATATTCGATTATATCCAGGTGGAGATCTCCTGTTCTGTTTGCCTCCCCCTGAACAGATCTTCTTTTGATGTGCTTTAGCAGCTGTTAATAGGTAGAAGAGTCACCAGCAGACAACAGCCAGGTCTCTGGAGACAATGGGTCTCAGTAGATGAGATGACTGATCTGTTCCTCAGAAGCACAGGGAGACAGCAAGGTCAGCCATGCCATTTTTATCAACCTTCTTGCTGTTGAAGGCCACTTAACTGCAGATGTAAGCATGGCTTGGTGGGTCTGCATATGGAACCTACTTCATCTGGGAACACTGACAGTGATGCCTAAAGAGGCCAACCTAGAAACAGAGACTAGACAGGAGTAAGGGAATAAAGGTGGATATTTATTTGAAAGGCCTTCAAAGGTACACCCTGGGCTGGCAAACACTACACCCAAGATGGACCCCGAGTCACGAGTTCTTCACACTTTTATAGGTTTGGTCCATTTGCATATTAATTCAATTTCACCAATTAAACTTTAGCTAATGATGTAATTTCCCCTCAGCTTGCCCCCCTTCTCAAGATGCTAGTTTACACATTTTGGGCCTAGGCCNATCAACAGACCACCCATCCTGTACACGTGTCCCTGAGGCTGCCCACTTCTGATGCCACTCTGGGCAGCTGGCTGCTGAAGATCTGCCTCCACTGACTCTTAGTTTGTAGCCCTATGAAGTCCCACAACGTTCATGGACCGAAGGCTGAGCCCCCAGACATGTACACGATGCTTTACCCCATCTCCTCCCTCAGTCTGGGAGTCTGCAGAGCCAAGCGCCTCATCCTCTGCAGGCTTTTCTCATTGATGCTGTCCATCCGCTCCGTGGCCATGCAGTCCACGTACAAGTGGTACATGAGCAGCCCCTGCGTCTTCTTGCGCATGCTGTCGGCAGAGGCCACGCGCTCCGCAAACACCTGGGGATCCTCGGCCAGGAACTGCAGGCAAACTCGTGGCACCCAGTACTGACACGGCAACAACGGAGCTCTTCCTGGGAAAGGAAAGTACAGCTTACAAGAGTCTGCAGGGAAAACAAAACTCAGGATGGCTGGCAGTGCTGACAGCAGCTTTTCGATAGGCAGGATAATTGGGCAGTGTGCAGGAGATCAAAATGAGGGACCAGAGATGAGGACAGCAAGAGATAAGGAGCATCTCCAAACCTTTCAAGAGAACACTACTTCATTTTAATCTGTCCACATTCCCTTTCAAAATGGCATTGACCCAGAAAGACCAACATTTTACTTTTCTTGAAGGCAGGAAGGATGGGAGATGGATCAAAAAGAAAGGTGTCTCCAAAAGGGAAGCCTCAAACAGGGTGTTAAATTAAGGTGTGGAGTTCTCCTCCTTGGAGGTTTTTTCAGACAAGTTAAACAGACATGTATCAAGAGTGATAACAGTAAAAGGGATTAAATGACTTCTTGGTGTCCTTCCCATCTCCAGATAGGGCAAGCATGGGTAATGAACTGGCTCTCAGACTATATGACAGGTCCCAAAAGACCTTATTTGAAACACACCTTCTCGAGTTATTCCTCCATTGACGATGGGCCTCCCTTCTTCATCACGCACCAGACCTTTCTTGTCTGTTTTATGGACCAAGTAGAGCTCTGTCTCCTTGTCATAATCCAGAACACCAACATCAATCCACTCGTAGATCAAGTCATGGTTTTTGGGGTCCTCTGAGAGAGCCAAGGATTAAAATAGGGTTAGTCCATTCTTCTGGAGGCTACAGCAAATGGACTTTCCTGATCAGTGCGGTGATGCCACAGTCAAATCCATTTCCTCATTTGAATCTCAGTCAATCTCACACAGTTTCTGCTGTGACCAATTAAATAACGAGGTTACGTCTTACAGCTTAGAATTTTCAGCTTTTTGCTGACAGATATGTATCTATACTGATATCAATATGGATACAGGTCAGGACAGCATTATGCTGTCTGTTCAACCTGAGGAGTTGAATCAGTGATCAGGTGTGGTGTTCCCCAAGACAGCTGCCAGCAGAACTCAGGCATCACATAGTGGCTGCCCAAGGATACACAGAGCTTATGTTTTATGCTTCAGTTTTGAAGACAGTCAAGCCTCTGGAGGCTGCTCCAGAGCTGCAGAAGCCAGTTCCCATGCTTTAAAGCTACTGCAAATGTGCTGATATGAGCTGCAGCCACAGCTGGACATCAGTACAACTGTACCTAGTAATACCTTCTCATGGAGAAGGCTCCAAATGATGGGGAAACAATGTCCACATCACTTAATTTGGCCCAAGTTTACTACTTGTATGTTCACTGTAATCTGAACTCATCTTCTGATCCTGAACCCGCAGTGAAATCCAGGCAGAACATACTGTGTGCAAGTTACCTAACTCCATGAAGATAGCTATGCGCCAATAAAGAGAAATTTTGTCTGTGCTGATGGAAAGTCAAAAAGCAAAGGCTACTTTTAAAAAGTGGAAACAGTCCAGAGCAGGACTGGCAGCCAGTGAAACCTCTGGTCTCTTGTTCTGACTGCCCAAGCCTGGTCAAAATGGGATGTGGCTTTTCTGCTATTCAGAGCAACACTCATCAGAATCCACATGTTCCCTTCTGCTGAAAGGGCCTGTAACTGTTAGTGTTGCCCTGCTTGAGCAGTAACTGATTCAAGTTTTACCATGTCCAAGTACATCATCTGTAGGTAAAAGTGCTTTTCCAGGCACTGGCTTTCTATCAGAAGATCCTGGCTCCAGTCCTAGCGAGATCCACTCTTCTGGAGTTCGACAATCATATTCATCATCGTCAAATACCTAAAAAGGAAGGACATGAGTGAAGTTAAGACTTACTTCAGAAGCAAGAAAACACCCAATAAAAATTTTCATGGGAGGAAAACATTAACATTCAGTTCCTAAATGGGCTATAAAATATGGAAACCAGCTCAGGTGCAAAAGCTGTGCTGATCTTTGGTCAACAATTTTCTCCCAAACAGCAGTACCTGTACCTCCAGTCCTTTCCTAGGGAGAACAGACCAACACCTGGAGAGGTGTCCTGCAGCAATACTGCTGACTACTGCATTCAGAAGGAAACTGGACACACAAAGGACAGTGAGGAGCACTCTCAAGGACTATTAGTTCTGAGAGAAGTTGTGGGCACCCTGCAGAAGATGCTCAGCATCTTGTAGAGACCCTTCAGAGCCCGAGCCAGCTCCAAAGCATTTCCTTGTTTTGTTGCTTGCTGTGTCAATCCTGGCTGAGTGTCCTGCCATCCTCAGAAACCTCCTGTGGTATAAGCAATGAGATGCATCATGAGTTCCAAACGTGCTCTCTTACCTTTAATGGGAGATAAATGGGAAAGACAGAATCTTTTGTCTCCTCAATACATGGGATATTGTCAGGGTCATAGTGCCTTGGCATCAGCTGATTGGAGTCTATCCCCTTGCTGGCTAAGAGCTCAGCAATATCAAAGGTGAGATACAGCCGTCTCCTCCTGGTTTAAATCAGAAGAGGAAACAACCACTTAATGTGCCTATAAGCATTCCCATGCCTACGACTCCACTTTTTTACTGTGCACCCCTATGAGCAAAAACATTTTTGGTACACATTGCATCCATGTCTATTTCTTCATTTATAGCACAAAATAATTCAGTGGAAGTGACCTAGAATGATCAGTTACTCCAATCTATAAATTATATACATGTACTACTGTACTGATATATTATGCCCATTATAGAGCATACACAAAACCAGAAATAAAGAGAATGACTAAAAGATGACATAAACACTATTTAAAAACAATATTTTCTCCCTACATCCCAGTGAATTGTCTTTTGCACCCTCTGCAATGCATGCATGCCCCACTTTGGAGACCACTGTCTTACAGGATAAGGTTTTCTTAAGGATTTTTGACATGTAATGTCTTGAAAGCAAAAATCAACACCCTAATCTGCTGTGTCCATTCCACAATGATGCCTCTGGCCAATTTCTGGTTACTTACCTCTCTTCTTCAACCTTCCGAGGGTTTTGCCCTGGAATCCGTTTGAAAGGCATCTGCACTTTGGGCTTAAATGATTGTACGGGGAAATCTGTCTCAGAGAGGTCCTCAGTGGATGGTCCAACCATTTGCTGATCCAGGAGACTTTTGAAGTTCCCAGGTATCTTCATTTTTGTGACTAAGAGACAAAGAGAAACACATGTCTGAAACCACCAGGCATCGCACTGATTTACATTCACACACAAAGGAGGACTCTGCTGCCTGCTGGGTTGTCTGCAGAAGTCACTTCACCAGATTTGTAAGAGAAATCAAGCAGACATCAAATTAGAAACAGAAAGAAAGACCTTTTTCCCCTGCTCCAATATGTGATTGTGGTTTTCCAGTATCAAAATGATGGCATAGAAGAAACCTCCACTGAGAATTACTGTCATGCAGGCTTTTAGGGGGCAGGGCACTGACCTGGCTCTAAGGAGCTCTGTTTTGCTCCCAGCTTTCCTACAGATTCTCTACATGATAGTGAGCAAGTTACTGTCTCTTGTGCACAGCTCCCATCACCCCCAGAAGGGGATGGGATTCCCCTGCCTCTCTGGGGGGCCCTGAGACCAAGAGTCTCAGTCATAGCTGGGAGGAACTTGGTCAAGGTGGTGATAAAGGGCTTATGAATATTGCAGGGGAAAATAATCTTTGTCTGCTGAAGTGCCTATTTACACCTTGGGACAAACCTCTCTCTTCTCAGCTTTTGCTCAAGCAAACCACCCACTCACATCAGCAATGGTGTGAGAAAAAATTGAGTTAAACAGCCAACAATCTCACCATTTGGCCGAACGTTTTCATCAGAAACTTGGACTAGGCAAAAAGTATACATTTCCAAGAACTGGCAGAAATTAAACCATGTCATTTACCCCATAAATAAACCAAACTGTTTATATTGCTAAACAAGTTGCAAATAATAGAACAGCAGCAAACTGGGAATTTGAAGCTTAACCTAAATTAAGTAATTGCATGCAAGCTTTAAAAAGCACTATTCCCTAGACAGAGCTAAGCATTGAACTAAAAATAGATTTTAGTGGAGTGAGAGATTTTCCTTTGATGAACTTTCACACTCTATCAAGGAGAAACTTAAGGTTCTGGTTTGCAATTGGCTGTTTTGAATGTCAAGCTTTGAACCCAATTGTTCACCGTGTTGCATGTGCTTCTGGAGTCATGGATGTGACCCTTGATTTCAAAGCAATTGTGCAGAGCAGCCAATAATGCTAAAGCCAGACGTGTTTCAGGATGGTTAGGTACAGGAAAGTCCTCTAAGAGGTCATCCCTTGTCCTTCTTAAATGGCTCCTGACTCAACCCTTGTAGCTGTACATTGTCTGCTTAGAGACTAAAGGAAATAGGCACGAACTGGCTCCTCTCTCCCTACTTCCCTCCCTCAGGAAGGGCAGCTAGCCTGGCATGAATGTGCTCTTAAACACTTGCATGGTCCATTAATATAATTTTGAAGAATCCCTAAAATGAAGCTCTTTAGCCTCGTGCACATCTCTTGCTTGAGGTCTTTACAGAATGGCCCTGATTTGTGTTTGTTGTCAAGGAGCACAGCTGTTCCAATTTAGTCACTTCATTGTTGCCAAATCCATGGCACCATCCATTATGGCACTTTGTGCACTATCAACTATTTATGTCAATACTTAGTGTTTCATTTGCATTTACATTTCCAACCTGATGGCTTCTTCCCCCTTGAAGAAGCAGCAGATCATAAATAGAGTTCTGTCTCCACTTGTTAAAGATGAGTCTAGCTTGTCAAGATTCACTTGAGGAAGCAGTCATTTGTCCTCACTCATGAAAATAAATGTCACATCTAAGCACAGGAGGGTGGTATATACAGTTCCCATCTTTCTCTAAAATCCTCTCACACACACACTTTCTTCCCACCCACTGCCAGTCTATGATCCATATCCCCAGGAGTGCTCTAGGGGCCAGGAGAGTGCTGGCAAACCTTCAACCATTCTCTGTTCCTATATTTGAGCATCCATGACACAAGTTCTTGTAAGCAGGTGGCACCAGCAGCTCTGTACACACAGAGAGCCCTTGCATCTAGGGAGAATAATCTGCTCTGGGATGCAGCTGGGTGCAGAATAAATAACTGAGAGAAGACCATGATTTTGGCTATGGGTACCTAAATTCCAAATACAGCTCTCACAGGCAGGTCCCATTTTTGGGGTTGTCGTGCAGGGCCAGCAGTTTAACTTGATGATTGTTGTGGGTCCCTTCTAACTCAGGATATTCTTATGATTTTCACAGGAAAGGGACATTGCTGGCTCCATGCACAGTAAGAACACATGTAAATTCAGTGTTCTCCTGGCAGCAGGACCAGAACTCCCACAGGCACCAGCACAGTCCACCCTGAACCCTGGGAGAAGTGGATATATCCAGGAGAAAAGGAAGCATGATTTCACCACCCACTCAGGTCACTTTGCTGCACCTCTAAACGAAATTCACTTTTCACGGGATATTCAAGCAGCTCAGCACCATTCCTGAGCACTGAGAGGAGAATGAAAGCAGAGCACGAACCCAGAGGCAGCAGCCTAATTCCCAGCATGCCCACTATAGGCAACCTTAACAGTTATGGCCCATTTTCCTGCCCCACCACATTCCCTCTCAGTGTATTTACCTTTAGGGGTGTGCTGCTCCAGGTCTGCCTGGCTCACCAAAGACTGGGAAGCAGGGGGGCCAGCAGAAGCACCCTGGAATGGGAGGGAAGTGTCAGAGCACAGCCGTGGCACAGTGTGAGTGGGGGTCACAGAGGTCCAGAGAGAAAGTGTGACTGACTTTACCAGATCTTTAGGGACAACTGAGACTGTGAGTACTGGTCAGAAAAGGCTCAGAGACACAAATACCTGAAAAGTTCAGCCTAATGCACAGGGGTAGGGGATCTGGCAGCAGCGTGTCAGCTTAAGATGTTGACTGGGGGCTGATTAGGCAGCCAGTCACTAGGGTTTTACCACCAAATATCACCTGCAGTCACAACCAAAAGCCTGCTCTGCCATACTGGCATCCTAAACCCAGGCAATCGTGACAGTGCTGTCACTGGCTACTGAGGAAGGCAGCACAACTCTGACCAGGACGAGCCTCATGGCTTCACTTTGTAAAAGTCAAGGTCTTGCACAAAGGTCTCTGAGCAAAGGAAGGGTTAGGACTTGGGGTGAAACCTATATGTGTCCACACCAGCTGTACCATCAGTGTTTTCCTTTTAGGACAGTGCTGGAAAAAGAACTGCTCTTTGCACTTACCCTCGAGCTACTGGAGGCTCCTGGAGTAGGGGCATCAGCAGAAGCCTCGTTGCTGTAACTGGGACGGCTCCTACTCAGAAAATTCCTCAATTCCTTCCTTGCTTTCTCCATCTTCTCAGGAGAACAATGCTGTGACGTAACCCTGGGCTTGCTATGAGCGGAAAGACATCGAGCCTGTCACACACTGTATCTCTGGCACTCCTCCACACCCTCCCACAGTGCTGGATATCCTTGACTTGCTACGATGAGTGGGTAACACGGAAGGTTCGATCCCCTGATTCGATACCAACTGCTGCATTCACGGCCTGGGGGCCATCAGACTCACGTGGCTGCCTCAATGGCTCACTAACCCTGGAGAAAGAGACCGCTTTATTATTCCAGATGGGTTTTGGAGTGGGAAAACCAGCAGTATACACAAGAAAAGCTGCTTTCCTTAAGCAGCAGGGGCTTCCCAGATCCGTGGCAGCGTTCAAAAGGTTGCCAGGAGAATTTGAGTGAACTGGGACTACAAGAGAAGTACTACTTTTGCTGCACCCAAATCCCTTAAAAACCTTGTCACAAAAACCTTGACTCCAGTGGGAGTAGGCTACAGCCTAGGATACCAACGCAGCTACTCCCAGGTGTAAGTCTGCCTCTTTCATTTAAATAATTCACGACAGATATTTAAGCATCACCTAACACATATTAAAATATAGCCAGAAGCTCCCCTCTTTCTCCTCCTGCAGGGGATATTTTTGCTCAGCTCACAAATAATTTCTGCTCTTCCACCTTGGGAGACGCAAGTCCAGGCAAATATCACAGCTGTACAGCTTTATTTTATAAAAACCTTTGTGCACCGAGAGATACCAATTAAGAACAGCTCTCAGACTTCTGGCAGGAGGATAATGCAACCCTTGATTTTAGGCTTGTCTAAACACAGAGATGACTATTGTAACTAATTAGAACAGCTAAAGTGACACGAACCCCTCCAGCCTGCACACACATGCGCTGATATAATGATGTACACATACCTGCGTAGCTTATTCCTATAAATTATGAGTCAAAGCTCTCCATGGTGTCTCTCAAAAGATACTCCGAGGCCAATACAGATTACTGCTCAATTCCTGCTCAGGGCTAGACCCAGACTCCTCATCCAGCCCTACTTGACTAGTGGTTTGTCTCCTGCACCCTTGCTAGGACCTTTCTTACTTCTGGTAGCTCTGCAGGAGGAGTCTTCCAGCTTCTCACAGTGAAGTGCTGCAAAGACCTTGCTTGGTCTTGCAGGCCACAGCTGGCACACTACTCGTCTGGAGTCTCATCCTGACCTGCAGACAACACCACAGGATCCCCTCCTGCCATGCCCTCTCTGCTCTGCCCTTGAATGGAGTGAAAACTCTGCTCACCCTACGCTCTTGATGAGAGAGGGCAATCTTTTCAAAATTTCACCTTGCCGCCTGTCTGTGAGAATGAATCGGGTATAGGCCACAGAGAAAGCATTACATGCATGCTGGAGATAAGAGGGAATAACTGTGCTGGTTTATTACTGCAGGTTCAAGCCAGTGCACAATTTTGAGAGGTTGAATCAAAAAAGAAATCAGATAATAAATCAAGGTTACCATGATGCGAATCTTTTAAGTGAAATGGAGTAAACGAACAGATTGGAAAGACCTGGGAGATGAGATCAATAATACCCCCTCCCCTCCTTCAAGCTAGAAAATCTCAAATCTCTCTCCTCTCAGCTTTGCTTTGGCATGGCAACTGGAACCTCACACCCTGAAGAATGAATTTTCCATGGAGGATTTTGTTTTTATTAGCTATTTTATGCTCTGGCCATATCTATTTTAGCAGCCCAGCAGGACTGATTGGAATCAGCCAAGATCCAAGGATTCCTGATGAATCACTGCTGGACTCTTTCGTGCCTGCTGCACCGGCGCCGAGAACAGCAGCAAGGCGGAACGACCCTGCGGTGCCTCTCCTGATGTGGCACCTGAGTGTCCTCTTCTTGGGAGCAGGGCCAACAGGCCAACATCACTTGCTGTACTTTTGCTTCTTAGGATCAGAATCCTAAACCCACCCGATTTAAAGAAGCCAGCTCCAGGACACAAGGTTCATCTGAACCTTTAGTAGGGGTGAGCGACTGAACCCAGTCCCAATTTAGCAGGACTGGCAATCTCTGCCTAGAACCAAAATAATGTGGCTGCTGCCCGTGACGGACAAGTTCCCATGATCGGGGGAAAGCGTACCAAGCCAGCCCACAGCAGGCCTAATTCTCTGTCACTTTGCTCCCTGTGTACTCACTCACACCTCTGTAAAGTCCTTCCTGAGCACTTATGTCAAAATAAAACAAACCCCTACTCAGTGTCCAGATCAAAAACATCCATCATGCTCTCCCAGCTGCCCAAGGGAAGGTCCTGTGTTTGCAACTGCAATAAAACCTGACACGCACCACTTAAAATAAAGAACAAAAGCAGGCATCCAAAGTTTTCCCAGCAATTCCCCAAACAAATCAGTAAAACAGCTTGTCTGAGAGCACTAAAGCTGATGCAGATATGGGAGAACTGCTAAGCACAAAGGGAATCCTACTCTCCTGCCACCCCAGCTGCTGGGATGTGTCTGGGTTTTCCAACAAGGAGGTTTCCCAGAGCGTGGTGGGGAGCTTGCTTCAGTGCCAGCCTCCAGCTAGCAGGTGGTTTGGCTGGTCCCATCCACCTCTCAGGAATGGTCTCCAGGCTGGTTTCAAAGACAAGAAGAGAGACCCTCTCTCTTTTATTCAGCCTAGCTGCTGAGCCAAGCTGCGGAGCTTTTCCCTCTTTCCAAGCTTCCAGCACCAACAGCCTTTCCATACCCCTGAAAGGATGCAGACCTAGGGCTGTCCACCCCTCCCTCCATACAGGGGTGACCCCAGACCCTCATCCCTGGGCAGCAGAGCTTGGCATGGATTGCCAGGGCTCACGGGAGAGAACACCTTCCATCCTGCAGCCAGCACACAGCGGCAGTCCAAGCTTTCAGCCAGCTCTGCTACAGCAGTTGCTGATGGTACCACATAGCTTGTGCTCAAGGATTCCCTGGTTGTCTGAGGGATCCTGAAGACGAGCAGTGAAACTGCCCAGTGCCCCGTCACACTCCAGCTGGGGACAGGAGGCCCGATACCTGCCACAGTCACAGCCTTCAATCCCTTCCTACTTGGAGCACTCTCCTCAGGACTGAAGCTCTCCTTTGACAAGGAGAGGTACAAAGGTGGAGGAAACAGGAGCCCAGCTCGTTGCAAATAGGTGAGATGTCTTCCTGAAAGCAGCTTCTCTGCCCTCCTGAGTAAGCCTTCTCTCCCCCCTGCCCCTGCACACCTGGGAGCCTCTCCCTGTTCTTTGCTGGCAAACATCTGCCTGGCACCAAGCTGTCCCAGCTTTAGCTATAAAACCTTTCCCCGACAGCCGAAACACCTATCTCTGCATTAGTTCAGTCATGCTCCCTCACACCTGAAAAGCATGTTTCCTAGACATACCAGGTACGATGTATTATGCTAAATTGAACTATTCAAAGTAAGAGCATATTCTTATGGCACTGCTGACACAACATTAGCTACAGCGTCTGTGTGTCATTGTGGCAAAACTATAATTACAATTTCTCGGTAAATCCAGGCTTTACACATCCAAGAAGTCAAACTCCCACATGTCTTGCTCAACGTCTGGTACGAGCTTTTTGATCTGTTGCCTCTACTTCAATTCTTTGATCCAAAGCTTTGACAAAATGGGACTCTTTTCTTTCAAATAAGGTTCAAAATGGCTAAAAATTGCAACAGAACAAGAGAATAGTACTTTAAATATCATCTAACCCCTAAGCAAAACCGCAGATTGAAATCTAGTATTTATCTAAAATCTATTTATCTGTGTATAGGCAGAACCCCAGCTACTAGACCATCTGGACACCAACATGCAGAAATTCCTCCTTCCTATAATTTAAGCCATACAATATAAGCTCAGACAAGGTGATGCATTCTCAACAAACTGCTTTAAACATTATCCTGTACTTCAAATCCCTTCCACGTTAAAAAGCGAATCGAAAGTAATTTCGAGTTTTATAGCAGCCCATTCCCTCCAACAATTTGCAGGGGTTTAAAATGGATTTTCCTCTGGGTTTTTAAAATGCATTCTTTTCTCCACGGGAAAGCACCAGGCGAGCACGGCCTGAGCCGCGGGGAGCAGCGCGGGCGGAGGGCGGCCGGTGCCGCTCGTTACACCCGGGGCTGGGCGGCACGGCCTGGGCTCACAGCCCCGGTGGGTGCTGCGGGACACCCCGCCAGGCATCTACACCACCAATATCGGTGTCATTTACGAAGCACAACACGGGTGAAACAAGCGCTGCTGTTGGTTTCATTGCTGACAGACCCCGGGCTGAGGCAGGAGCAGCCCAGGGCCTGCTAACGTGCGACGCGTGGAGATGGGGCAGCGCCGGGAGAGCTCCCAGCCTGGGCACCAGCCCCGGGGACACCCCGCTCCCAATGCTCCGAGGGATCCTGGCCCTGCCCCACACTTCCAGCGTCCTGAAAGCACGAGGGGACTCCTTCATGAGCCACCCGCGCCCGCCCTCCCGGCCCAGCCCGGCGGGGCCCGCTCCAGCCCCCGAGCCCCTCCGCGGAGCCCGCAGCCCCAGGCCCGCTCCGGGGGCCGGCGGGGCCTTGCCTGCGGGCGGTACGCACCGACAGACCCGAGTCCGCCCCGACCGGCCCGAGTCCGCCCCGACGCCGCACGGGTTGCCACGGGAGCAGGGGCGGGCAGAAGGCTCCGGCTGGAGACCGAGGCTCCCCCCCCCGCGCGGGCCGTTGGGCTGCTCCGGAGGAGGCGCGGGGCAGCGCGGGCCGGGCAATGCCACGCCTGAGGCGGGGGGGAGCGCCCTCCTGGGGAGGCGGGGGCTGCCCCAACCTGCGCGGCCAGTGCGGGGCTGTGCAGAGCCCGCGGTGCCACCTCGGAGCCACCACCGAGCCACCGCAGGGACAACACAAAGCTCCCGGTGCCACTTCAGCTGCTGCCGCAGGGACGTCGCAGAGACCTGGAGCCCCCTAAGAATCACCACCACGGAGTTGCCGCTGGCGTCTCTGAGTTGCCACCGCGGGGACACCAGAGAGCCGCCCCTGCCACTTCAGTCACCGCTGAGTCACCACGCCGGGGCCAACGCAGAGCTGCCACCGAGCCACAACCAGCCCGTGCCTTGAGGAGCTGCCAGCCCCAGGCTGCGGGTGCTCGGCCATCCCAGCACGGAGCCACCGAGTGCCACCGGGGACAGCCCCCATTCCCCGTGCGAGGGAGGCGAGGGGCTGGGTACCTGCTGTCCCAGTGCCGCCTGCCACACCAGCTGGCTGCCAACCCTGCCAGGCACTGTCCAGGAAGGCCCAGCAGGTCCTTCCTCCATCCCATCCCCAAAACCAGTGCAGGCAGGCGGGGTGCTGATGTAGAGCTGCACGATGGCTTGTCTGAATCAACCTTGTGTACCTGTGAAAGTCTTGAGCTAAAAGATCACGTTGGGTGGGGGTGGGGGACTACTGGCCCTGGGGGACATGTCATCCCTACAGAAGGAAAAGTGGCACTGAGGCTTTGAGTCCCAGTTGAACAGGCCCCAACAAGCTGGTCCCCCACAGAGGGAATGGTGGGGAAGGGACGAGCAGTGCCAGCCCTGCGGGGGAGTGAGGAAGAACAGGTTTGGATTATTTTGGGGGAGAGGAAGGAGGTGGAAAAGCAGAGAGGAAAAGATTTAAAGAGAAAAAACCCAAGCCATAAGAGATCTACTGTGAAGGAGCACAAAGGGCAGAGGAGGAGGAGGAAAGGATGAAAAAAAATGAATGAAGGCTTCTGTAGGAGGAGAGCTGTGGCAGGTGCCACAGGGCAGCGGCTGCTCCATAGCTCTTTTGAGACCCCCAATGCCTGCTGGCCCTGTCCAGGCTGACAGTAAGTCCTGCTGCTTCCCAGCTCTGTACCTGGGAGAGGTGTAAGTCCTAGAAAGCAGGACCAGAGGAGCGGGACAACACAGCTGGCCCAAGGGATGCCCACATGGCCTTGTGTGGGGGCAGAGAATTAGACAAAGAGGCACCAGGATGGGGGGCATGCCATGGGGAGGCAGCAGAGCCCAGGCCAAGAGCACTGGCTCCTCTCCCTGCCTGGGTACCTGCCGGGGGCAAAGGGCCTGGTACTCAAGGGTGGCGAGGCATTTGTGCCATCTGAAAATTTGCAAGTAAGGGGATGTGAAGTTTGGACAGAGAAAGGTGGGGCAGGCAGAGCCTCAGAGAAGAAACACAAGCTTCTCCAGATAAGCAAGCTCCCTCCCAGCAATGCTCAGCTGCTGCCAAGGTGTTCACAGGATCAGCCCCATGCAGCAAGGAGGTCTCTGGGTGGATTTGCACTCCAGGCTGAACTGCTCCCAGCCCCACTGAAAGCAGCGGATGCTGGAGAAACTCCCAGGTGTACGTCCTCTGTCATATTGCTGGCCTCATCGCTTTACTTAAGTAAGGAGTGCTGCTGGCTTGCCTCAATTATGTTTGATATAATTACAGCTCTTGCTGGAGTTCCCTGGAGTCACATCCCAGATGGCTTCTCTGATTGAGAGGAAACAATGGTGGAGCCCCGTTGCCCTTTGCATGGGAAAAATATACATCCGTTTCATGCTGGCTTTGTCCCCCCTGCAGTGGGCTGGGATTCAGAGGAGGTCTTGTTCTCCCTGTGATCACCTGGGCTTCGTTTTTGACCAGGCTTTCAAAGTTCACCACAAAATGCTTCAGCAAGTCAGGAGGTGAAAGCCCTGCTGATTGGACTGGCTGGGCCTTCACAAATGCGCCAGGCCAGAACAGAAAGCAGACAGGTGTGTGACCCACCTGCTCCCCATCTGTGTACTGCCATGTCTGATCCATTCCCTGACCCGCCTGCAAAAGGCCTTTCAGCTTCTCCAGAGACTTGCTCCCAGGTGTGCAGCAGGATGTGCTGACAGTGTGTCCTGCTTCCATGGGTGCTCCTTTAGCCCAGGAAGACCGGGCAGGGGAATGTGGTACCCACCCACCTGCAAAGGGCAGGTCCAAAGTGGCAGTGGTGGTGGTTGGCACAGCTGAGCATCTCTGTGCTTTCACCTTCTCATATCAGTCTGAGCTGAGATCCTGTCCCCAGCTGGGCCAGCACGAAAGGTTTAGTGTTCTTTCTCCTTCTAAGTGCTCCTTTTCTACCATGGGCTCTTTTGAGGCCACAGATTCATCCATACTTAGAGGTGATGCCGAGTGCCCAAGAAAACAGTTCTCCAAGAAGAGGTTCCTGAGTCCCTGCTGAAACACACTGGTCAGTGACTTAGTATTTTCCTTAGTGCAAGGCTGTTTTGGGAGAAGGAGTACGCTACTCTCCCTGTCTCATGTCACACCACTGGAGTGAAAGCATGAGCAAAGCTTAGCAGAGTCTGGACTCACAGGGAGGGAGAGAACTCTCCTTTCACACAGTTACCAGACATGAGAATCAAACCAGTCTCAGTAGGTGTTAGGATGTGAGCTGGCACTGGAAAGGAGAACTATGTGAAACATGCTAGTGGCTCATTCTGTCTCTGAGGCTCTTTTCTGACTGAAGACTCCAGCTTTTCTCCTTCTTGGTCTGAGCTGTTTGAGCTACTTTTCCTGCCCTGCACTTTCACTCGTTTGTCTCTTATGCATCTATCCCAATCCAATAGCGCAGAAAACCCCATATCACACCAAAACTTGCTTCTACAGAGAAACAGCCTTCCCTTAGTTCTGGGAGGAATAATAAAATAGCAAAAATCCCAACTCCTGTGGACCTCGGAAATGATGTGCTGGTTGTTTTGTTCCATCACTTGCACCTACCCCCTACCGTGGGTGGCAGGCCCCATCAGATTTAGCAGTGTTTCCATACCCACCCCACACACATTTTGCTGAAGGTGTAAATGATCCTTAAAGCACAAGGCCACTAGAGAATAAGGCCCTAGATTTCTCTGTCTCCACACCTACATGTGTTCCCACACACAAGATACAGCATTAATCTAGAGTAAAACACTACATGTTGACAATGCTAACAGTACATTTGACAGAAAGTCCTCAGATTGAGCCCCAAGACACAAAGCCATGAGAAAGTCATAAAGCAGGGAGAGTCAGGACAAGGTCTGGCTTCTTTTTTGCCTGAGCACTTCTTCTGAAGGGGCAGGTTGATTCTGGGGAGGTGATATCAAGCCAGATTCTCTTTATATTCCTGCTGCTTTCAAAACCTCTCTTGACACAGGGCTGTTACCTTGAATTCAGTCAGGCTGGGACCAGTGAGCAGTTTGTAGCTGCAAGTTCTGTACTTCCCAGCCAGCTTTTGCTTCAGAAAGCGAATGAGACTTTGACTCTGATAGTGACATTCTTGTTAGTTAATTTTATCCTTCACCTCCACTGCCGTGCTACAGCACATCATCTCCCCAGGGCGTGTTCTCTCACATTGGGGATCACTCCACTAACCCAGCCAGAAGGCTTCCCCAGGGAATTTGCAGGCAGAGGTTTCTTCCCCAAGGAAGACAGACAAAAAGCGTGGGGCTGTCCAGAAGGAGGAAGATGACAGCGAGGATTACCAGGGCCAAGCCTGAGCAGGCAGGGAACGGTGGGGATGGAGAAGATGAACAAGCCTCAGTGATGAGATCTCAGCAGTGGCAGGCAGAGGGGCTTGCAGTAGCCATTTTCACACAATTGGTTCAGCTGGATTGGCCAGAACTGCCTCAAATGCAACGCTGCCATGTTCTCCATGGGGCTGCAGACAGAGAGAGCTTGTCAGCCAGCAAGCTCCCAGTAAGATGGGAGATTTTTACAAGAAGAGCCTATATGTACTTTATAGGGACCTTTTTTCCAGAGAGGGTTAGAGGCAGAGGTGCTCCCAAGTATCCCACCCTCTGGCTCCCAAATCCCCTGGAGTTAGACCCTTAAATTCCTCAGAAGTCCCAACAGATCAATGGCCAGATTCCATGCAGATGACAGGTCATCTGTCAGAACACACACAGGGGGTTTGTAGCTCGGTAGCTCCACAGCAAATATGGTGCAGCCACTTCCCTGTTACTTGCCTGCTTTTACAAAGGCTGCAAATTTTCCCCGAAGCTTCCAGAGGAACTTCAAGCTTTTCATGAGAGACAGAGGCATCTTGGCTCCCTACCACAAGAGAACTTGCTGCGGGGTGTGGAGAGTTCTGGTTCAAGTCTGCGGTCTGAACCAGACCCATCAGGCTCAATGTTAAATCTCCTCTCAGCAGGTAAATGTGGAAATGATCTGGCTTTGAGCAAAAATTCCAGCCTTTGCTGACAAACAGCAACAGACTCCTGTGAAAAGCCTTTCTCTCAACCAGCTGGCATCTGATCAAGGAATCCCCAACCTGTTCAGATTTTTTCCACTGGAAAGCATGTGCCAAAAGCTGGAATAGATCATCATGTGAACACCACAGTTTCAGATGCTGTACAGAGCAGGGCCTGAGCCAACAGGCTGAACAGAGCAGCAAAACCAGTGCATGTCTTTGTACCACGAGAGGACAACCCAACATTTTTTGATTTAAAATGGCTTCAAAACAGACTTTCTTGAACTTGTTCATCAGCTGGTTTATTGCACCAGGTGCCAGCCTGACCTGCCATCATTGACACAACGCTGTCAGTAGTTGGGCATTCATATCATTTGTCTGGCTGGTCCATCTACTCTTGAAGTACCTTCTCACTTGGCAGGGAACATTCTCCATAAATAGCCCTCTTAAATACAAGAAACTATTTAAAACTGTTGTTGGAAAGCAAACAAAAAACCAGAAACAAACAAGCCCCCTACAAACAAACAAACAAACAAACAAAACCAGAAACCCTAAGAGAGTGGGGTTTTTGCTATTTTCCATCATATTTTTGTATTCAGCTGGTAATCGTAGCAATGTAAATATGAATGCAGGTATGAAACCCAGAGGAGAATGGAAGCAGAGTTTGGCTGTGATCTTTTGTTACCTGTCAGCCTGCCTGCCCCACACCCAGTGTAACAGGAATTACTGGTGTGTCCATCCTGCAGAGCACGGTGACATTTCTGGGAATCTCAGCAGGAAGGAGATTCCTGAAGCTTAAAGCTGAGCTTCTTCTGCCCAAAGAAAGTGTCACCTGCTTAGTGAGTGCCAGTCTTTTGCCTCGGTACAGGGAGCAGAGCCCAGAGAAGGCAAAATCCGAAGAAAGCTGTGGTTGTGGCATTGCTGGGAGGAACTGGGCAATCAAGTGAGAAGAATTATAGCTTCCAAATGTGTACCGACATCCTGCTAATTCCCAGATCTCCCCCTACTCCCTCCTCTGCTGACGTTCCAGTCCCCACTTCAATACCTGCCAGGTCCTTTTAGAGAGCTGACATTTCCATTCCTGACATTTTCTGCAGCTCCATCTGGGAATTAATGTCCGGATATTAGCAGCGATGGGGCCGTTTATCATAATTAGTCTCATGAAGCTACTAAGCATCCAACTATTTTTCATCAGCGCCGAGGAAATAAACTGCAGAATCCAGTAGACGAGACGGACGATTTATTTATTGATTGATTTATTTTGGTCTGTCAGGATGCAGCTTTAAAGTTTGTCGAGATGAGCAATGCTCCTCAGAGGCTGTGACGACAGTAGGGCTGGCTCACCTTGGGTGTGCAAGCTGCAGAGAATAGGTCCCCAAACCCCCTGAGACAGCGAGGAGGCATTTGTTATCCTATTATTATCCTGTTATCCTAGGCTCTAGCCTCCTGCACTTATAAAATGACAAGTTGTGACAGGTTGAACCTTGTCTGGACAAGCTCAGGAAGAGCCAGCCGCTAGCCCCGCGATGGCATTATGAATGAAAGCCATCTCCAGGCATGGCTCTTCTTCTCCATCAGGGACAGAACAAGGGTGCTGTGTGCCCTGCAGGAGGTGGCACAGGGGGCAGCAGCTCCAGGGCTCTCATTTGGCTGGGTGTGCTCGGACCTTGATGCCAAACAGAGGATGCTGCAGGCAGCACACGCGTCTGTCACCTTCCAGACGTGCCTGGGAGCAGACGAAGCCGTTTTCTCACTTGTCGTCCCAATTGGAGCAGGGCGAAGTACAAGCTTGTTGTTTTCCTTCCCCGAAGGATTGGGATTGAAGGGCAGTAAAGCAAAGTGCCATACACAAGAGATCTCACGCTGTGTCCACTACAAGCAGGGGAAGGTTCTTTGGAAGGGTTGGATCTTATCTCTGCCAGAGAAGGTGGCTAATGCTTGCTGTGGTCCCAAGCTTAATTTTTAGGGGCTGGTGCAATAGATTGTCCATGTTCCTGTGAGTTTGGCTGCAGCTCCCTGCTCTCCAGGCATAGCTGGTGCCTGAGCTGCTGAAACCTAACGAGGGTTGTTATCCATTCTGATAGCTACTACTCAGGGCAAGGAGCCTGTATTGATTTCAGGAGCTCTTCTACCATTTTGCAAGCTTCAGTGACCTCCTCACATGTTCTGAATGCGAGGAGATGGGAGATCCTTGGCAGGGTCATCTGCCCTGCAGCACACTGCTCTGCGTGGCTCATAGCCTGTCTGCCTGAAAATGAGGATTACAATGCTGTGTGGAGCTTCTGCCCAGAGCGAGGCACGAAGGGCTTCTGAATTCAGTGCTGCTCTTCTCTCTATCCCCATAAAACCCCACAAAGTCTTGCTGCATCCCACACACCTCAGTGCTCACCTGCAGCAAGCCCACCTCCTCCCTGCAGGCTGATTATCAAGAGCTTTCCATCCTGAGGTTTGCTATGCAAACATCAAACATTTGTGTTTAAATATTACACTCTTCTGCTGATGTGAAGCTAGTAATTACAGCCAGATGGGACCTGGCTCACAGGCAGACACGGGGCCCACACGCTGCTCAGTGGTGGCTTTTTTTTTGCAAAACCATGTGGCCGACCACTGGCAGAAATCTCAAAAAAGCTGAATGCAATTAAAAACAATGGGAAATAAAAATAAAAAGGCATTCTAAATATATCGTGCAATGTATTCCAGGTGAGCACTAAATGTTCTGGCTGCAGTGCCTGGCAGCCCTAGTACTATATGTGGGACATGATCCAAGCCAGTGTGCTCAAGCCACACATCCCTCCAGGCACAGCCTGGCGATGACATGCACTGATTTGGTGTCAGCACCTCCTGCAGCACCAGCAGGGTCTGATCCTGCCAAGCCTCCCTCAGCTGAGGAAGAGCTCTTTCTGCACAAGGGCCTGATGATTCAGCCCATGCTCGAGTCCATCGAAGTGGCCCCTCTAAGGGTGTCACAATCCCAGGGCCTCCTCAGCTGCTGAGTGAAGGAGGAATCACCTTCACTGCACAAGCCTGCACACATTTCTGTCATGCACAAGCTGCCCAGGGTAGGAAATACTTCATTTCCTACCACCTCCAGGATTTCAGATCTGCTTCTATTCAAGGCAAAACAAAAGCATTGCAGTGACTGGTGGATTTTTTTCCCCTGGCTCATAGCCCACAGTCCATATTCACGTTCAACCTCTGATTGTGTTTTTAATAGATAATCCTCTCCCAATTGCCTCTCCCCTACACATCGACCAAAAGGTGAGCAGGAATTTACCAGTTTAAGCAAAATGCCTCACTGTTTGTGCTACCCACCACCTGTGTTGTGTATACACACCACCAAGTGCCCAGGAAACAATCCCCTCCTTGCCCCACACACCTGACTGAGTTCCAGCAGTAACAGTGATGCAGGTCACAGCCACCACTGTTGCCTGAGAGGAGGGCTAGAGTTAGCCCATCATACACAGTTTAAGTAGCCCCAGAAACCACTGCAGGTGATGCCATTATGAGCTATAAAGGCTACAGCCCTTTCTCTGCAAATCAACCCAGCTCTGTGGCTCACCCTCTTTTTTACTCGCAGGGTGCTTCCAAGCCAAGCAGTGCAAAGCCAGAGCCCAGTTTCCTGTCCAAACAGCCAGGGATGTTTAATTCCTCAGGACAGCTGCTGGGATATGTCCTCCATGTTGTAACAGTCAGTGTTACACAGGTACCTGCTCACCCACCCCTCTGTAAATGGTGCCCCACAGCCAACCTGCCAGACTGCAGCTCTGGTTGCAAGGAGCAGACAGAGAAAGCAGCAAACAGGGAAAAAAACAAAACAAAACAAAAAAGAAGTCATTGCTTTGTGAGAAACCATAGAGCCATAGCAAACACGTGCTGTCATTTGAGACAAGTGCCAAACCCTGACAGGTTTCCCTGTTGAGGAAATCAGGATCAGCCTTGGTGAGAGGGAGAGAACCTTGATCTCACTTGTCTGCCATCTCTCTGGGGTCTGCTTCTCCCTCCTCCTGTGCTCTACAGGTTTCTAACTTCCCAAATCTTCCTCAGAGGACCATGAGTAGAGCTTTCCAAGGAAGCTTGTTTCTGGTGTCATATACCCCAAGAGAGCATTATCTGCTGGGAAAGGAAGGGAAGGGAAAGGAAGAGAAAAGAAGGGAAAAGAAAGGAAAAGGAAGGACCCAATGCCTCTCTGCTTTCTACACCCAAGAGGCAGAGCTTTGGCATACCATTACCAACCCTTGTTTCTGCAGTAACCTTATCCAGCGCTGCATGGGTCTGTGCAAGCTCTGTTGTACTACTGTTGCCTTCATGAATAATGGATCCCCCTCCACCTTCCCTCTCCTCTTCCCTGCTAGATCTCATTTCATGTTGTATGGAATGGTATGTTTGCTGCTTCCCTGAGGTTGGTCTGAACATTCAGATTCCCAGCTCCAGTTCCCCCTCTTCCCAGGCCACAGGTGTAACACAAGAGGGCCCTGACTAGTGAGGGCAGAGCCTGTGCTGGGGTCGCCTGTGGCTCCTGTCTTGCCTTCTGATAGGAAACAGTTGATCCGTGATGCTCCTAGGAACCTGTAGTTTCTCCTTCTCTTCTGGAATTTTCCATTTTAAAGACTGAAAGTAAAGTTCCAGGAAAAAATGTCCATCATTCTGATTCTAAAAAGTCAATCTCTATGACTAAAAGAATCATATCTATAATTCTACACGGATTTGGGCCACAGAACATTGGGGGTCACTTCTACTGTGCAGTCTGGAGAATTTAATTTCCTTTGTTCTTGGAAATACCCAGCTTTATTGAGCTTTATCTGGTAAGGACCGATGTTTTTATTCTCCTTCAGAAGCAGCAGGCTCAGCAGTGAGGCAGTCCCAGTTTTAGCAGGGAATATGCTGTGGCATTTAGCAGCATCGTGGGTGCCTCTTGCCTTAGGTCCTGCTGCAGCAGCACCACAATCCAAAGTGAGGGCTTGGTGAACTTCAGATAAATCTGTTTTGAGTGGCTTTGGAGCATTTGTAGACATGACGGTCTGTCAAAGCTCCGTGCTGATCCCAGTTTCCCAGTCTTTCTCCTTTAGTCTTATCACTCCAGGCTACAAGAAGCACCAAGTTCACGTGCCCTTCTCTGGGGCTGCACCTTACTACTGTGTCTTCTGCCACCCTCGCCAGCCCAGTGTTTAGTCTCTGCCACACTCACTTGGCGTTGCTGCCGCTGCAGATCCACCCACTTTGGGTGTTTCCACGAGGAGAGCCCGTGTTTAAAAAAAACTGTGAGGATCCGAAAATCAAAGGCAAGGATGTCAAAAAATCTGCAACCAGGGGAGTGGAGTCTGCAGTTGAGGTGGAAGTGTAATGCTTACAAAGGGAAGGGAAGAAAACAGGGTCCTCAGTGAGAAACCCCACTGCCAGAGGCCCTTGGAAAGACACCAAATCAGTTGCCTGGAAACTAATGCTGCCCCTCGTTATTGTCAGCAACAGGAAAAACCCACAAGTGCCATAATTCAGGCCACCACTACTGTCTTTTCTCTTGGCTGAATGGAAGAAGCAGAGAAGAGGCTTTTCACGCTCTGTGGGTAGCAGGGTGTCTCCTTGCCCTCAGCTCAAGGGATTGCAGGCTCCGTGCTTTTGCATCTGGATGGTCAGTTCCCATGGCAAATCTTGTGTCCTGAAATGTAAAGGCTAAATCATCCTTCTACAGCTTTTTAAAAATTAAAGAACAGTTGAAGTTGGCAGGAGCCTCTGGAGACCATGTCCTCCGACCACCTGGCTCAAAGAAGATCCAGCTCAAGCAGGTTGATTTGTACCACATCTCATCAGGTTTTGAGTGTCTCCAAGGATGGAGACCCCACAACCTCCCCGGGCAGACAGTTCCAGTGTTGGATTACGCCTCTGGTGAGGTTTTTTGTTTAAAGTTTGACTCGAAAACTCTTTGACAAAAAGGATTGTATAACCGACTGTTACAGAACAAAACATGCACGTACACATGAAATTGCCCAAAACAATCTGGTTGCAGCAAATTTAGAGTTAATTCCATGGCTGAGCTATTTTCTGGGGGACCCTCGTTCATCCCACGCACAGGACAGACTTTGCACCGTTAGCAAAAAGTCTCACAAGGCTTTTCCACCGTGTTGTTCAGTGCATGAAGCCTGAGGCAGGGTTTACTGCACATTATTCAATCTCTGCTAGCGAGGTAGGATTATTAGTCTCCTAAAAAGCTTTTCAGTTGAGTTCACTAAAATAGCTGAACGTTTCAAAACTGGTAATGATTTTAGCTTTGCAAGTCCCCTGCCAGAGGATGGGTCTACACTATGGCTGTTTTACAGAGGACAAAGCTTGGGCCCAGAAGGGCTAAAGGGATGGGGTGCTGCATGGACACACCAACAAGGAGGACATTACAGAGCACTTAAAAAGGTGTAGCAGCTTCCCTTCAGGCCAAAAGGCTTTAAGAAAGCCAGTGTCCCATGGCAGACCAAGCTGCTGCACAAGGAGCAGCTCAGTGCCTGGGTGGCAGTGGCTGGGTCTGTGCTTGCCCTGGACCCAGCACTGCTCTGCCTTAGGGTGCTCACCACACTGAGTCATTTCCTACAGCCCACAGCCAAAGAGGAGTTGGGCTGTAGGAAAGAGGGAATCGGTCAATTCAAATTAAAAGAGGCTGAGATTGTCCAAACCTGGGTCTAGGCACCTCTGGCTCATCCTAGCCTAAGCACTTTGCATTTGGCGGGGGCAAGTTGAAAGTAAAGAAAGCACCTTGAGAGTCAAGCTCAGGCAGACAGGTAGCACAAAGCATCTGCCCTGTGTCCTGCTGGCCCTGGGACTGGAGACCTGTAGCCTTTGTCACACAGGTGGTGGCTAATCCCTGCTTCCACAGCTGTTTCAATAATCCATGGTGGCACTAACCCACTTGTCTATAGTCCAAGGAACCTTTTGTCTGCAAACCAGAGACCACTGCAGGGACCCCTTTTCCTGATTGCCCCTAGGAGGGAGATTTGGCTTTTGTTTGGGTGAATGCTTTCCTTATTCAGCATGGGAGCGGGGAACAGGACACACGTTTCAGGAATTAAATCCATTGCAGGAACTGAAAAGATCCTAGTCCCCCAAAAACTGGTCCAAAATGTCAAGCGGGGGGGTGGAGAAAGGAAGGAAGGTGGACAAAAAAAGGCTTTGCAAGGAGCAGACCAAAGGCAGGTCTGAGTTTCACTGTCTGTGGAGGAGAGCAGAGCCACCCCCCTACTTCCCTCCATCTCCCAGCCCTTCCCTCTTACAAGCTGCGAGTCCCTGGGAGGCCCCTAATCTGCTTTGCTGTACAAAAGGCCCAGTCTACTGGCTTTCCTTTTCTTTTTGCCTATTTAGAGTTGAAGTGGGGATCAGTTTCCAGGCACGAAGGCAACGAGGGGGAAGGAGCAGGGTGCAAACGGTCTCTCTGCAAAAGAGATCCTGTGGAGGGCAAGAGCTCAGGTGGTTTCAGGTGGGAGGCAGACACAGGGACACAGGATGTCTGGGGTTGTCAGGATCCTTGCTTTCTAATTACTGCATTTTTCTGGTGTGCTTGAATATCACCAGCAAAGCAACGGAGAAGATAACTCCCTCCATCTTTTGTTTTATTTGTGAAACAGGATCTCCAGTCTCTTGATCATATTCAGAGAATTTTTCTGCACTGCTTCTGGCAAGAATTCAGCCTACCTGTCCAGGACTCCTACCCAATGCTAGATGAGGTCTTGTCAGTACTTCGCAAATGCTATTAATAATTTCCTGCTTCTACTGGCAATATCCCAAACCCCTCGGGTCTCGTTCGCCTTTTTGTGCCTTTAGCTCATTGGCGGTTCATAATCACCCATGACTGCTACAACGAAGTTCACCTCCTCCTCAGTCATGTCCAACTGACACACTCCCTGTCTAGCACAAAAAACCCCAACCCTGTGATTAGTCTTGCATTTCGTGCTCTTGAATTTCAACTCGTTCCTGCGTCTCCGTGCTCAAGGTTGTCTGCTGCTTTCTGTTTGATCTCCTGTCTCCTCTGCATTCACAATGCCTCCCCCTTCTGCGTCATCAGCTGGCTTAACCTAAGCGCTTCCACTTCTTATGACAACATCATTCATGGAGAGAATAAACAAGATCAATCCCAGGATCGATTCCAGAGAAACTCCAGTGGTGAACTCTGTCTAGCCTGCTACTGCCTCTGTCCAGAGGTACAGCTTCTGCACCCGACTTCTATTTCTTCCCACTAATCCCATCATCTTCAGTTTAATTAGTAATTTCCCTGTCACTCCATTGAGCACAGCTTGGCGCATTTGTCTAGAAATTTGTCTAGATGAATTGAGATGAGCAGGCTGTCTCGGCCGAATGCTTTCCACGGCCTGCCGAGCTGGTTCTGCTCCAGCCGTTTAACCGAGCTGCCCTGCAAGTTTTGTTCCAGGTCTTTGCATGCTACTGACCCATCCTACAAACTCCCCAAGCCCCACAGTAAAAACATCAAACAAACGAGGAATGGGTACTACATTCACAACCTTCAGTGTGGTTCTTTCTCTTCGGCAAGAGGTTCTGCCTCTGGAAACCTGGCCATCACACCTGCATTTTGGCTTTTTGGTTTGTTTGGAAACCTAAAATGCCTGCTTGTCCTGGCTCTAACACATCAACATGTCTGACTCTTGTACCTTATTTTGTTATATCATTCAGGCTTTGTACTGTCATTCTCTATCTTGCATGTTGACCCTACACCCAGTGTTATCATCTTCTTCAGACTGACTGGGGGCCACATCATGAACATCTTTGCTGCCCAGTAGAGCCACTGTGCTGAGTGGATGCCTGAATGATATTTTCCCAGTGTCATAACACCCTTTGTAAGATTTAGGTCAGCTCAGTTTCCCATGTTGCCCTTACTGCTTCCAGGTCTCTAGAGTATTCTGTCTCTTGTCACCAAAACTTGTAGGGGAGGATATTAATCCAGCTGGAACTGAATTTCCCATATCTGAACTCGTCCTTTTCAATGTGAGGCCAACACATCCCAGATCCAGTCCTCAGTTAGGGGCTCAGGGAGCTCTAAGGTTTTGCATTAGTTTTGCTAAATGCTGTGCCGGGGGACCTGGCAGTCCTGCTTCTTCTGACCCTCAGGCACTGGATTCCAGATGTTCCCACTGCAACCCAAGCCTGTCAGAGGCAACTTTGATGCTCTCTGGGAGTGAACCAGATCCTCTCTGGTGTAGACAACACTAGTCCTAGAAGTAACCAGCCTTCATCTGGAAGGCAAATAACAAAGCCTGTCTGAATTAAACTGTAAAACCCTCTCTGTCAAGCCACTGAAAAAAACAGTTTTCCCCAATTTAATCCAACCTGCTAGGGTACTGGGACCCCCAAGCAGGGAGAAGTCCATCCTTGGTGGAGGGAGATGAATGGATGCTGAACAGAGGGACGAGAAGACTCCGTGTGTTGTAGAGGAGGCCGGGATGGAGCCCACATCCTGTAAGGGGCAGGCTGGACAGACCCCCTGGAGGGTCACCACTCTGTGTTAACCTCTGCAGGGACTCCCTGGGCGTTGCTTTGCTCCCCGTGCCTCCCGGGATGCTGCTGGCTGCCTGGGCACCCGGCTGCTCCCACCTCACCTGCCCTGCTGGGAACACCAAAAGCGGAGCCGGAGCCTCACCACGCTGCCCTCTAAAGCCTCTGTCTTGCGGTGGAAATAAATTGCCTCAGATTCCCGTAACTCAGGCAGAAAACCCAGGCCCCTTGCTGATAAAACCAGGCAGCCTGGACAGCGTTGCCCTGGCAACCTGCACTTTCTTCCCCATCCTTTTGTTCGGCCTCGGACCCAGACTTTTGTACCCAGCCATAATGGGGCCAGACTCTTGGGATGTTTACGGAGTGAGGTGAGAGGAATTTCATTCAGCCGTGTCTTGCTTGGCCCGTCTCCTTCCGCAGGGTGAGGGAGGAATGTTATTGACCAAGGCCCCATGCAGCGACCGAGGCACTAAAGAAAGGCACTTTAGACTTTCCGACAAAGAAAAGAAATTCCTGCCCTCCCCCATGCAAACATACCCCCCCTGCCCCAACTCGCCTTTTGTTTCCTTATTTCTCTTTTGGTAACTTCCCCGCTCACCCACTCCTGCCCACAGCTGCTCTCACCAGGCACAAACAAAACCCTTCAGCGTGCCCCGTGTGCCTGCCAGCTCCAAGTTGCAAGGCATTCAGTAATCCTCCTGGATCCCTCTCCTCCGAGGCACCTTGACAATAAAACAAAGCTGGACGTGCACTGAGTGTGCAGGAGCAGGAGTGCTGTGCAGCTGAGGCCAGGGCATGGAGCAGCCAAGCACAGCAGGGAGCTGGAGCAGGACCCCAGCCCACTCTGAGGCCCTGCCACACTCAGTCCCTCACCCTCTGGTTCAGCCTGGAAAGGGTTAAGCACATCAGGTCCAACTGCCTGCTGAGAAGACAAAAGTCTGCCTTGACATCCAATATTGAAGCTCCCAGGGACACCACTGAGGAATTCCCATTAGCTGGTGTTTGTGGAAGGCCTTATATCAAATGCCAAGGACAGCCAGTTTGCTTTCCTCGTGCCAGCGACTGGGAGAGCAGCAGCACCTTCCTGGCACTGCATTTCAGGGAAGAAGGGATGTGGACACAGCCCAAGTGGTGCCTTTATGGAGGAAAAGCAAGCAGATCTTTCCCCTTTTCCCCTTGCACAGCTGGCAGCTCCAGCAGTGGCCAAACCACCCTGGAGAAACTCTAGCTTGGCTTGACCAGACATGTGCCTGGGTTCAGGTAGCTCATTTCAGAGGAGAACCCCATAGCACCACTCTCTTCCTGGCCTTCAGACTTGACAGTGTCTTGGGAGAAGTCAAATAAATCCACAATTTGGGCAGAAGAATCTGAGGACCCGTTACTGGCAACGCAGTTGTGTTTCCCACTTACCCTGCCCCACGCTGCTCTGCTCTCAGAGCACCGGAGCAAAGCCAAAGGCATGGGCAGAGGTGGGATGCTGGGAAGGATGGGCACTGGGCTTTGTTCAGGTCTGCTGGGGGCATAAACAGAAGATAAAGCCCAAGCTGGTGTTGTTTGACTGGGCAAGGACCCCTTGAGAAGTGAGTGGCTCCTGCAATGGGCAGTGTCCCAGTGCTTGGCCGTTCTGGGGGACTCTGCCCCGCAGAGAAGAGCCTGAAACTCGTAGCAGAGACAATGAGTGTCTTATGGATGGTGAGAGACACTGCCAGAAGCTTTTCTTTAATCCTGAATGGATTGTTATGGTATTGCTCTCTCCCAGCTGGATTACCTGATTAGAAGTGAGCTCATACATCATAGCCTTTCACTTCAGTTGGCACTGCAAGAAGATGGAGGAAAAAGGTCCAGACACCAGTTTTCCTAACACTTGCCTTTGAGACTCCTACTCTTCCATCATGTTTATTTAAAAAAAAATTAAAATTCAGCTAATAGATTTAAAAAATTATTAGTGAGCTGGACACAGCCAATGAAGGACCACAAGACACCTTCTCTTGGGACTGTCGCCAGCAAAAACTAAAGCCCAGGGTATGCCCAGTTGGCTCCTGACAAAGGACTGGCACCATTTCAGTGCTGCTTGCCTCAAAGGCATGAAAACCCAGTGAAAAACTAGGCTGGGAACCAAGAGGAAGCAAAATGCACACCAGCCATGAATAATGGGGCAAATGTGTCAGTGCTAACAGAAACATACAGCAGCCCTTCCCATTGTCCAGCCTTGGCAAGGTCTTTCCAAAAGCTGCTGCTGAAGTGAGCCTTCCTGGATCAGAGTGTGCCTGCAGGCGTGATCCCCAAGCTGGGTTTGATTTATGTGTTTAGGGTTAGTGATTCAGCCACAGTGAGGGATCACACACAGGAGGTACTCTTCCATTGCTCCTCCATCACCTGCACCTCCCTCACACCAGCCTGCTGACCTCTCATTTTTGGGCAGGTTGCCTCAGCACTGATTTTCCTTTTCGAAAGTACTTCAACTTGAAGTGCTGAAAATGGCTCCTCAGCAACCGCAAGATGTGAAGTCACACTGAAAAGTCCCTTTTCTTGCATTTTCAGGAGTATTGGCATTCATGCTTTTCATGTTTCCTTGTCATGGGACAGAGAAGAGGTCAGGGTGGGTAGGGGGAAGCAGGCTTAGGTGCACTTACAAACAGATCTCTGTTGGGAGGTGCAGCAGAAGAAAGCTGCTTGTGGGCCACAAGAAGGAGTGAGGACTGCAGTTCTCACTGCTGATGATAGAGGAACTCAGGCAGCAAGAAACCAAATGCCCAAAGCAGCTGAACAGGGAGAAAATCTCTGCTTAGGTGTCCCTGCTCCCCCGCTCCGCCTTCGTCACTCGCTGCATCAACCCTGAAGAAACCAGTTTTGTTTCTACATAGTTCACAGCAATCTTCAGGGGGTTACAGGATCCCTTCGAGGTCTCAGCGAGAAGATATGGTGCAACATACTCAAATGGTGCCTTCCAGAGCAGCTAATCGGGGACATCGGAACTGTGGGAGTGGGAATTGTGTCAGGCTGGCACAGGAAAAGTTCTGCCACTAATGTCTCATCAAGCCAACGCGGGCTTAACCTGTCAGGCAAAACAAGAAGTGGTAGAGACAGAGTCCCAGTTAATAGGCTTTAGGACATACAAAGCAGCAGGAAACCCATTTTTCTCCAACCACCCACATCCCATACGGATGTAGCTTTGAGGGTTTTTTTCGGCTTTGTGTTGGTGGAAACAAAAGCAAGTCCCTTCTGCAACCCATTTGAGCAAGAAAAATGAGGTAGAGGCTCCTGGGGAGGCTTGTTTTTTATCAGAAATGCTGGTGCTGAGGGAGTAGTATAGAGCCCAATGAAGTATGAATGGTGCACTAAATTTGGGGCTCTCAGGGATGTCTCAGATGGGACAGTGACAGCATTTCCTCTTGCCTTGATCCAGATGGGTTTGTCCTGTCAGTGCCACAGAGTGTGGACAAGGGCTTAGCTGTAATGCTGCCCCCCTCTTTTTAGAGGGCAAATTGGGGCCAGTTTGTCACAGCAGCGACCTTTCTGCATCCAGCCTTGCCCAAAAGTCCCCAGGAGAGGTATGAGACAGTTCCTCTCCATGGGGCCTGCAGCAGATGTTCAATGCAGCCAAAGCTAATTTGTTTGTAAATCTGATGAAGTCAAGTTGGGTTTTTCTCCTGTTTCAAATATTAGGTACTTTGATGTGCATAAAACACCTTGGACGATCTGTTAGTCGGAGACTTTTGCATGGAAATATTTCCCTGGGATCACTTCTAAAAGAGAGAGAGAGAATGAGAGAGATTTTTTCTGAAGTTCCCTTTTAAAAAACAATCCATAACTTCAATTTTCAGATCGATGTAAAGCAAAAAAGAAACCAACTAAAAAAATCTATCAAATTATTCTCTTCCTACATTCTTCTGACACTGCTTTTCTCAGCCCTCTCTTCCTCCCAGCCTGTTAGCTGTAGGATCATTACAGGGTGCTCAAGGTGACAGGAGACGATTTGATTACAGCAGCTGAGCTCCGAGTGCCATCGGTTCCTGCCCTAACCTGCTGTTTGGGGGGAGCACAGCAGCTGTGTTTCCCCTCCAGAGGTAGGGTTCCATAGCTTCGGTGGGTGGCAGGAGA
Organism: Pachycephala philippinensis; assembly: GCA_013397055.1. Classification (NCBI taxonomy): domain Eukaryota; kingdom Metazoa; phylum Chordata; class Aves; order Passeriformes; genus Pachycephala; species Pachycephala philippinensis. The sequence continues at coordinate 101,376 of VWZT01016807.1, forward strand.
TGGAGTTTGCTTTAAAAGGCAAACTGTCGGTGTCATTATTAATGAACTTGAGTTGTGTCAGAGAAGCAACAGGAAAAGAAATGGGAAGCAAAGAGAGAGCAGCTGAAGAAATTCCTAGATTTGCTTTTTCTGTCTGAAGAACAGAGATAAAAATGTAAAGGGGATCAAACAAATGGAAAACGCATCAAGACGAAGCAGAAAGGGTCTCAACTTTCCAGCAAATTACACACTCGGCGTTTAGAGACCACAACTCTGATTTCCAGTCCTCCGGGATATTGCAGCGCATCGTCTTCAAGCTGGCTTCCTCATTCAGCTGCAGTTGGGTCTGACGGCTGGTGTGGGCTCTAAAATGGTGAGGGATTAGTGTTAATAAAGGCAGCAGCCCCCCCACCCCCTTGCTGTATTTTAGGAATGGCCTTGTGCTGGAGATGGCACATTGTTTCCCTTCTACAACCATCCATCAAGGACAGTTCATCGCAGCCTCCGATAAATCTTATTATTTCAGCTGCACATTTCCACTGCCTCCAAATCAGCAGCTGATGATACGCAGAGTGTTGCAATAAATGTTTATGGCTCTGCTTCTCCTCAGCCTTTAATTTCAATGGTTTGATGTTGATCAGCCCCTTGAACAGCCGCTCGTTCACATCATTACTGGTGTGTGCAAACAGCCCGCGCCGGGGACCAGCGCCAGCTCCGCCGCCGCGCTGATCTTGGCTTGTTAGAGGTGTTTCCAGATATGATCTTATAACTCCTGGAAGCGAATGGTTTCCTCCAGCCCTGAGTTAGCATCCTCTGCTGTAGCACGAGCATACGCTACGGGTGTATTTATGCATGGCTGAATGCCCTGCGTGTACACATAGCTGGGGATTTTATTAAAACCTCTACCCACCTCGGTGCTTCTGGGCAAATTCACAGCCGAGGCACACCATCAGTTTAGGAGCTACACACTGGCTGTGAAAGGCGGTAATTAAACATTCCCCCAAACCAGCAAGAGGCCGTTTCCCTGCCAGCCTCCTGCCTTTGCCCACGGAGCAGACAGATGCAGGGGAGGATGCTGCTGCTCTCCCCTGCCTGAAGTGTTGCAAAGGCCAGAGGATGCTGCCATGGAGGTCAGGGCCTGCTGGTGTGAGCTGCTGTGCAAACATCTAATTTTTGCCACATTTTGGACTCGGCAAGTCCAGCTGTGAAATCTTGGTGCAGATTTGGGGCAAACAGCCTGTGTGGTGAGTCCGAGGCAGAGCTGAACCTGCATCCCTCAGGTCCTTATCCAAGGTGACCATCCTTGTACAGATCCCAGTGTGGACTGAGATCCCAGTACTGACCATGTCTTGTGCCCTGCTATGGACAAGGTCAGGCTTTCTCAGCCACACATCTTACCAAGATACACAGGTCAAAGTTCTAGGCCACCACGGTAGCCAAGTTGACAGACAGCATTTCACAGCTCCATGGAGACAACAGCTCAGAAGCCCAGAGCAACAGCAAAACCTGTGGGACCTGAATTGGAGGCACTTCCAGGCTGCTCAGGGCCAGGACAGTGCTTATGGGGAGGAGGAGACAAAAGGTACATCATCAAGTTTGCAGATGACACCAAAGTGGAATGTGTTTGGAGTGCAGGGTGCTGGTGCCAGCTCCTAGCAGGGTGGCCCCTGTGTGACTGGGGGGTATAGCTTCTTGGGAGATGCTCCAATTCTGGCACAACGAGAGGTGTCACTGAGCAGGTGTCATGACTGAAGGGCTTGCCTGGAGATGGTGCATGCTGCAGGAGGTGAGTGGAGATGGAGCTGTGCTCTATACCAGGCTCAGGGTTGTGGGCAATGGACGAGGGAGACAAGAGAGGAAACAGTGGTTTCTCCACACTGCAGCTCTTTGCAGGTGTCACTGAAGGAGAGGACTCAAGTCCACAAAGCTCAGTTGTGCTGGGATTCTATGGATATGAGCCCAACAGACCTCAGTCTCGCAGGGACACAGTGGTCTCGGGGACTGCAGCTGGAGGACCACTCTCACATCCCCACCGTGGGATGCTGACTTGCACCTGCAGCTGTGGCAAAGCTGATGCTGGGAGGCTCAGGCACAGCAGGAGGACACAAGGGAGGACCAGGAGCTGGGGATGGGTGACACCTGCAGATGGTGCTACTCAGCTGGTGACTCCAGCCCATGAGTGGGGAGTGATGCCCTTGAGCAGCAAGAGGAAGGCTCAGGACAGTTATACCTGCTGGCCCAAGCCTGGCGAAGAGGAGCAGGGAAGATGAGCTGGGGCTCTGCTTGCCAGAAAAAATGAAGTTCACAGCTCACTTGTCAACATGGAAAAGGGAAGGGGGGGCTTCCTGGGAGCGGGATGGAGCCGGGGAGCACGGGTCGTTAGCCTTCTGCTCACATCGGCGGGGGAAAGCAGTTTCATTTGCTGGCCTGATTGGACTGATGAGATTTCCATATTCTTCATTAAAGGGCTGCCAGCAAGCGCGGCTGGGCTGCCATTTCCCATTACTCACAGCCTATCCATTATGCAAAAGGCGAAAGGGAGAGGGATGAGCCCGTGAGCCCAGATAGCGGCTGTAATGATCCTGTCAGCGCCCGGCTCCGGGGAGAGGGGAGCCGAGGGTGCTGCAGAGCCTCCTCGGAGCGCTGCCTGCCTGCTTCCCTGCCTGCTTCCCTGCCTGCTTCCCTGCCTGGGCACATGCTCTCTGCTGCAGGTGCCAAGCTGGTGGCTTCAGGCTCAGGTGTCTCATCCTGGCCTCTCCATGCCCAGCATTCAGCTCTCCTGCCCTGCCCCACTCTCAGCACTGCAGCAGGGGGTGAGCCAAGTCCCGCTGCAGCGAGCCCAGTGCAGAGGGAAGTGGGGGTGAATCACCAGCCCCAGGATGTGCTCACCGGCCTCCTGGCCATCCAAGGGGGCTGCAAGACACTCCCTTCCCAGTCCCTTTCCCATGGCAGATGAAGTGGGGTTGCCTGGTGCACTGAGCATCCCTGGTGCGTCAGGATGGGGTGGCAAGGAGCAGTGAGAGCAAGGTGAGAAAGCCTCCTTTGGTCATGGGAGGATACAGGGCAGGGGGGCAGGTCCATCTGCACCCCACTGACCCCCAGGTGGGCACTGGTCCTGCCTGGGTGCTCTCAGCATACCCCGTGGGAGCTCCAAGCCTTCAGGCTTGGTACCCTACTGCTCCCTATCCCTGTCCAGGGATCACGGCCCATGTGTGGAGCTGTTTGAGGGGGCCGAGTGCCGTTTGAAGGCAGGGATGATGGAAGGATCATCGCCTGAACCTGGATCCACCCAGAGAGAGCCTGTGCTAGGGGAGATTGGGAAAATTACCTCTCAGTCCCAGTATTGAACTGGGTTGCTGCAGGGAGGTCTTGGAGCCGGGAGCTCTTCCCGAGGTATCTGTCATGCCTGACCTCAGCTGTCACCAGCAGGCAATTATCTCAGTGCTGAGAGATCACGGTGGGGATGCAAGGACCCAGCTCTCCTCCTGCCTCCCTTTCAGCTCCCTTTTCCCCATCTCCCTTGGCACAGTGGTGCAGGCAGCACCTTTCCATCGGATAGAGGCCGCAGGAAAGGCAGCCCCCAGAACACTGGCTGTGCTCCCCGGCCTCCATCCCGGGATATGCATGGAGCTCTCTGCCTTGCTCCTGCCTCACTGGGGATTGATTCATGGCATGGGGAGAGGGATGGGGTGCCTGCATCCTCTCCAGCCTCTCCATCCCTTCAACGCCTTTCAGCCGTATTTCACAGAATTGTTTACGAGTCTCGCCTCCCTGGAGGGAGCGGGGGTCAGCTCCAAGCGAGGCTGCTACCGGCAAGGCTCCGCTTGGAGGAGGAAGCCAAATGCCCAGGCACTGGAAGGAACAGGAACACGTGTCAAGGGAGAGTCTCCATTTATTAGTGACAATAACCTCAGCAAAAAATAGCCTGGTCTTTGTCACATCTTCATCCCTTCAGTGTCTCTGCGGGGCACAGGCAGAGCAGCTCTAATTGCTCCCGGGTGCGGGAAGCACAGATCAGAGCCCGGCATCTCTCTCCTCACCCTCTCCTGCTTCCTTCTCGCCTTTTTCTCTTCCTCTCCACCCTTTTCTCCACCGTCCCTCTTTCATCTTTCAGCACTAATATGACCAGCATATGTGGCTGTCTTTGCTGCTTCCTCCCTGCCCATACTCACCTTCACAGACCTTCAGAGGTCTTGGTCTCAGTGCTGGGCCCCTGGGAGGCTGTCCCCTGCCTTCCTGGCTGCTTTTGGGGACTGCTGTGGCACAGGCTCTTGTCCTCCCCTGCGTGCAGGCAGGAGGAGCACACCAAGAGGGACAGACAGACACAGTCAGACCCTGGCTTTGGGATGGCAGAGCTGCCTGGGGGGCATGGGGACAAAAGGGTTAAGTGTCCCTGGTGCGGTGCCATCGCTGGTGCCCATCAGCTGCCCCGTGTTGCACCAACAGCGGGCACTGAATCCCTTCCTCGTTGGCAGCGCTCCAGCCTGGCGGAGGAAGCTGCTGAGAAAATGCAATTACAGCAAACAACAGCCACACGCGCAAGCGCTGCAATCCACACCTGGCACTAATTAACTTAATTAGCCCTTAATGAGCTACACTGGTCGGAAGGCCTATTTTTACTTAATTATCCCCTAATGTGTTTGGCAGAAAGTGGGGGCTCTGATGGATGGAGAGGTTTACCTGGCTTCCTCTACTCCGGCAGGATACTCCATCATCCCGGCATCCCTGGAACGAGCTGAGCTGCCTGTGAGTGGAGCAGGGATGAGCCTGGCATGGGTGGCAGCCTGGCACACAGTGGCACCTGCCTGGCTGATTGCAGGGTTTGGCTACACTTAAGGAGGGCTCTGTGTGGCTTGTCCCACTGTGTCCCACCTCCCGCAGGTCTGGGTGACGTTTGGGAGAGCCTGTGGTGGTGCACTGGTGGAGTGAAGTCGTGGTGCTGGTGCAGAAGGCTTTCCTGGGCTGTGGTGGCCTGAAGCTGCCAGGCTGTGCCGTGCAGTTCCTGGGGGGATGGCTGGATCTGGCCCCCACGTGGCTGGAGAGAGGTGGTGGCCAGGCCCAAAGTATTGTGTCCCATCCCAGGGAGCTCCATGCCCCGTGCATGACATACACAGGACCTCAGGGAGCAAGCCCATTGATCCCAGGGGAAGGTGGGACTGGAGCAGACTGGGGCTGGGAACAGCCCAATGCCACCAGAACAGCTCCTCTGCATCCTATGCTCTCCAGCTGCAAACTAGGTGAGAGGAGCTGATCCCAGGTGCAGGGAAAATGCTGCGGTCCCTGGATCCGGCCCTGCTGTTTCCACAGCAACCAGCATCATCCAGCCCAGCCCTGGTAGCTGCAGCATCTCTGGGGGCTTCCTAAGAAAGCCTGTCCCGAGCATCTGAGTTAAAGGTGCGGGAGTCAGCACCTCCAAACTGTGTCCTGGGGAGGCTGAAAGCGGGGTGCAAGGACCTGCTGTGGCAAGCCAAGGAGGCAGTGACAGGGCAGGGAGGGAGGGGATGGCGCCTGTCACTGGCCCTTACTCATACCATGCCTCAATGTAAAGAATTTTTAAATTAAAAGAAGAGCAGGAGCCAGGAGGGCAGCGCTGCTCTCCCAGGCTTGTCAGGCTGCTTCCCAGATGGATATCCCTGTAAATTATAGATCGGATCCGCCCTGCTTTCCAGCAGCAGTGGAGCACGGAGCTGGTGACGTGCTTGTGAAGGAAGTGGCTGTCTCCCACGGCATGGCGTGGCTGGACACTGCGGGGTTGGTGCTCTTCTCTCTCCTGCCCTGCAATGCCACCACCACTCAGCCAAGCCTGGCCTTGCCAGCGAGTGGCCCCGGGCTGTGCTGAGGCAGTCAGCAGTCCTCCCTCCTTCCCCTTGATGCCTAAAGAGACCAACCTAGAAACAGAGACTAGACAGGGGTAAGGGAATAAAGGTGGATATTTATTTGAAAGGCCTTCAGAGGCACACCCTGGGCAGGCCAAAGGCTGCACCCAAGATGGACCCTGAGTCACGAGTTCTTCACACTTTTATAGCTTTGGTCCATTTGCATCTCAACCCAATTTCACCAATTAAACTTTAGCTAATGATGGAATTTCCCCTCAGCTTGCCCCCCTTCTCAAGATGCTGGGTTACACATTTTGGGCCTAGGAGGGGCTGGGTGTCCTTGGAGAGCAGCCTGGAGAGGCTTTGTTCTGTCTGTCTCAGCATGAGAGAGCAGCAGCTCACAGGCTACAGGATGCTGCAGAGTTACACACTGGGAATGCAGGATTTGAAAAATATAAAAGTTAAAACCTAAGGCATCACCCTGCTCCTCATCACCTTAGCAGATTCAATGAACGGTGCCATGTCCCGATATTACCTTCCCTTGGGTTTGTTCCCTCCACCTTCCTTTGTTCTCCATCCCATTCCTTTGGTGGGATGATTTCCTAAACCTGTTTTAGTGAAGTTTTTCTTTCTAATTTCTTCCTTGTTACGTTTTGGAGCCCAAACCACAGCGAAACCCTGGCCTGTTGCTTTTCCAGGGCAGGCTGTGGAGCAGACACGTGGTGGATCCCTGGCTGCTGGGGTCACTGTCCCTGCACACCATCCCATGTCCCTGTGTGTCTCCCTCACGACTCTCTCTCTGACCGATGGGTCCTTTTGTCTCTGACTCATTTGTTTGACAGATTTGGGACCAATGAACTGGCCTTTATTACCTTTCCTGGGTCTTAAAGGACTTTGCTGGGTGCAGGAAAGGTGTGCAGGCTTTTAGGAGATTTCTTCTGCTCTGGAATTTGGTTAATTCACTCCATTTTTCCTGGTGACTTGAATCAGAAGTGTGAGACCCTTTATTCATACACTGAAGTGTGTTGAGTGTTTAAAGGACGGTTCAGAAGCAGATATTGGGGAGGATCTGAGGGTCCTGGCTGCTGCCCTGGCAGCAGAGGGCCTGGGGGCATTCTGTCCTTAAGGGGATTTCTGTCCCAAAGGGACATCCTGCCCTGGATGGGACTCTAGTCCCAAAGAGGCATTTTTATCCTGGAACAGGGGATCCTGCTCCCGAGGAATGTCCTATCATGGGCAGGGGTCCCATTCCCAAAGAACACCTTGTCCTAAATTGGGGTCCCATGCCTAAGGAACATCCTGTCCCCAAGGGTTATCCTGACCTGGATGCATCCAAAAGGGTTTCTGTTTCCATAGAACACCTTGTCCCACGGGATGTTCTTTCTCCATGAGGTGTCCTGTCCCTACAGATGTCCTGTCTGAGGTGGAGCTCCTGGCTGCCCATCCCAACTCCATGGGATGTTTTCCACCCTGCTCACACCGTGGCACAGCTGGCTATCCATGAACACCCCTGGCAACCCAGCTTTCCCCTGGGGACCCCTGCTCACCCAGCCTTGCCCTCGCTGCATCCCCTCCCCACAGGCAGCTCCCAGCAGGATTGTAGCAATGCTTTGGTGCAGTAAAAAGGGGTCTTGGGTCACTCAGGGGAGCCCTGCTGGGGGGGCTGGCGGCCATTCCCAAAACTGGGGCTGTTAATTTGTTGTTGTGCAGAGAAAATAGGGCACCCAAGTGCGTTTGAAGGTGAGCTGATACAGATTTATTGGTGGTTGGGCCTCTTTGGGAGAGGCATTTAAGCAGCGCTAAGAGGATGCTGGGAGAGGGTTTCCAGCAGTGAAATCTCTCGTTTGTCCCTAAAGGAGAGTGGGGGGCTCCAGCCATGGAGCCCGCCTGGAAAGGCCCTGCCACTGCAGCAGCACGGCTGTTTTAACCACAGCCCGGAGCCCCCAGCTGTGTCCCCATCCCCTCCCACTCACAGTCAGGTCCAGCATCCCTGCCTTTGACCCCTGCCTCCACCACCAAGCAGCATTTTGGCATCTAAATTCAACAGAAAGAAGCTTTTTCCCAAAGACACCTTGCTCCTGGCGACCCAAGGGTGCTCCCTGGGGACAGCATCCACCTCACCTGAGCACCACGGCCTGCCTCCCTGGAGAGGGAAAACCCCATGGCAGGGCTCAGGCATCGCCCCCACTCTTGGGCTTCATGTTTGTCATTATATTAATCTCTCATTTGAAATGGATACAAGGAGGGGGGAGAGATAAATTAGTCCCATTCTTCTGGGAAGAATGAAGTGACCCTGCGAGGCGAGGGACGGCCGTGCCAGCCCCACCGGCCCAGGCAGAAATGCTAATTTCTGCTTTCCTCCACCAAAGCCGGAGTAAAAAATGCTAATGGGGCTGACGGCGGGCTGCAGATAAAAGTCTGTGTCTGCTCGCGCGCACACAGATGGGTTTGAGCGCCGTGATAAGCTGGCAAACAAGGTAATTAAAATAATTAAAATGCTAAACAAAGGGGAGGATGAAGACAAGCGGTACAAAGGGCTGGGAGGGACGAGCAGCTCCTGGGAAATGGTGACTGGGTGCAGGCAAGGAGGAGGAGGGCAGAGGGATGGAGGTGGGTGGGCTGGGCAGGAGGAGAGCTGTGGGGTGCACCAGGTAACCATGCCATCGGGGAGCCCCATCCCTGGGTTGCAGCTGGCCCTGGCCACGGGGACATCTGCCTCTTCCATCCCCTGCCTGCCCCAGTGTCCCCTGCACAGGTGACTGGGGGGAACCTGGGAGCCCAGGCAAATTCCCACTGCCTTGGCAAATTTTTCCGGTTTAAAACAAACTGCCCCCAAAACAGGCATGTTCTGCTGCTGGAAATTGCTATCTCAAAGTCTCCCCTTTATTAACAGCATCCATTAAAATATGAAAAAAAGCGAGCTTGAAATTAGAATTAATTTTTGTTTCAGGCCAAGAGAAACATTGGATTTGAGTGAAGCAGACTTTTATTTAAAGCAAAGTCCTCAGGTGGCAGGCAGCTTTCCCCTGCAAGGAGAGCTGGGCTCTGGAGCCAATCTAGAGACCCCTGTGCCGTGCTGAGGCCAAATCCCAGCATCGCCAGCTGCAAATCCACACTGGTGCAGCATTTGGCAGGGACGTCCCTGATGGGCTGCCACCACCACGCAAGGTGCAGCATGGATTTGGGATGCTCCTGCCAGACTGTGTTGCCCCACAGAATGCCCCGAAGGACTGGGTTTCTCCTTCCCCGTGGCTGTGCATCCCTCCCTGGCGCCTTCCCGGTGCCCGCGGCCCCTGGCGCTGGAGCAAGGAGCCTGCGAGACAGTTTTAGCAGGAGCCACGGAGGGTGGGGAACAAGCAGATGCCCTGTGAGATGCAGTGAGGGGGGGTCGGGGCTGAGATCCCCCCCTCCGAGCTTCCTGCTGTGAAGGAGCTGTAGCCAAAAAGCAGGCCGGGGGCTGGCAGCCTGCCCGCGGTGAGCTGAATCTCCGGCTGCAGTTTGAAGCTCGCAGACAGCTATTTAACACAAACAGCCAAGCTGTTATCTTTTCCCTTAGGGCCACCATCCCTTTCGCTTCTCAAATGCCAAATTACAGCCTACATTTAATTTCAATGCCACGGGGAGATGCATGTCAAGGGAGGGCAGCTTCGTTTAAAATTAGCCACATTAGATTAGCGGTGATACAGCCGGGGTGGAGGGTTCGGAGGGAGGAGAAGCGTCCCCATGAACTTTGGGGGAATTCCTCTAGGAATGTTGAGGATTTGGGGTCCAGCGGAGCCAAGTCTGCCCCATCTGCTGCATCCCTGGCTCCACGGGGATGCTGGTTCTGGCTGGGGATATCCCACGTTTCATGGGGTCAGGGAAGGGATTTATGGTGTGGGAGGCACGATGCGGAGCTGGCACAGACAGATACAGGACACAAAGTGTGTTTCCAGCCATCAGCCATGAATTATTTGGCCAAGGGAAATTTATAAGGATCTTCAATGAAAATACTATTTTTTTCTGCACAGCACACCTTGGGAGCAGGGTGTGAGGTGGTGTTGGCTTCCTGACCACAGCAGTGGCATTGGTGGGATTCCTGCGAGGTTTTTGCCTGGATATGGGTTGAACAAGCAAGAGGGTAAAGACCAAAGAGCCTCTGCTAATGCACAGCTACATTCTGCTCTGGTCTGAGCCCCCAAAATGATGTTTTTTGGTGGGGGGACAATCAGAGGAGTTTGAAACCAGCCGTGCACGCATAGAAAGTGTCAGCCCAAATCTCAATTTCTTTTTCTTTACATTGAAATGCAGAAATGCTAAAATTGTGGGCAATGCTTTCATGGGGAATAGTGACAGCCAGGAAAAAAAGCGAGAGCCCGTAATTGCAGGCTTTCACTGACAGCAAAACAACCCTTTAATAATAACTAAATACAAGGAGCGCGCAGAGAGCAATCTTCTCCGAAAGAAACAAACACTGATTTTTCTTTTTTTTCTCCTCACCAGAAACATCTCTGCTACAAAAGGGCTGGCTGGCATTACCCACATCTCCTCCAGCCCCAGGGATTGTTTGCCCCACCAAGGATTTCCAGGCTCGCTGGTGTGTGGCAGGGCAGGATGAACCCTGGTGATACCCCTGTTCCTCCACACCCAGTGCTGGCCCAGCCACTCGTGGGGTGTACGACGGGTTCCTGGCAGGGTCCAGCATCCCTGTGCTCTGCGAACCAACCTGTTAGTTTTAATACAACTAATAAAGCCTCAAAATCCCCTAGGGTAGAGCTACAAGGAGTGGACATGTACAGGCACTGGGAGTGAAGCAGAAGAAATACAGAGAAGGTCCCCAGGGAGGTCCTGGATGGAGTGGGGGCAGTGGTGCCATGGAACAGTGCCACCCTGCTCCAGCTCCACACTGGTGGTGATTGGGCAGCCCTATGGCACACGGGTACTGCTGCACTTCCCCATGGCAGAGGTCCTTGTGCATGTCCCCATCTCAGGGCTGCTTCTGCCCGTCCCCACTTTGGGGTGCTCCCACAGCACCGGTGCTGACTGGGGCTGCATCCCTGGGGGCATTCACCTCAGCTCACCCCGGGTGACACAGGAACAGTGACAGGTGATGCGGTGTAGCCTCAGCAGGGGCAGAGGAGATGTTGATGGGTCTGTGGCCGGTCCCAGGTGGAATTCAGCATCTGTCTCTCACATCAAGCCAGCCCTGCAGCACTCCCAGTTTCAACACATCGCGCTGTCCTGCTCTACCTCTCCAGACTCCCTGTCCCGCACAGCAAATCCAACACCCTTGTTGTGGGCAGCTCTTCCCCACCCAAAGACCACCCAAAACACAGTTTGCCTTCCCATGCCACCAGCCAGCTATTTTTACAGCAGGTGAGGAAGCGGCGGTGGAGGAAGGGGGGGAGCATGGCCAGGCTGAGCCGAGCCGAGCCGCAGGGATGCTCCATCAACATGCAGAGCCACGTGCCAGTTCGACGGCGGCCGGACAGCGTCTGGCTCATCCAGACAAACTGCTGTGGGGAAAGGTGGAAATTCAGCCCCAGAAACAATAGTGGAGAAGGAATCCCCTCACCTTGAGCTCAGGACAACGGGCTGAATTCCACCTATAGGACCTGCCAGTGGGAGCCCTTTGCGGTCCTTAATTAGGCTGTAATTTAGGTGCTAGCTGCATTTAGAGGAGTGAGGGCAAACCTTCAGCTCGTACAAAGCAGTGGTGTGAAGCGGTGCCACCCCCCGCCTGTCCCCTCCTGCCCTCTCACGGGTGGCGTTCGGGGTGGGAAGCTGCTGTGCCAGGTCTGGGCTGGCCGAGCCGCCGGGGCCAGCCCTGGTACTCAGGAATCTGCCGCCTCGTGGGGCTTCAACTAATGTGACTTGCATCTGTAATTTACTTTTAAAAGGGGATTCTTGCTTTCTCTCTCTCCACACTGCCTGCTGGCTGCTCCTGGATTTTCCAAGCAAAGGGAAGGGGAAGAGGGGTATGAATAAAATATCATCATGACAGCTTTTATATATATATACATGAACCCGCTCTGTCAGGCTGCAAGCTTCATTTTTAAATAAGAAGCTCAGCTCTGTTCCCAAGAGGCCGGGAGAACGCAGCGGGCTTTTAAGAGAAGGGACCAAAACAGAAGAGCATTTTCCTCTTCCATCACATCAGACTGGAGCTGGGTTAATTACGCTTCTCTGTCCTGATTTAAGCACGGGAGCTTATTCAGTACAACTGTTCCTTTATTAATGAATTGCAACCCAATTTTAACCGGAGGAAGCTGGCGAGGAGGAAAAAAAAAAAGATTGGAAACCCTTTTGCCAGCATGCTCTGTTTGCCACTGCCTTTCATTTACATAACTTCAAAGTGATGCATTTTTTAAACCAACCTATTTTCAGGTCTGGCTGGACTGCATGGGTGCATGGACATCCATGCGGATGTGGCATTTCTGCGTGTACGCCCGCTGCTGCTGCAGGGTGCAACAGCTCCTGGGCAGGGCTGGGATCCACCATCCTGCTGGGCTGGGATATGGCTTTCCATGCTCTGCTGCTGCCAGAGGTGCTGCTGGCTCTGGGTGAACGTCACCGTGAGCTTATGACCTGGTGCCAGCCAGTCCCTGCAACACATCCTGGGGCGCCGTCCTCTATAGGATGGACCAAGGGGCTCATGGAGGATGCCCCAGGGAGCAGGGATACGTGCTGCTCCAGTCCTGTGCAGGTCCTGCAGGGCATCACTGGCACCTCGGGGTCCCTGTGTGCCTCCCCGCAGCATCGGGGGAGTCGCGGGCATCGCCGCCGCCGCCACGCGCCAGGGATCCAGGGACATATGCTGCTTTTTCACGCCGCGGAAACACCACCTGCTCGGCTTCCTGCTCAGCCCCAGGCAGCGAGGGAGGGGAGCCCATCGCCCCAGTGCCCCCCAGCACGTCCCCACAGCCCCCTGCACCCAGCAGGGCTTGGCCTCTCCCTCCCAGCTGTGGGCACCCATAGGTGGGTGAGCTCTGGAGCGCCGTGGGATGGCACAGCTGATCCACAATGCTGTGCAAGCAGAGAGAGCTGAGAGCAGCTTCCCAGCCCTGTGGTGTGCCAGGACCCAGCCCGGTGCCAGCACCGACCACTGACACCCTCCATCAGTTGGCTCCACACACGGGAGAGGTGCTGGGCTATGGGGGAGCCTCATGGATATTCATGAGCAGAGGGTTTGCTGATCAAAAGGCGCAATCCTGTTTTCCTTTATAATATATCTGGTTAATACAGACTTAATGAACAAATGAATAATAAATTAGACCAATTTTGTTTTCTTTCTTCTTGGAAAGGCGGGCGTGAAGGGGGACTCTGTGCGGGTTTGATTGATAGCAGGGGCTTTCTGGGAGATCTGCTCCTCAAACCCTTATTAAATATGAAACAAATAACGGTGCAATTGGTTTAATCTTGTTGCAGCCGTGGATGCTGGCTGGGCAGGGAGAAGAGGAGGAGGATGGGGAGGAAGAGGGATTTTCAGGTGCCTTCACCAAGGCAGGGTTCAGGTCCCTGGGCAGGGTGCTGGGTGCCTCGGCAGTGGTGGTTGCACCATTAACCAGAGCACGCTGTGGGCACAAGCTGCAGGAAGCAGCCGGCACTGCATGGCACTATCATGGCTCATGGCCCAGGGTGATGCAAAGGCGTCGTGAGAGAAGGGAACAACCAGCTGGATCAACACAGGGTCTTCTGGGCTCAGCAGGGTGATGTCTGAGGAGCTACCACCAGAAGCAAGACGAGATGACAAGCTCCATCAGGGAGATGAGCTGTGGCCACCCCTGTCACGGCCGTGAGCCTGGGATGGCGAGGGGCCGTGGGTCCCTGCATGGCAGCACAGCTCACTGAGCCGGCGCTGCCTCTGCCAGCACGGCTCATTGCAGCCTCCGGGGCCGTGTCACATCCCACCTGCTGATGCAAAGCACGGGGATGAGGTGTTGAGTCACGGGCCACTGGGCATCCTCCACCTGGCAGGACTGTGGGAAGGCGGCTGCTCGGGGCAGCCCAGGGTGTTTCCCTAGGGAGTACTGGGGCTGGCATGCAGGCCTTCAGGAACACAAATCCCTTCAGAAACACCCTCCTGGCCTTCAGCAGGCTCCAGGGTTTGAGCTTTATCCTGCTCTATCTCCACAACGTCCCACCGAGATGCCTGAACCCCCTGGACTCCCTGCAGAACCAGCGATGGGAGCATCCTCCTGCCCTAGGACCACAGCACCCGCCTCTCCCTACACAAGGGTGCTGGGCTCCTTGCAGGGTGATGGACGTGGGTGTCACGGGTGGCTTTCCCAGGCCCAGCACCCCTCTGTTCTGCCAGGAGGGCCAGGCAGCGAGTGATTCCAGGTGGGTGCCAGCACCCTGAACCACCCAGTGCCGCCTCAGCACACCCAGCCTCCGCCGGCGCTTGTTGTGGAAGCTGCTCCTCTCCAGGTAGCTCCCCACTGCCATCATTTAAATCAAAAAAAGAGAAGGAATTCCCAGCTGCTGTGAGCTTAGCGCTGCTCCAGCTGCCTTGGCCCAGCTTCACCGCTTCCCTTTGAGGCTCAGAGCCCCTCACTGGAGTCCCGGCCGTGGTGGGAAGCCGGGTTGGGGATAAAAGTGCCTCTTACCTGCTTACTTCTGCTCCAGCGCCCAACGAGCAGCAACACATGGATTACCAAAAATAATTCCCCCTAGGAAAGGAGGGGGAAAAGAGAGGGAAAAAAAAAGAAGGAAAAAAAGGAAAAGAAATCCTGTGCTGTGGGAACAGCCGGCTAACCTCGAAAGCCTCTTACCTGGCTAGATTTAACTGCCTTTGTTGCTGCATCAGCCGGAAAAATCCCCTCTCGCATCGTGTCAGTGCTGCTGGCAGCTCGGAGCCGCTTCCCGGCCCTTTGTAATGAAAGGCGGCTCTGTGCGGCGCGGCAGCCGCGGCTCCGCTCTCCCCGCTCCGGCTCCTCTCCCCCGAGACCCGGCTCTCGCTCTGCTTTTCTTTGCGGGCCTGTGCTCGGTGTGCACGGGGCTCCAGGAGCGGCCTGGGGAGGAATTGCCTGTATTAAACACTGGCCCTGGCATTAACTTATCTTCTGCCTCCTTGAACCTGCTTATCGCTGTGATCCCAACTGCAGCACTTCCAGCTCGCTCCGAAGTGCCATTTCCGAGCCATATCTCCAATCTATTAATTAATGGCTTTATTAATGCTAGAGGAATGGCATGGGTTGGGACTGGGGACGTGAGGGGCAGGGGAGCTTGGGTGAATCCAGGGTGCTAAGGTGGAGCTCGAAGCTGTCCCGGGGGGTTGGTACTGTGGGACACAGCTCCCACACACTCCTGTCCCCATCCTTTCCCAGGGCAAGCCCCAAGGCCACCTCTGCCACCGTGGCTCAGAGCCTGGCATCTGTGCCACGCTCCAGCCGGCAGCACCGTGGGGCTGGGAGCGAGCAGGGGATGAATGGGACCAAGCCTGGGTGCCATCTGCGCTTTCCCCTTGGATTTTTCTGCCACCTTGGCGCCAGCCCTCAGAGATGAAGAGGGAGCCAAATCAGCTGTGAAGCATCAAAGGGGGACATGTGTCTGTGGATGGGGTGCAACACCAACCCCAATGTCTCCTCTGAGCTGGTGTTATCCGGGATGGTGGGTGACAGCCACCTTTCCTGGGAGCAGTTGGCAGAGGTGGCAGTACCCAGCTGGAGGGCACGGAGGGGTGTTCATGTGTGTGTAGTTTGCGGGACCTGAGCGCACCTCAGGGTCCAGAGCTGCATCAGCAGTGCAGCGTGCACCTGCAGCACCCCACTGCCCTGTGTGTGGGGACAGCCACAGCCCCTTCCCTGGCCCTGCCTCCGCTCAGTGCCAAGCAAACGGGAAAGAGGACGGTGACGGTGCTCCAACCTGCCTGAGATGTTTCGGTCTGTCTCCCAGGGTGGGCACCCCTGTCCCGGGCCCCTTGTGCCTCTCCCTCCCCAGCCCACATCTGGGCTGTGACCTCCATCCCGGGCTGTGTCCCCATCGCGGGCTGGGCTCCTCAGAGCGGCCTCGGGAGTGGGGGGTCCCGAGGGGCTGTCGGGCGGTGCGGGGAGGGGGGT